>OX596008.2:8678695-9151604 GCA_951394115.2 Drosophila phalerata
AATAAATAAATAAATAAATAAATAAATAAATAAATAAATAAATAAATAAATAAATAAATAAATAAATAAATAAATAAATAAATAAATAAATAAATAAATAAATAAAGAAATAAATAAAGAAATAAATAAATAAATAAATAAATAAATAAATAAATAAATAAAGAAAGAAATAAATAAATAAATAAATAAATAAATAAATAAATAAATAAAGAAATAAATAAATAAATAAATAAATAAATAAATAAATAAATAAATAAATAAATAAATAAATAAATAAATAAATAAATAAATAAATAAATAAATAAATAAATAAATAAATAAATAAATAAATAAATAAATAAATAAATAAATAAATAAATAAATAAATAAATAAATAAATAAATAAATAAATAAATAAATAAATAAATAAATAAATAAATAAATAAATAAATAAATAAATAAATAAATAAATAAATAAATAAATAAATAAATAAATAAATAAATAAATAAATAAATAAATAAATAAATAAATAAATAAATAAATAAATAAATAAATAAATAAATAAATAAATAAATAAAGAAATAAATAAATAAATAAATAAATAAATAAATAAATAAATAAATAAATAAATAAATAAATAAAGAAATAAATAAATAAATAAATAAATAAATAAATAAATAAATAAATAAATAAATAAATAAATAAATAAATAAATAAATAAATAAATAAATAAATAAATAAATAAATAAAGAAATAAATAAATAAATAAATAAATAAATAAATAAATAAATAAATAAAGAAATAAATAAATAAATAAATAAATAAATAAATAAAGAAATAAATAAAGAAATAAATAAATAAATAAATAAATAAATAAATAAAGAAATAAATAAATAAATAAATAAATAAATAAATAAATAAATAAATAAAGAAATAAATAAATAAATAAATAAATAAATAAATAAATAAATAAATAAATAAATAAATAAATAAATAAATAAATAAATAAATAAATAAATAAATAAATAAATAAATAAATAAATAAATAAATAAATAAATAAATAAATAAATAAATAAATAAATAAATAAATAAATAAATAAATAAATAAATAAATAAATAAATAAATAAATAAATAAATAAATAAATAAATAAATAAATAAATAAATAAATAAATAAATAAATAAATAAATAAATAAATAAATAAATAAATAAATAAATAAATAAATAAATAAATAAATAAATAAATAAATAAATAAATAAATAAATAAATAAATAAATAAATAAATAAATAAATAAATAAATAAATAAATAAATAAATAAATAAATAAATAAATAAATAAATAAATAAATAAATAAATAAATAAATAAATAAATAAATAAATAAATAAATAAATAAATAAATAAATAAATAAATAAATAAATAAATAAATAAATAAATAAATAAATAAATAAATAAATAAATAAATAAATAAATAAATAAATAAATAAATAAATAAATAAATAAATAAATAAATAAATAAATAAATAAATAAATAAATAAATAAATAAATAAATAAATAAATAAATAAATAAATAAATAAATAAATAAATAAATAAATAAATAAATAAATAAATAAATAAATAAATAAATAAATAAATAAATAAATAAATAAATAAATAAATAAATAAATAAATAAATAAATAAATAAATAAATAAATAAATAAATAAATAAATAAATAAATAAATAAATAAATAAATAAATAAATAAATAAATAAATAAATAAATAAAGAAATAAATAAATAAATAAATAAATAAATAAATAAATAAATAAATAAAGAAATAAATAAATAAATAAATAAATAAATAAATAAATAAATAAATAAATAAAGAAATAAATAAATAAATAAATAAATAAATAAATAAATAAATAAATAAATAAATAAATAAAGAAATAAATAAATAAATAAAGAAATAAATAAATAAATAAATAAATAAATAAATAAATAAATAAAGAAATAAATAAATAAATAAATAAATAAATAAATAAAGAAATAAATAAATAAATAAATAAATAAATAAATAAATAAATAAATAAATAAATAAATAAATAAATAAATAAATAAATAAATAAATAAATAAATAAATAAATAAATAAATAAATAAATAAATAAATAAATAAATAAATAAATAAATAAATAAATAAATAAATAAATAAATAAATAAATAAATAAATAAATAAATAAATAAATAAATAAATAAATAAATAAATAAATAAATAAATAAATAAATAAAGAAATAAAGAAATAAATAAATAAATAAATAAATAAAGAAATAAATAAATAAATAAATAAATAAATAAATAAATAAAGAAATAAATAAATAAATAAATAAATAAATAAATAAATAAATAAATAAATAAATAAATAAATAAATAAATAAATAAATAAATAAATAAATAAATAAATAAATAAATAAATAAATAAATAAATAAATAAATAAATAAATAAATAAATAAATAAATAAATAAATAAATAAATAAATAAATAAATAAATAAATAAATAAATAAATAAATAAATAAATAAATAAATAAATAAATAAATAAATAAATAAATAAATAAAGAAATAAAGAAATAAATAAATAAATAAATAAATAAAGAAATAAATAAATAAATAAATAAATAAATAAATAAATAAAGAAATAAATAAATAAATAAATAAATAAATAAATAAATAAATAAATAAATAAATAAATAAATAAATAAATAAATAAATAAATAAATAAATAAATAAATAAATAAATAAATAAATAAATAAATAAATAAATAAATAAATAAATAAATAAATAAACAAATGAACAAATAAATAAAATATGTGTAACAATAACAAAACTTATTACTTAACTAATACCATCAGGTGTGTTCAACAAATCTATCGCAGCGATAAAAAATTTATGACAAATATGCATATAGTTAGGACAAATCGGTCATGATATTACCTGTTAGTTGATTAGTCTGCATCAGGGACAATGCATAATTAATAATGGAATCAGTTCAATGATAACGAGTACAATTGTGCGTGAATTAACTCGACATAGGTAGCTTTGATGATTTCCAGTTAGTTAGACGAGTAATTTCTATTTTAAACATTTTCTTATTTATGTTATTACTAGTACTTACTATTTACTTCTCTAATTAGACTTCTGTTTGAGAGTCCAAATTTTGTGTCCCGTCACTTGAATGTTTATCCCAAATTTGTTAGTAATATTTTACGCTGCAACGCCTTCTCATTACATCACATCTCTGCCTGCTGTACAGGTATGTTTGCACAACAACAACATAAATCTCTCATTCGCAATTTTGAGTAAATAGACGAGTCGAAAATGCATTCATTTGCTTTGCCAACATAGAGAGAGAGAGAGAGCTAAAGGATGATGTAGAGAGGGAGACGGGGAGAGAGTGAGTGAGCAAGCTTGTTGCCAAAATATTTAGCTAATTTATAAAATGCATTTGCACCTGAACGTAGGTGGAACTCAGAGATACCTGTGTGTGTATCTGAACATACATGTATGTATGTACACATGTTATCGTATATCGTATGTGTTCAGAAGTCTTTGACACATGGCAAACGTGCAAAGCAAACAACAAAATTCCAACAATGACGCACTTTCCATCTCGCTATTGTTATAAAATTAAAAAGCTAGTAACACATACAATAGCCGACATTTAAATACTCCCTCCAAATGCAGAATAAAAATTTATTAAAATCATTAATATATAACAAATACCGTAATAACGATAATCGTCTTCTGCATATATATAACTGTTTGTCCTGACTGACTGATCTTTGTCTAGCTCATACGATAAGTCCTAGAAGGCTGAAATTATAGCATAAAAAGCTGAGACAATTTCTGATTACCCAATTCCAGTTTAGAGGCACTATTAAAATGTAATTAAACTTGCTGTTTTCATTATATTAATAACATAATATACATTTTACCGAAAAATAAAATTTCAAATCATAGTAAGGATAGGTTAGGTTATAAATTTCAAATATTCAATGAAAAAACTCTTAAGAAAGAGATTTTCAGATCGCTTTCTGGTAAATCTTAACATACTATATATATATTATTGACAAGAATGAGATATATATATGTATATAAATGTATACAGTTCAGACTGTGCTGAGCCTGTATATAATGTATAATATCGTCGTGTAAATTGCATAACAGAACAAACATAATTCATTTTCAAAATCGATTTACCCGCTATGTGTTTGGTTTTGTTTGCACTGGATGCTTCGACGCTGACTGCGACGTCGGCATCGGCATCGGCGTCGGCGTCGCTGCAGTTTATGAGTTTATTGTTTTCGCTGCTTTCAGCCATAAATATTTGCAAAGTGCTTGTAAAAAACAAAAGGTGCTGTAGCCGAGAGACAGAGAGAGAAAGAGAGAGAGGGAGAGGGAGAGAGAGAAAAGAGAGGGTGAGCCTGGTCAAAAGACAGAAACTGGTGTTGATGATGGTCAACTGCAACAGAAGACCGGGTTGAGTTTTCCGGATGTTGCCAGCCAATAACTTTGTTAAATGCTGCTGCCGGGCTTTGTTCGTTGTTGGTTGTTGTTTGTTGTTTTTGTTGTTGTTTCCCGAGTCGAAACTTAACTCTTGATTTACATGGTGCGGCATTAATGGAGCTGAAGAAATTAGAGTGCACTTGGCTATTGGCCAAGCACAAATACCCTTCCTTTTACCCATTCTCGTTTCCTTTTTACCAGCACCCAAAATCAACCCAAATATCAACAATCGCTCAACAACAACAAAGCGTAGCCAAACAAGCGACTAAATCCATAATTGCCAACAAACGGCAATCAAAATTGTATTGACGATTGCCTTCGTCTCGATTCCCTCTCTCCTCTTCCGGGTTTCTAAATATATTAGCAGCTCCGTCTCCGCATTAAGTAGTCATAAAATATTGGCTTACCAAAATGAAGCATGTTCGCTGGCGCCCTCTATCGTCAGCACCTTCGCAACGCGGTGCTATAAAATTTAATTTATTTGTCTCTAATAATTTCCCATGGCAACTGTTTGTTCAGTGGCCTCCTTGCTTCTGCTTTTGCCAATGAAAATTTCTCCATTGTGAATGGCTGCATTAACTGCTTACAAGAGCTTTTGATATACTATCATGGTGTATGATCTACTTAATGTTATGTAGACTCCCAAGAAGATTCTTCTTTTCCTTAAAACGTATTATGTTGTATTATACACTTTGAATGATTCTTATTTGCTCATTCACTTATTGTTATCGATACATTTGACGTATGATTTTATATTTCTAAGGCTAACGTCTTTCTTTTCTATTACTAAATTGTTAAGACTCACGTAAGTTGTAGCATCCAATAATTTCATCAAGGCATATGAATCAATTACTTATTTTTCATATTATATAATTTTTTGGTTATTGCGTTCTAAATGTTGTTTTGATTTCCATCAAGAATTCATCATTTCTTAAGTTTTCCTTTGAAATGAAATATATTGAAATTTTATTCTGTTATATATTTAATATCTAAATTTCAATTATTTTGAGTATTACGATATATTGCTTACATTGTAAAAGTCCTCCAAATATCTTAATTAAAAAATATTAAAATCCTTTCTCAAGTTACATTGTACGTGTATTCTTTCGTTTTACCTGTCGTTTGTAAAAATATTAAAAACATTCCATTTATGAGGAAATACAATAAAATATGCAGTGATGTATTTTTTTCTGAGGTATACCTCCTAGCTACCTATCCATCATTGTGGTGCTTTCAGTTTTGTTAGTAAGGTATTGATTAGTCCATCACTTTTAGTGTCATGTGCTCACTTGTTGTCCCACTGAGCTTATGTTTGCATGTCAACAGCAAAGTGGCAACAAGAAGACGTTCCACACACCCACACACACCCACACACCCACAGACACATACATATATACACATTTACACATTCAGAGCCAACAAGAGCACAACTTGATTTGGTTTGCGTGCTATTTTGAATTGTTCTATCAGCAGAGCGGTACTCGGCACTCGGCACTCGGCTCTTGGCTATTGGCTGGAACAGGGAACACGCCTTGGAGTGTCCCAGTCGGTGGCAGGGAATGTGTGGCCAAGGAAGGATCGTAAAGTTGGGTCCACTTAAGCGCAATTGTTGGCCATAAAACTCGATTCGGCCAGCTTAGGCTGTGCTGGGTGAAGGGAGGAGATGTGATGTGTGCGTTGGCCAAACAGAGACAGAAACGGAGACAAGGATAAAGACCGTAATGAACAATTAGATAGTAGCCGCAAATTGAAACTAACTGCAGTTAATAATATAGTCCCAAGCCCCAAGCTCCATGCTCCAAAGATCTGCAGTCAATTGCATTTTTGTATCTGGTTTTGTTTCTGCTTTAATTTTTTATGACACAGAACAAATCGCATGTCAATTGTTTGCTTGTTTGTTTGAACTCTGCAAGAGTTTTGCTGTTCATTATTTTGCGATGGCAACAATGGGGAATGGGAGAAGGATTCCAGACAACAATTGACTTATCATTCGACTTTGTGCGGTGGAGGTTACGCGTAATTCCCCGTAGAATTCCCCACTTTGTTCTGGGCGACAACAACAACAACAACAACAACGTTGGACAATGGCAAATTCCACGCAATCGGCTTATGCTGACATTGCTGCGGTTTGATGCCCCAACTACAACTACAACAACGCCAACGATTGCGATTGTGATTGTTAACTCACCAATAACAACAACTCCCACAACACTTCCAACAACAACAACAATGGTCATCGAAATCCGACCACAACCAAAAGCGAAACAATGAAGCGCATTGAAAAAAATAAAATCAACAACTCTGACAACCCTGACAACTCGAACTCTGTTGGTGGGCGTGGCCATCCAATTGAAATACGTATTCCCAGAGCCAAAGTCTCTATCCGGTTAGTAATAGCAATTAAAAGTGTTTTCTTCCCTCTTTGTTGTCCTTCAATAAAAACAACAATTTATGACCTTAGCTAGTTATGGGACCAAAGAAATATCCCAGACAAATTGGGCATATTTCAAATAATGCAAACCCTCAGGTTTCAACAGAAAAGTGAGGTAGCCTGATGATACGTGTATATTCACCTAACTAGGGGATTAAAAAAACTGAGCTCCTCTATTAAAGTTTATTCTTGAGAAAAAAAGAAAGAAATCCAGTTTATATAGATTTAAACGTTAGGTCTAAATATTATCTATTAGTATTTAAGGCAATCTAAGAACCCATAAGTATGAAGTATTTTTTATTAGATAGTAATTTCCATAAAGAACTTTTACATATGTAACGGGTATTCGGCGAGGATCTCGACTATAGCCTTTCCAATTGTTTAAATGTTTATTTTTAAATTTTCGTCCTGTTTTTTTTATTCTTAATAAAAGTTTGGTCTTTCCTTTATTTGGGATCAACTCTTAGAACATAAAGTAAATCGTATTTCTTAGATGACCTTTAACCTTTAAAGATGTAAATCTTAATTTAAATTATTCTTAGAAAGAATTTGTGTGAAATTGACGCACCTCAATTCAAATGATTTAAATACAATATTCTTAATATCAAAATCGCTTTTAAAAAACTGCACAAAATTTACATAAATTCGGTTAGGGTTCGAAAGTCATAAGTTCTAATTGAAGCCTTTCTCAGGGGGGTGCTAGGAGCAAGCTGAGATAAAAATTCAATTAAGCCCCCGACAACACCTTTGTCAACTAATTACATGTCCCAGGTATTGTCGACGGTCGACGAAAGGCCAAAAGCAGAAGCAAAAGCAAAAGCAATTTCTAAGGTGGCATTTTGGCTTTTAATTGAAAAAAAAAAAAAAACGAGACGCATTGAGTGACAAAGGTGTGATTTATTATTTGGATTGCTTTTTGGGTTTTTCGCTTTCTCCCTTACCCCATCATTATCATTCTTTAACCCGCCAACATTTTTTTATATTTGCACTTCATTTCGGGCCGTTACTTTTCAATTGTCTGCAAAGTTTTTTGTTTTGGTTCCTGCAAAGCAATTGGCATTTAAATTAAACCCAAGCTTGCGTCAATGCTTAGTGAAAATTTCAATTTCGGCATCGTTAAACAAATGAAAAGGGTTCAGGATTTACTACCAATTAATTGTGCTAGCCAGGCTCTAATGACAATTGATTTTAGCCTTCTAGCTGAACTCAATGTATTAACAAGTGTATCATCAAATGTCTTAAAATCTCAATTTTCAGCTGCTATTATTCACACCTCTCAACTGAACAGGTGTTGTTCTTTCCACATAATGGAGAGATGGAATCTATCATAAAATTTTTTTTTTTTAAATTTACATAGGTTTCCAGGCACAAATGCCAGATAAAAGAATATTCTGCTTTTTTCTCATTAAGGGGAGAAACACAATACTCAATGAAATAAATTAATATACCATTTTACTATTATTCTATTAAATGCATTTATGTATAAACAAATTTTTTAACTTCTTAAATGACAAATCCATGTTCCATCACAACTTTCCCTCCTGTGGGGGTAGGAAATTAATTTATTGAACATCTGTTTAACTATTGTGCTCTTTGAATGTGACTTCAGGCAACAATTTAATTAAAAATTCCATCAGCGACAAGTCCAAAGCAAACGCAGTCTATAGAAGTGGTCCAATGCGGAAACACAAGCGGAAATTCATTGACTCGTTTGTCAAATTGATTAAGGTGTTCGATATCGATTTAAATTTAGATATTCGTAAACTTATGAAATGAGTTTTATTTCGTTTTTCGAAAATACTTTTAGCTTGCTTGTTAATTATATTTATGCAATTTATGCACTCCGGAATCATATTTATTTTAGATGCACACTGATTAAAATGCGCGCCAGGAGGAAATTAAACTGCCAATATAACGAACTAGTAAAAGAGATGAGTAATAACGCAGGGATCGACTACGAAATGCCCTGTTTAGAAGAACAGATCCTATTGAATATATTATACGCACTATTACAAAACTTATTGTACAGGAATGTTGTACAGCATTAAAAATTGAATGATTCAAATGATGGAAAATGCAATGGTCGATGCCCAAGAAATCCATTAAATAAAGTCAAATAGGCATACATTACAATACATTTTACACACATTTTAATTGTACCAAATTCAACATTCCAATAACACTGTGTATGTCGAAAAAAAAGACATGTCCGGTTTCAACGGGTTATACTAATTGAACTGCATCACACTTTTTTGGGTAATACGGACCATTTCCGCTATTCATTTGTCTATTCCGAGTTTTAATCCAAAAGTCCCACGCTTATTTCCAAATCAGTTTTCTAAGGTCTTACCGCCGAATTTCTTAATTATGCTCATTCCTCAAAACTGTTTTGGTTCCTGCTCTTAGAGCAAAATTAACTGATTTTAAAAATCATTTTTTTCAATTAAAGATATTTCGATGTATTTTTACAACACTAATACATCAAAGGAAAACGGTACAAAAAATTAAAATAAAAATAATTTTCAACTTACTTTAACTCACTGATATTATTTCAGCAGTTCGTGAGTACAATTTATGTACCAATTTGCTTGTCAACAAGCTGCTTAAAAACGTGCCGATAAACTTGGGAGAATCATCAGGGCCCCGCCTACATCCTCATACGCACACATGCTCATAAATTATAACATACACAGAGTCGCATTCTCACTTGTCTTTTCTTCTGGGAAACCTTAATTGCTCTTGAGTCTCTAATAGTCTTATAAAACAAACACGGTAAATTATCATATGAGATTTCTTTGCCAATGAATGTGTGTATGTGAGTGCGGGTGTGTGTGTAAGTGTGTGTGCAAGTGTGTGTCTGTTACGTATTCCATTTCCAAGGTAATATTCTTATCAAACACTTGCCGTACTAATTTGACTGGTTTCTATTCATTTATTCCCCAACATGCAGCAGATACGGCAAGCATTTTTTAAAACATACAGATATTTAAAGTGAGGACTTTAGTACAGTAGAGCCATTTTTAAATAGATTTGGGGACCCATATGACGAAAAACCTTTAATTATTATAAGGTGATGTTTTTTTTGTCAGAACTCTTTTAGATTTGACTTTTTTGCAATTTTAGGTAAGGATGTATAAGACCAGCTTAAAAGCATATTCTGTCAGTTTGGCTAAGATTTTCGCATTGAAAATCTTCCGATATGAACCAACTTCTGTCAGGATATATAAAACCAAGTTTAATGCATAATATATTAGTTTGGTTACGATATTTCATGTAACAAAAAAGTTTTTCGGCCGATCGGTCCTTTGACTATATGATATAGTGGTCCGATTTTTACCTACTTTCGACAGGATATATAAAACCAAGCTATGTGCACATTTTATTACTTTGGTCGAGCTATCTCATAAAACAAAAAAGTTTTTCATACTAAGCATTGATTTTCGCCCGGTCGGTCCTATGGCAGCTATATGATGTAATGGTCCGATTGGAACCCACTTCGGTCAGGATATATAAAACCAAGTAATGAATGCATAATGTATTGGTTTGGTTATGATATCTCATATAACAAAAAAGTTTTTCATACTAAGACTTGATTTTCGGCCGATCCTATGACAACTATATGATATTGTGGTCCGATTTGAACCAACTTTGGTAGGAATATATAGAACTAAATTAGATGAACATTGTATCAGTTGGTTGATATATCCCATTACGCTTTTTACCTTTTTTCATCCTGTGGGCGAAATATGATATATAGGTCCGATTCAAAAAATAAACAAACTTGATCTGCCAAAAGTATAGTTGATCAAAAAATAATAGTTATTATTTAATTTTTGATTGAGCTGTCCTAAAATTTTAAGGACTAAAAATCCTAAAAAATCATGATTTATTTAACTAAAAAATTGATGGTTTTAAAACATCTAGTTCATTGACTATGCATTTTTAAATAATGTTAAATTAATTAAATTAATTAATTAATTAACTAAATTAAATTTAGTTTATAATAATAATTGTATAGAATTTTGTCTCATTTCCGAAAAATTCAATGGCGCAATTTATTTATAGTTGCAATTTATTTATAGTTGCAAAAAATCGATTTATGAAAGCCTCACTATAGTTTCTTCTGTTATAAAGCTCTAATTGTGTCGTAGGTATGCGATTGTTGAATATATTATACATAGTATATCCCACTTATTGGCAACTTTGTTGCTGTGCACATAATTAGTTAACAACTTGTAAAAGTGCTTGAAAGCTAAGTAGCAGTTTAAGTAGCTCAGCTAGGGCTACTTGTAACTATCGTTCCGTCCAGGGCTTTGAGTATATTCGTCTCTCTCCATCTATCTCTATCTCTTTTAATGTTCACGTTGCCACTCAGTCAGCTTTGGCATCTTTTGCTCGTTGTTATATCGACAAATATGTGTGCGTGTGGGTGTAGGGGTGTATGTGCATGTGTGTGTGTGTGTGTGTGTGTGTGTGTGCTGCATTAGGACATTCTCATGCAGCTAATGATGTATTCATTTGGCATGTGTAAGCTCTCGTCATAGTCAGAGTCTTTTCAGAGCCTTTCAATTGCGACTAAATGAAGCTGCCACTTCTGTGACTGTCAGACTGTCAGTGTGTGCTAGTGCACTGTAAATGCTTCTCGGTATTCTTATGAGCAAATAATGCGATTTGCTTAATGAGCTCAACAAACACACACACGCACACACACACACGCAGAGAGTTAGACAATTACCAGGTTTGACCTAAGAAAGAAGACAATGCGGTCAGCGACTTTTGTACAGCATCAACCTTGAACTTTGAATCGGCTTTTAATTCCGTTAATATTAACAAGCCAATGCAGAGATTGGGAATTACAAAAAAGCAGTGTTGCTTTCGCTTTGACCCGCTCCCAGGAGTACTATAAATAACCCTTTCGATAACAAACATTGCGATGTGTTGATAATAAAGGGTTGATTTATTTCTATGGTATGTTGTGATTTATGGACTTTAATGGCGTCGTCGTTGTCCGCCAACAAAGACGGAAGGGAAACTGAGGAGCAGGCAGCAACTTTGAACTGACGACTTCCGAATCATTGAAAGCGATTTAACATTTGACATTGGGCAGATGAAATAATCGCCTTCAATGTAATAAATAGACCTTTAGTAAAAAAATAATAATTCAAACGGAAATAATCTTAATTATTATTCTGCGTTGTTAATTATATCGCTAATTAAGAATTCTGCAATATTGTTATATTATAAAAGCACTTTAGCGACGAATATGTTTATTGAGCTATTTAAATCTCTCATAATTTACTCAAACGATAAGCCATAATAAAGGGAAAAAAACCAATTGCAGTGAATTATTAAATTTGTGCTTTTTTTTACGTCTACAAAATAATTTACTACTACTAATAAACAAATCAAAGTTTCCAAGAGATGTCGAGGTTTTAATTATATAAAATCAAAACATCGGTTGTCTTTGTTATAATGGTATTTTAGAAAAATAGAATAGATAACTATGAAGTTAAGTCTTAAATATTAACTAAGCCAACAGCAAATAATTCAATTTTAAGGTCGAGCCTACCATGTGTTTTAATCAGTTTATATACTTAATTCCCCTAAAAATTCATTATTAAGTACTTGTAGATTTAGAAAAGCTGTTTTTTTTTTTTTTTTTTTTTGTGCAAGCTTTATACATACCGAAAATAAACCTACTTTTAAGACTTTTTCTATATTACTTACGCTCCCTTTACACTTCAGCAAGAAATTATACAGCATAAATTGAGTCAGACATTTTGATAAGTTTTTCGGTGGATTACTGGCACCTCGAAACCACCACCGAACTCGTTTAAGCAATTAAAACGCCCATCGAACTGAAAAAAAAAAGAAAAAATCACCCAGCCCACTTTTCTAGGCTACACATTAACTACAAATTACATTCACATTAGTGTTTCGGTATTTCCTGCTCCTTGTTTCTCGACTGACCAAATTTTTTTGTATTATTTCTTAAAAAAAAAAAAAGAAAACGAAAAAAAGGAACCACACACCTAATAAATCAAAGCGGCCTCCCTGAAGCCTCCCTGGAGTATGCTTGTTAAATGCTCGTAATAAATTAGCTGCCGCTCCACAGACTGGGAGTCCAGTAGACCAGGAGTCCTCTGGACAGGAGGACCATGCCTCCTTCAGGCTTGATTATTGGCTTAGCTGATGGTCTGGCTAGTTTACAGTGGTCTCTCTTTCTCCTGTTTCAACTCACCATCATTGAACTCAATCGAAGGCACTCTGTGTGCCGATTCTTGGCCAGACTCATTCATTTTGCCAACTCGGGAATTTGCTTGTAATTTTTACTTTACTTTTAATGGAGTCAGCGCTAAAAATTCGCTGTGTGGGCGACTTTAATTGGGGGAGCAACTGTGAGAGGAGAAGTGGGGAGAATTATTTGGCAACGAATTTTTGCAACTCATTTTTCTTAAATTTCGATTTGTGTGAACTTCAAACTCGAACCTAATTTGGTCCACAGTAAATGTGTGGTTGAATATTTTGGCCATTTATGTTATTTTTGATTATTTGATGTTCTTTCAATTAAAACACCTTTGATTATGAATGCATTTACATGCCTTTTAAGACCAACAAAGAATTAACAATGAAATTAAAACCGTTTTGGAAAAAATTAAATTAAAATTCCAACCATATACCATTATATCTGTTTAACAATAATAATATTTCAGTGTAAAATATTAAAGCTGGCTGTCGAATTTAAATCCTTTTACAATATAAATTTGATGATGTATTCAAGTTATTGTTAAAGCTAAAAATAAATATATATTGTGAAGTAAACAATTGTATAGATAATTACACATATAGTTACAAAATTTTAGAAACAAATAACACTCATTCTCATTCATACCTCATACAAGTTGCAATACAATATTTTCCAGCGATAAATATAGTAAATTTTCAGGTCACAAATGAAGTTATGTAACTTCAACTGGGAGTAATATTATGACTACGTTTAAATGTTGCTAATTCTTTCATGCAGACAATGTCATCACACGAAGCGTCGACTTCAGTTGCAACTGGCGAAAGAAGAAGCAAATTTGATGCTAATTAGAGCGTCAGCGTGAGATAGAGAGAGAGGTGATGAGACTGGGGAAACTGAGGAGTCTGCATTCGCAGAGCTAGGCAAATTTGTAGCCAACCCGCACAACTGATGACAGACTGCCTCAAATGGTTGCAATGGCAACTGGAAGCTTGCAACGTGGAATGAGTTTTGCCTTCACTTTGCTGGTGCTGTTGTTTTTTTTTTTTTTGGGAGGAATCTTTCTTTTTGTCTTTTGCGTGGCAACCAGGGAAAAGTGCAACGTGAACGCCTTAAACATATACACCACTTAATTTAGGTGTCTATATGTGTGTGTGTGTGTGTATTTGGTTAAAAGTCTCGCTAATTTTCGAGGCAAACAGAAAGTCACACGCAGCTCTTGCCAAAGCGTGCCAGTCAGAAATTAATGCTTACTCAAAAGCCAAATAAAATAGAAATAAAATTATAAAAGAAATTCCATCACGAACGTGCCACAATTTGTGTGCAACTCTGACTATGGTAGCGGCAATAAAATGTTATGAATTTAAAATGCATACCAAATGCGGTGCATTGGCAATAATGATTTGAGTTATAGCCCCGCCGATCTAAGAGTATTTTAAGTCTAATTCATAATTGTAAAAATAGATAAATTAAATTGCATTAAGTTTTTAAAAGCTTTTATGAATTATATCTACGTTACCTAACAACAACTAATTCGACTTTTGAAAATAATTAAATATTGTTTTAAAGAATTATACTGCATGCCATATTACATATCATATGCCATATTACATGCCATATCTGACAATTGCTGCTCAAAAGTAGAGTATCTAACAGTTACCTCCTTTTTACTCACCTAGATTTAATAAGTGATTTTGGTGGACTAACAACAAAAAAATATTAATTCAAGCTGCGAAACGAATTTATTATTCATATGCCCAAAAAAAAAGCAGAAGAAGAAGAGTGTTGCATGCTACTAAAAAGCTAAACAAAATTTTTAATAAATGCAACGGAGCGTAGTCTGTAGTCCAATGCCGTGCAACTCCAACTCTCCAACTCATCTTCTCTCCTCCATCTTGCATCGTTTCCCTCGTGCCTTTGGTCACTTTTGGAGTTGCATGCGGCACGCGTTGCCGTTTTGGCTTTTGCACCCCGGCCGCCGTTGACACAACTGTTGCCTCGGACGGAGTCGGAGTCGGAGACGGAGACGGACATGGGCACGGACACAAACGGAGACGGATGGAGGTGAAGGCGAGGGCGGACTCTGCCTGGTGGCCAAATGAAAAATCACAGCGCCGTGCCAGAAACTGCTCAGCTTGCTCATAACTATACGAGCCAAGTATTTTTATTGTGTGCTTCTTGAACTGCCCTCGAGTGTCTGTGTGTGTTTGTGTGTGTATGCGTGTGTGTGTGTGTGTGAGTCGTATTCATCCAATTCGGAGTTGCAGCACATTTTTATGTCTCCTTTTTATGTGCAAAGTGTGACTGTGATTGTTGTTGTTCTTGTTGTTGTTGCTGCTGCTGCTCAGTCTCTCTTATATTTTATTTTATTTTATTTCGTATTTTTTTCATTTTGCCTTTTCATTTCCTATTTGGACATTTTTCACTTCTGTCCTTTGGCTTTTTGATGCGTCCCGTTTGTGTTTTGTGCAGTTAAAAGATTTATAAATATGAATATTATACATTGTGGTATGAAATATGCAAATTCTAGAAATGGCCAAAAGGAAATAGAAATGGTCAGAGCGGAACTAGCACCTCCTCTGCTACTCTCTCTCTCTCTCTCTCTCTCTCTTTCTCTCTCTATCTCTTTCTCTCTTGTTCCCTTTCCCGCCATCGCGCTCCTTCCCTCTTCGGATGCCCACTTGATGGTCTCTAGTATCTTTACAAACGATTTTTAGTGCATTTTTTTCGCTGCACACAGATGCATTTAATGACCAGCAGCAACAGCAAAGGACACGAAGTCTCCAACTGCCTGCTGCAAATGCAGTAAATGGCCACTGGACTATTCAAACGAGACATTTAAATACCCTCACGGTGCAACCTGATTAATTTATTGACTTTGCAGTTGCGTTTCATAAATGTGAGAATACAAAGACAGTCCCATTTAAAGGAATTTCAATGAAAAATTTATAGAAAGAATGCATTGATACTAAAAGGAAAATAATGGAGTATTCAAAAGTTCAATAAAATTCGTTTGACTCTTTCCTAGTCAGCAACGATATTTATTTATTTTATTTATTTATTTTAAACTAAGAACAGTTCACAAAAGTTAAATTAAAATTATAAAAATAAATTTAAAATTAAATTTTTAACTGAAATGATAAAAAAAAGAAAATAATTTAAATATGGAAAGATTTTAAAGAAGAATTATTCCTTAATATACAGTAAATTTCATGACATGAAAGTGTTATATAATAATAATATAATATACAAATTTCTCTTCACATATTTATAGTTCTGTCATACTCATAGATCCCTCCATTTGCATATGTTCTTATTAACTACAAGTGAAAAAATTATTATTGTATATTAATTTCTTATTAAACATTTATAATTACTTCTCCATTACTTATAATTTTTTTAAGCTATGAATTCAAACTGGAATTAATTAAGTTAAACAGTTCAATTTTGTATTATTCCACATTTACTGATATTTATATTAGTCTTAATTTATTAGTTGTACACAATAATGAGAGTAGAGAATGTGTACTTCGACTCGAAATAACTAAATAAAAGTTAACTGTCGAATAATTAATTGCTATTTATATTTTTTGTGTGTGTATTCTGTAAAATGTTCTCAATTTTTTTGTTGTACTTTTAAATGAACTTGTTATTGTTGTTACTGTTGTTTTTCCTGCTGTGGGCCATAAATCAAGGCATTTTAATGCAAATGTTGTTGCAATTTTATGGCTTAAATTAGCAATTGGCCAAGCGGCTATTGGCTATTAATATTTATTAACAGGCGGCGCATGATTAATGTGCAATAATAAAATTAGTTATAGGAAGCAGAAAAAGAGCAAAATAATAACAAAAAGAAGTAACTGACATTTACGATTAAATATTTAAAGTTGGCCAGCAAAGTTTAATTAATGTCAAATGTCAGCAATTATTCTAAGCCATCGAAAAGGCGGCACAGGGGGAATACTTTGTAGCCGCAACATTTAAATCAATTAAATTATGAATGTAATTAAAATAATTTAATGACAGTGCTCTTTTGGCCACTCGATGACAGCTGTAATATTCAATTTGATTACGCAATTGCAGTTAATTAATAATTCAATAAATTGTGCAAAAGCCACTTACAATTATGTGAAACAATTGTCGTCATCCTGCATGTTCAAATAGAAAGCAAATAAATAATATATATATTTAGTAATAGTAAAGTAAATCAAATGAGAGATATACTTTACTACTATATGTGTATAGTTAAGTTCTAATTTTAAATGAACATTTTCTGAATGGCTACCAATAAACAGAGCAAAAATAACTGAAGTAATTGTACAATAGTTGACACACACCTCTCGAATTTAAACGCAATTTGCTTAGCAATTGGGAACTTATAGCTGGCTATAAACTGGATCCAGATCCAGCAAGTGAATGCTTTGAAAACTAAACCCAAGACTAAATCATCATTCCTCTAAATGAATCCTCAAATGCGCTCATAAATTTCGTGTCAGTGTTCAACTTCTAAACAAGATTCGTGGCTCGTTTTACGATTCTCAGTTTTATTTGCCACACGTTGCCTTTCTCATTCTCATTCTCTTTCTTATTCTCATTTTCATTCTCATTCCCATTCCCAAACTCATTCTCATGGCAATTCTCATCAGCATCATCAGTTGCCTTCCAAGTGAGATACTCAAAAACTTTGATGGATTTGTATGCCTCATTCTCACAGACAGTTCCCTGCTGGGAGGATTATGTTAATAGCCAAGTCGGAATTAGCCTGCAAAATATTCTCCCACTCTCTCAATCTCTCGCTCCGTGTGCTGCATTAAAATTTATCGACTGAGTGTCTATATGATTGCGCCACGGCGTATGTAAATTGATTGTAACTCCTGGCTAAGCCGCGGGCTATGGAAGGAGGCCATTATCTGGTTGTGCAATACTCCCATAAAGTTTGTCTTGGGACAATTATGACTTTTAGCTGGCAACTCAGTGGCCTCATCTGGCCAACGGGTTTTACGACAGCGACATAAACCCAAAGTGGCCACAATGCAATCGTAAATTTTGTGACTGCAAATCAAATTAGTGCACCTCCAGGGAAGCATATAGAACATTTTCTCTGAACATGCAGACATTTCCCGAATTGGACCTATGATTATAAAGCACCTTATCATTATCATTGTCTAGCAAATTCTTGAAAAATAAAGATTTAGAGTATATTGCTTAAATATATTCATCTTGATTTTTCAATGAAATTTAAGTAATCATAACATATAAATTAAATAGTTAAAATAAACAGGAATTTGGTTTTTATACACTCAGAAAAAAATAGTTTGGTCTTCGGCACATTACCCAAAAATAGTAAGAGAACTATTTTAATTTTATATTCATAATTGTATTTTTTAATTAAATATCGTTCGTTACAATATTTGACTTGACTTTTGTCTCGTAGGGAGCCTTTTTTTTGTTTAAAGATCTTTCATTGTCAATTCCATCTTTCTTTGACTCTCTCTCACTCTCTCTCTCTCTCTCTTACGTTTGCTACATCTACCATTCAAAATGGCGAGTATGAGTCTTTTTTTTACAGTTTCGTTTGCATATTGAGATATTAATGTAATTATGAGCTTTGGGCTTTTCTCTGACTGCTTGCAGCTGATTGTAGCATACTTTCCAGCGTCAGGTATGAGAAATTGAAATGATTTGAGTTTTGGATATATGATCGATTGACGGGTATCTTGACTAGACATTGTTGTTATTGTTGTCATTGTTGTTGATGCTGCATAGAAATGCAAGAATTGCGTGTTTCCCAGGCCACGACGCCGACGGCAGTCAATTTTCTTGTTTACAATACAACTCACACACCCACACCCACACCCACACACATGTACACGTGCACACACACATACGCCAACTATGGCAAATAGCAAACAATTACAACTACGCGGTGTTGTCTCTCAGAAGTTGTTGCTTTTTCGCCGCAATAAATACAATTTGCATGACAAAATAGCAAACAACGGCAACTTTTGCATGTGTGTGTGTGTGTGTAAGTGTGTGTATGTGAGTGTGCGTCGCAGGTTCACTCAGCCAAACAAAACTACACAAAAAAACAATCAACTGCCAGAGTGGCGTCCGACGAGAGGAGCAGGAATAACAACAACAACAACAACTACTACTACAGTTGGGCTTCTACTGAACCGCTCCTGCGTCCAACTCTGATCCTTCTGCTGCCTCTGCCTCTGCCTCTGTCTCTGTCTCTGCTCCTGCTTCCGCTCCTGTTGCTGCTGCTGTGTGGAACAACTTATGAATATTCAATTTTACATAAAAGATTCTTGTTGTTGTCGTAGCTGTTGTTATTTTGATTTCTT
This sequence comes from Drosophila phalerata, assembly GCA_951394115.2. Classification (NCBI taxonomy): domain Eukaryota; kingdom Metazoa; phylum Arthropoda; class Insecta; order Diptera; family Drosophilidae; genus Drosophila; species Drosophila phalerata. Next base: position 8,698,248 of record OX596008.2, read on the forward strand.
TGGCTTGTCTCCCTCACTCGCCATCCACCTCTGTCTTTCTACACTCCCTCCCTTTTCTGTCTACACTTCATGGGAGAAAACACCTCATGCATGCTATGAAATGTGGAAAATATTGGATAGGCTTGAAGGCAAATAAGAAGTGCCGGCCAAGGACAGCAGCCTACACTGAAAAATATTTTCACAAGCATTAAGAAAATATTTGAGTTTACTTATTAATAAGAAGTTATTAATAAAATGATAAAATATAAGGTTTTTCATGAATTCAAACTAGCCTACATACAACCAAAAATATTCTTTTTATTTTTCCGTAATTTTAATACTCCATTTCCATTTAAATTGGGAATAAAAAGGTATAATGTGTTTGACGGAGTGTATGTACACTCCGAAAAGTATATGTAAATCGTTGATCACTATCAACAGCCGATTCGACTAAGCCATGTACTTCTGACTTTTAGTTTATCTTAATGCGTTGATCTCAGATACCACAAGAGCTAGACTCTTTAAAATAAGACTCTTTTAATTGAATAAAAGGCTTAACAATTTAATTTATTCCCTTAACAATTACAAACAATTTAGTGAAATAATTGAATTTCGTCATTAAGAAAAATGTGATTGACAGCCTAATAAAATCCACTAAAAGTAATACAATATAAACCAAAACCACCAGGATTACAGTGGACGGCAGTCGATCCAAGTGTCGAAAGCAACACGAAGGCCTTCAAAAGGTGCAAAATACGACTAGAAATATGTTATATTTTGAGGCTTCAAATATGGTGGTTCAAAGATGGTACTATAAAAATTGTTTCGAAAATTTAAAAGATCGCATTGAACATGAAATATGTTATATTTTGGGGATTCAAATAGATGGTACTATAAAAGTTGTACGAAAATATTAAAGATCGCAATAAACAGTGTATCGAATACGAATGATACGAGCTTTTCAGCACGCTTGGTACATTCGAAAAAGAGTTAAATATGCTTATTTTTGAAAAGTAAGCATGTGTGTAACATTGCTCTTAATTTAGTATAGTAAATTTTCATTAAAAAAAATTAATTTAGAGAAAACACTGCCTTACATTGTTATAATAAAAGATGTCAGCAAGGGTATTGAATAAATATGAATTCAGTTGTTTACGCATATTATCTATTAATGATATTTTCTTCAACGTTTCTTTAAATCTATTGATCACTTTTCTGTAGTTTAAATCTATCAAATTTATTTTCTTTGTTTTTTATAAAAATGCTGCACTGCCTCCCAACAAGGCATAATTTATTTCAATACCTGGAAATATCGAAAGTTACTATGAAAAGACAATGAAATAATAAAAATGGAAGCACTTAAATTTAATTTTGAAAAACAAATCAGACATAGTGATGGTTGAGATTTGGAACAGAACTTAGTACTACGTAGGCAGAAACAAAAGTTCATTTAGTCGAGATCGAGATTTTTGGCGAGATAAGTGCAGGCGGTTCGCAACTTGGAGAGCCTCATGGTGACGAGGGATTTCAGTAGATCATCCATGCTGATGACCAACTCATTTTCATCCAGTTTATGCTCCTCATCGGCGCTTCCTTCCCCACCCAAAAGTCCCCTCACGCGGTAGATGCTGGCCTGACGACAGAGCTCCCTCAGATCCGAGCCGGAGTAGCCCGATGTGAGGCTTGCCAATCTCTTAAGATCCACGGAGGCATTAAGGTGTTCGTGTCGTAGGATGAGTTGCAGAATGGCCAATCTTTGACGCTCTAGAGGTGGCCCAATGTGAAACTGAGCCGGCATGCGCCGCAGTATAGCCTTGTCCAGATCCTGGGGACGATTCGTGGCTCCGAGCACGAGAACCGAGCAACTCGAATTGCTGATCAACCCATCCCACAGTACCATAAACTGTGTCTTCATCATGGCCGTCGCCTCGTGATCCCCTGTTGCCCGAACACGCAAAAACGATTCGATCTCGTCAATGAATATTATGCAGGGCTGCAATTTGTGGGCCAAGGTGAAGACGGCAGCGGCGAGCTTCTGGGATTCGCCATACCACTTATCCGTGAGCACAGCCACGTCCAGATTGATGAAACGCATACACGCCTCCTTGGCAATCGCCTTCGCAATTAGGGTCTTCCCACACCCGGGTGGACCATAGAGTAGCACCCCCTTTGGGGGCTTCCACAGCTGCGAGTGCTGGAAGAGATCGCTGTGACGGACGGGCAGCACAACAGACTCACGCAACTCCTGCACAATGGCATCCAGTCCGGCAATATCCGCCCAGCTCACCTCGATGTCCATGGGAGCGACCAGGTGGGAAGCTATCATCAACTCGTAGCTGTTGAAGTCACTCAGCTTCAGTTTCGAGTCCTTGTCCACCATTCCGTAGAGCTTCTTCAGTTGCTTCTGGGCAATCTCCTTGGCCTTCTTCTTGGCCTTGTTGGTCGGGTCCATTGAGTTAATCAGCCACTTGGCACAGAAGTAGGTTACGGCCGCCACGATGCCAATCCTCACCAGCTGTGTCACAATTTGGCATCCTGATATGTGTGCCGCTTCCATTGTAAGTTAACAATTAGTTTTTTTTTAAATACATGCGCAATTATTGCAATTTTAGATTGAGAGAGCCTGACAGATGACACAAAGTAACACTTACTGCTAAAATCAATCAAACAATATTTAAAAACAATATTTGTAATACAAATAAATAAAACATTCTTATTTCACTATTCTCAGCTTCTTGAATTTAATAAGAGTTATAAAAAATATAATAGTGCTTATATATTATCAGAATAATATACTAATATAATATACATTAATAAATTACCATAAAATTGGTTACTAACAATATATTCACATTTTTATCTCGTTTTTCTTAAAACTTTTCTTATCTGTATACCTGTTAGAGGTATACTAAAATTGAAAACTGATTGAACTATAAACAGTTCCATTTCCGAAATTGAATTGTGTAAAGACGTATGGATATTCGGTATGAAATGTGTAGAAATCTATTTATTGTATTTTTTGTTCAGAGTCACAAGCAAACCGAATTTCTTTAAGTGGATCAGTTGAATCGCTTGCCCAGCTGCGCTTAATTTCTGTTTAACTTTTCCTGTTTGCTCATTTCCTAGTGCTACTCCTGTCCCATCTCTATCTATATCTCTATCTCTATCTCCATCTCTATATCTATCTCTATTCTTGTCTGTGCTCCTGTCCAAGCAAAAAATGTTTTTCTAGTTTAGCATCTTTTAGCGGAAGTCAATGTAACAAAATATAAACTTGTCCAGCCAGCTGCTGCTTCTGGTTTTTCTGGGCGTATTGAATGCGTACAGGGCCAAAAGGATTCGCAGGGCGAATCGTTCAGGAGCTCAAGTATTAACTAAACACTGCAGCAATTTATCTTTCCTCATCCAGTACCTCAACCCGTTCACAAAGTCAACTCCTCCCTGGTTCAGGCAGCTCGTCTAGGTCAGTTTTGTTTTAAACTTTTTTAAGTCACTTCCTCCGTTCCCCTTCCCATCTCCGCGGAAGTGGCGGAAGTCGCAGTGCACTGTTGTTTTTCGCTTCCTTCCGCATTACAAAAGAATTACTCAACACAAAATGTCATGCACAAAGTTGGCCAAGATGAGATGCTGCCTGGATATTTGCTAAGTCAGCGTCGACATGGAAGAAAATCCAAGAAAATACAATAAAAACAATTAATTAAATGGTAAATAATTTTAAAGTAAAAAAAATCTTGGCAAGGCTCCTTGCTTATTAAACACTATTATCTAAATAAGAAACTTAGGTAAAAAACAAATATTAAAAAAACACAAAATATCCTGTTTTTTTAGACTCCGTACTTAAAAAAAATACAGGGGTCTATTGAGTTTGTTTTAACGAAAATGTGCGTAACAGGCAGAACGAGGCGTGGCAGACCCCATAAAGTATAAATATTCTTGATCAGCATCAATAGCCGAGTCGATATAGCAATGTCCGTCTGTCCGTCTGTCCGTCTGTCTGTCTGTCTGTATGAACACCTAGATCTCAGAGACTATAAGAGCTAGAGACACCAAAATTGGAATGTAGGTTCCTCTACATTGCAAGCAGCTCAAGTTTGTTTCAAAATTTGGAACAAATTAAAAGCTAGTGACACCAAACTTAGTATGTATATTCCTCTATATGGCAGGCATATCAAGTTTGTTTCTTTTTTGGATCGAATCACTATATCATATAGCTGCCATAGGACCGATCGAGCGAAAATCAAGTCCTAGTATGAAAAACATTTATTATTATTATTATTATATTTAGTATGATTTTATGAGATATCTTAACCAAACTAATACAGTCTGCATATAACTTAGTTTTATATATCCTGTCCAAAGTTGGTTCAAATCGGACTACTATATTATATAGCTGCCATTGGACCGATCGGCCGAAAATCAAGTCAAGGTTATAACTAGTTGGAAAAGCTTAAGTCCAGACCCCGACTTAAGGAATACCGGTTATATACTTTAAGAAGCTTGTATAGCTTTAAAGTTTACAACAGTCCCTATTAATCGATCTGGCTTCGATTAAGTAGGAAGATAGATAATGAAAGATAATGTAAATTTTCGCAATTTGCGGGGCTGAAGGAGTAGGGGGATTTTCTTAATTAAAATTTCAGGACTGATAAATTTGAGTTCGCTGAATCCGAAAAACACATTCATTTTGTTCGTCCTTGTCAGGATAATCGACAGGACCAATTTTTCGGCTGTTACCATATGGTAACGCTGGTAAGTACAGGGTACAGGTTTTCTTAATGCTACAAAATACAAATGTTTGAGAAAAAGTCTAATAAACACAACTTAATCCAAGAGGGGGGCTCTTCCTTGATATATAGGACCTAATTTGGGTCAAATCGGTGCAGTTTATCGTATATATAACACAACTGTCATAGGAACAATCGGGGTCAAATTCACCTTTAGTATGAAAAACTTTTTTCTATTCTGAGATATCTCAACCAATTTTATAATGACGTATTCTGCCAATTTCTTTGTACAATTGCTGTTCTCTATCCTTAAGCTCGTTATGAGAAACTTCTTGTCGACTCCTTATGCGTCTGCAGCTACTTTTCAAGAGTTCATAAAAATCACTTCAACTGTGCAATATTTCATGATTTGGCGTCAATCTTTTGAGCGGCCCTCAATGGAATGCACAACGTGGGCCGGATGGGCGGATGGGAGGATAGGCGGATAGGCGTGGCTTAGAACCAACTCCACTGGTCCTGCGCCTTTTCTGAGCTCTTTGTGAGCGCCAAGTTCGCTCGTTCGTTCTACTGAGCACACGAAAATTTAATTATGTTGTATTTTTTGGTGCTGCTGAAGCAGATTTCACTACCCGACTTTTGTCACAGTTAGAAAAGAATAATACTAAACAGGAGAACAACTCTTAAGTTGAGTAAGGTCGACTAAGGGATACGCTGTTTACAATAAGCTTATGGTGTCGCTCGTCAGAGGCTAATGCTTATACATAATAATATGTTCTATTGTTTTCCATACTAAAATATTATATCCTCTAAAATATAATCTGCTGAGGTATCGCTTCAATTAAGACATAGTCTTACATTTCCACAACCTCGTTACACTAAAGCTACACTCTAGAAATTTAGCACGGAATTTAATAATTTTGAAAGGATTTTTTAAAATGATAAGCAAATATAAGCAAAACGGAATCAGTTGAATTGAGACAGCAAGGCATTAATGTATATAATAGAAATGAAAATAATATAATTTTATTTATTTATTTTAAAGATTAAAATATATAGATATAAACAATGATTCGAAGTAATATGTATTATTGATTATAACAACAAAAATATATTATAATTTTAAAAAATTACAGATAATGAAATTGTTTTTAAGCTAAAATTGATTTGACAATAAAAAGTATCAAATTCTCTTATTTTAAGCGCCCGTTGAATTTATTGTATATGCAATCAAATATATTAAAATAGATATTAAAGTATACAAAATAGAAAGGTCGCAACCTAACAAATAAGCTCCATTATTAAATGGATCTTTACATTTGTTATTTACAAAACAACATAAACTAGTTTATCTTCATTCATTTGAAAAATGTAACTTTAGTTTATAAATTATAATTTAATAATATAATATTATTTTAGACTAACACTGTTTTTTACAGGTTAAAATTGATTTCTGAACAGCGCTATATATATAATAAGTATTTATATACTTGTTGCGTTAGGATAAATAATAAAAATAAATAATAATTAAATTTTAACATGATAATAACTCAACCAATTTAAGAATGCTGCTGTTATTATTAATATTTTTCGTACAAAAACCTTCAAAGTGTTACGGATATATAATGATTATCATGCTTCTGCTTGGCTAAGCAAAATTCATTAGAAATCATGTGCAGCTTCATTTTTTAAGAGCATCTCCGTAAGTCTGCTGATGCTCGCATATAAAAAGAAGCATGAAAATCACAAGCTTTTCATAAAAATATTTTGGCCTGTCCCCGCTCATCATTTACCCACTACCCCTCCCCGTCACATCATCACCAATTTTTGCATCCACCCAACCCTTCTTCCGTTTCGCGTTCGTGTTCATAGTTATTGCCTGGCTTACTTTCCACTCTCTGTTAGTGGTAGCAGAAAATACGAGAATGTCTATGTAAATCTACCTTCCCTTACAGCGAAAAGGACCAACAATTTTCGTTGGCAAGAAAAGTGCCAAAAACTGTAAAAGGTTCGCCAACCAAAAAAAACATCAAGTAGAAAGACGCACTGAAACCTAAAAAACTTTGCGTCATAGAGGTTCCTTTCCAGCAGATTCCAGCTTCCATATCCTTTGCTTGACAACTTTGGTGTTTGTTTATTGTTGCTAAAAGTTAGGAATGCAATATTTTGAGACACTACTAATGAAAACTAAAGAAAGTCAGTATACTGGCGGTATATGAGAATAGAATACATAGGATGATAAGTAAATATATTTTTTTAAATAAATATTCTGATCTTGTCTTTGATCCTTAAAATAAATAGATCAAACAAAATATGCAACAAATTATAGAACCAATGAATTCGTATCTCTATTTGATATTGTCATTTCTACAGAAAGGTCGAGTCTAGTCTTGTCAAAAACTAAAATTGTTCTACTGAACAACTATATTATTTTAGTATGGTTTAAGAATGTTTTCTTCCAAATTGATCGCCAAATTTCGCAGACTTTCGCATTTTTCAAGATGAAGTCAAAAGTGACTTTAATTTTCCGTCGCGTTCTCGATGTATTGTTGTCTTCACAACTTGTATTTTACAATCAAAATGGTGTTAATAAAATGCATAAAAGTAAGAAAACATTTTTGAAAATGTAAATTTTAGCCAATTTTTTGTTTATCATTTAAACAACATTTAATACCCAAATATAAATATCACATGTCTAAGTTACCTTTATCGTTACTCTCTCTTTCTTTTATTTCTAAGCTACAAAAAAAAAGTTCTGCTCAGAAAATACTAAAATTCTCTCAAAAATATTAATAAGTTTTACGAGTATCACCCTAAGAAATATATATGGTATATTGGAAGCAGAACCAGACAAATTTGTTACACGTCATTTTCGGTATAATAATTAGTATCCTTGGAATTAACTTCCACCTCGCTGAGCAATGTGGCTGAGCTCTGTTCTTTGAGTATACCAATGTTATGTCTTTTATCCTGAATTCTGGCCATGATCTTGCCATAAAGTGCATCCACATGCGGTGCCAGATAAACATCCAGCCTTACATGACCTTCGATTTCATGGAGCAGTTTTACGCACTGATCCAGATTGCCGCTAATAAAGTTGGCTAGTAGCTCCCACATCTTGTGGGAGAGGGAAAAGAAAGGCTTGAAGGTCTCGGAATTGAGGCAGCCCAGCTCCAGCATCTCCAGCTCCAAGGTGGCCAGGCCACAGAGACCTGCATAGTATGCGACATCTTGCGGCGCCACAACGTTATCATAGTCATATCGATCGAATGGAGTCAGAAGGAAACAATGTGCCGCCGTCTTGTAGATCTTGAGGCCAAGGTTGGCCAGACCCGCAGCACAACTGAGACTGGCGGGAACTTCACGGTCGAGATTCTGAAACCCAGAGGCATATTGTTTGGCCTCGTCAATGTAGCTGAGGACGTGCCACCAGTTGGCCATATATATGGAAACTCTGATCAGGTTGCGGAACATATTGATCACATTATCGCTACTGGTACAATATGGACGAGCTCGGGCATAGAACTTGACGGCCAACTGAAGATTGCCGCTCTTCACATGGTAATCGCCGATCTCCTCAAGAATTCGACGCACATAGCCACTACCCGAGTTGGACTTCTTAAAGTTGAGCTCTGCATCGAGTTCCTGGAGCAGCAGCGTCGCCTCCATAGTATTGTCCTCCACCCAATAAGAGTCGTAAGGCAACACTTTGTGGGAAGTTCTATTCTCCGGCGTGGATGTACTGCATCTTGGGGCTGTTTCACTGGCGGAAGTGGAAGATGCCTTTGACAATCGAGCACCACGTTTTACCTCGATCGAAAGTGCTTTGTACAGTTCCTCATACATCTTGATATTGTACGTGGTCTTCACATGATTAATGGCCAGTTTCAGAGCCTCCACTCGCAGCTTGGGACACACTTGGGCAATGAACTTGAGCCGAATCAATCGAGCAACATCCGTATAGCGTTTTGTGTAGCTCACTAGATGGATTCGAGGTTCCTCAACTATTGGACAATTTGAGCAGACATTAGAGGGCACAAAGTCCCTCTCCTCGTCACTGTACATTTTGGAAACTGAACCAGATATCATCTTGCTGTCGATAGATGAGTGATCTATTGCAGCTACAATATCTTTATAATTCTATTTTAATTTTGTTTGTTGAAGATCCAGAAAAATATGAGTAACTTGCCCAGGCTAATTCGATCATAGATTAACTAAAAATTTCATCAGTGTGTCCCTTAGCCACTTTTGGGAAACTTTTAATTCCCACACAAAATACGCATCTCGAAATGGGATAATAATGTTTTTTCACTGGCAATACTTTACTTTTCTAGAAAACAATTCACGTTTTTCATTTACAAATTTTTCTTTATTATTTTTCAGTCATTTTTTTCCATTTTTGGCAAGATTTTTCGGATGTGAATATCTTTAATCTCTTCCTATCTCATTTCGTTAAATCTATGCGGATTGAATTTACCGATTGTTTGAGAATTTAAGTCCGATGCAATATTATTATATAAATCATTATTTTACTTTTGTATCCTGTGTAAGGCATATGATTTCTGTAAATTTATTTAAAATTTAACCTGAACTATCCTACCCTACTTCTGAATAATAAGAATATTTGTATTTTGGTTAAATTTATCCAGGATTCCCGAAATGACACAAAAAAAATGAATAGTTCAACTGTCATCGCATCAATAAGATGACGTTTACCCAATCTGACCGCCAGGTGGCTTGACAACTTGCAATTGCATGTGTCACACGAGTGTTAAATTGAAGAAATTCTCATGTATCTGCAGATGGGATACCTTATAATGCTCACAACCAAATTCCATTACGTAGATACAAATCAAATTGCCAAATGGCTGCTGATGGGGGTTTTGGTCTTGGCCGTGGAATGAGCATGGATAGTTGGCTACAAATATGCAAAAATCAAATTACAAGGAGTTGAAAAATCGCAGACATCAGAGACACATAAATCAGAGGGCGGCAACATCACAAGGCCAAAACGAAACCAAAGAAATTGTTACCGCTATTTAACGGTTTATTGATGCGTCGCTTTAGCTGAATTTATTGGCCTGGTCGTTGGCCATTTTCATTCTTCTTCTTACCCATTTTCAGTCGCTCGTTCCCTCCCTTCCTTTTCCAGCTTCTGTGGAAATGGATATGCAAAACGTGAAACTTGAAAAACGTGCAAAACGCTTAAAATTGATTTGACTTGGGTATTTGGTTGCCTAGGTAGCCATTTCTCAAAATGCAAACTGTCAGACATCGCTTTACGAGATGTTGATTCCATTTGGTCCTTCCCGCTTGCAATAAATAGTCCTAAAGATGAAAGATATTTTATTAACAATGGCCAAAACTATCAGGGAATTTTATTCTTATCATTTTTGTAAGGAATAGCTACTTTATTATTGTCATTTATGTTTATGAATGTATACACTCAGAAAAATAATATTACTAAAATTTTATGATGGGTGGATTATTGTCTTAAAACTACGAAATTTTACCTAAAATATCTCATTTTAGGCTTTAAAGTTGTAGATATGTCATACCTCAAAAATTGGCAAATTTCCTAAAACATATTTGCAGGTATTTTCTTTTACTCACAAAATTAAAAATATGGCAGAGATTTTTAAGATTATTTTCTATAAACTAATGAATAAATCAATAATTCATTGATACACAGCCTTTGACTTAAGCCAGTATTTTTTTTTTTAATTATTCTTTCTTCTTGTTTTAAAATTCAAAGAAAACTCGAAAAAAATAAATAAAATGTTCGATTCAATTTTATGTAAATAGCTGTATTAATTAGGCGTTGTTTAAGATATGATTCAAAAAGTAAAAAATCATAATTTTCTTAATTCTAAAATGTTAAAAGTAATTATTTTGAAAATCGGTTTTGGCATTTACAAGTAATGATGACAAATGTGGGCGTACCTCAAAAAAGGAAGAAAATAAGCTAGATTTTTGTACAAATCTAAAATAAAACAAGGGGGCTCCGCCCCCTGCTCGCTACGCTCGCCTACCCCCGGCTCGCTTCGCTCGCGATGAGGTGTGGTATGTCTACAGTCGAGCGCACTCGACAGTAACTTGCTCGATACCCAAACGTTCACAACCGATTAATTCAATTTCAGTAAAATATGATCAACATAAAATGCTACAGACTATATGCTATCCTATAGCCTACAGTTAGGGGTGCTAGTCTGTGACAGAACTGGTATTAATACTAACTATAATACAATACGTGAATAATAAAATACAGATTATATTATATATATATATTTAGTTACTCTTTTCACAAAATCAAAGAAAATACAAGTAATAAAGAAAATAGTTGACAAAAAAAAAGGAAATAGTTGACAAAAAAAAAAAAAAAAAAGTTGCACATGGGCAAGATTGAAACGGGATTCGAACTCTCGACTCATCGGCTCGAAATACACGGCTCTATCATCAGAGCCATCGGAGCATTATATTTGCAAGTGGCAATATCAATGTATATCATTTTTTTTCGTTGTACGTTTTGCACGTTTCTTTTGTTTCAATTATGTCTCGCTCGTTAGAAGAGAAGCCCTACATACACACATACATACATGTGCAAATAAAGCTATTTATAGAACCAAATTCGTTTTGCTGCTAATTCATGGTACTGATTGCAAAATGTGGATCACATAAAATTATTGATTAAGTATGTAAAGTATTCATTTAAAAAGTATGTAATTATTAATTAATATGTAATTAATTTAATACAATGAAAAAAAAAATAAAAAAAATAAAAATAATAATAATAATAAATAATTTGGTTCAAAACAAAGAGTTGTTTTGATCCCGAGTCCAATGTACCCACAAATCCATGCATTGCTGCAAGTTTTGTACCAAAATCTGGCCACTGCACGTAGGCATGAGAAATGTGAAGTTTTGATTTAATATCTTCTGTATTTGTTATCCGATTGCAATGCAGTTTTCAGGATGCATTATCAAAATTGTGTTTAGTGTGTGTGCAGATTTTGACATCTGTACCTATTAAATTGGCCTTGTATTTGGATATTTTAGTTTTTTGTCGATTACAGGATAATTGGGGGGCGTGGCAAAATTCTAAAATAAACTTGATCTGCGTGCGCAACATAGCAGTATTGTCACCAAATTTGGAATCTCTATCTCTTATAGTCTCTGAGATCCAGGTGATTATATTTTCTCCATATATCATATTTTCTCAAACTACTTCCCTGTTTATAAACCGATCTCAATGAAATTTTCAGCACACCTCAGGACTCGTCCCCCCATCCTGTGTGCCAAGTCTCAATGCTGTAGCTTTAATAGTGCTCTTGTTATTAGATTTTATATCATTTACGTGGGCGGACGTGGGCGGGGTCAAATTTAAATACAAACTTAGTATAGATCAACATCCTAGGAGTACTGTCACCAAGTTTGGTTGCTCTTACTTTTATAGTTGCGGAGATATATGTGTTCAAAATTCTGTACCATAATCGACACGAATCTAATAGGCTCTATACCCATTTTTTGGGTATCGAGCTAACAAGTGGGAAAGGCTATAGTCGAGATCCCGACTATAGGATACCCGTTACTTATTTCACTACATATAAAAGTACTTTAAGGAAAATTTTCTAACAATACAAAATCTATTGCATACTCTAGGGGGCATGTATTGCCATGTATTGCTGAAAGAATCATTTTCAGACAATAACTGCTGTTCTACTTGTCCGATCGTGTTGCGATTCAGTGACTACAAGAAAAACTATATTATCTTAAAAACTGTGGGTGTGGTAGCTTTTCGCGATTTGTGGGGGCGGAGGGGGGCGTGTCCAAAATTTGAAACAAACTTGATCTGCGCTGGGTATATAGAAATCTGTGTGCCAAATTTGGTTACTCTAAATCTTATAGTCTCTGAGATCCTTTTGTTCATACGGACAGACGGACAGACACACATGGCTATATCGACTCGGCTGTTGATGCTGATCAAGAATATATATACTTTATAGGGTCGGAGATGCCTCCTTATCCCTGTTACATACATTCCAACGAACACAATATACCCTTATACTTATTTTTTATAAGTAACGGGTATAAATACCTTTGCCATGGAAATAAAATGTTTTGGCCCCAAATCTATCATAAAAGTGGGCTTCATTCGTTTAATTTTGGACTGTTGCCTAGTGCTATTAGGTGCGATTAAGTGGAATAATAAATAATAATTATAGATTACCACAAAAAAAACTTATTCATTTTTAAATAATAAAGTCTTTAATTAATTATCGTTCGTTGCAGAAAAATGTCATCAAATTATTGGGATAGAAAGACTAAACATGTTATTTTTTTTTTTTTATTATTTTATGTTCAGTTAAATATGACCTTTGAAGTAATTTTGAACTTAAAAAAAGGAATTAACTAACTCCTTAAACCTTAAATAATATAATTAAACTTTTTTTGAATTACACTATGTAACTAAAATGACTTGTCTTTTGTATTCTTTACCAAAACTACCATGGATCGACTTTATCAATGTGCAATCAAGCATACTCATAGTAGGCACTCTGGTGACAATCTCATTTAACGTCAAAGTTTAACTGCGGATTTTGGATGGCAGGACAGGAACAGGCCTTTGATTAAAAGTAACAAAGAATGAATCCATGGTAACGAAAGGACGAAGAGGACGAAGCGGAGGAGGCGATGTCGACGGCAATCAAAGTCACAAAATGTTTGCAATTGACATGTAATGAGGCTGCGACAAGCTGAAAAAGGGACATTCAGTTGGGTCAAGCACTCTCTCTCTCTTTCTATTTCTCATACTCTCTCTTTTACTCTTGGTGGCATCGCTTTCAGTTTGACGCTTACGATGCGTGCAAAGTTCTAATTTCATTAAAATTTGTTTGAAACGCCGATCAAAAAGCCGCGTTACGTTGCCTGTCCAGACGTTGACAGACACAAATCGACAATAGACGTCAACACATGAGAGGTTGCCTACGCAAAGGGAGCGGGATGGGATGGGAGCGGTGATGGGGATGGGGATGGGAGCGGTGATGGGGATGGGGATATGTCTAACAGTAACGCGTTTTTTAGGGAGATGGAGGCGTGGTCAATGGTGGCAGACAGCTTTGGTAATCAAAGTGCGCCGATCAAAGTAGAAAATCGATTTTAATTGCAATCTAGCGATGCTCAACGCTTCGATTGTTGGTTGAGTGAGTGTGAGGATAAGTGGGCGTGGCCGTGGGTGTAGACAGCCTATAGACGAACGTGCGTGCTGCAATTGCATTTGGCTGGACAAAGTCCAAAAAAGAGCCAGCAAAATATTGAATCACAATTTTTGAATGACGCAGCAAGAGATTCGCAATGGATGATGTCCCAGCCAGACATTGTCGATGTTTTGACTAATGTGCCGCCATTTGGAGTGCCACTTGCCGCAGCTGCCCCACAAATACAAACACATAAACACACACACACACACACACACACACATGTGCTTCCCCACACACAACATATTGAAAGCCATTAAAACTACGCGACAATGTCGCTCAAAGGCAACTCAAGCCGTCAACTCAGCTGTCAATTTTACAACAGCCCAATTAGATTACGCCCCCTCGATTTTTTCGGATAAAAATGGCGTCAGACAAGACAGTAATTATCACAAATATTATCAAAATAAATCAAAATGTTTCCCTTGAAAAAACACACACAAAATAATCGATCGATTGTTTGAGTATTTTTACATTTGACTCTTAAAGTCGTTATTGAAGCACTTTACACATTGGCCTCTATCTGCAATAAATTATTCTTTTATACGATGTTGATAACATAGCTGGGAATGGGATAGTCTGCTGGAGGAAGTGCAGGTAATTTTGGATTGAGGGAAAACTGAAAAATTGGGTACCCCGAATGAATACACATATCAAATAGAATGATATACATGTATAGAAATAACGATAGTAACAGATATAATACCTCTTAATATACCACAATAAAGTAAAATAGATTTAATACTTTAACAAATATATACATGTTAAGCATAATAATTTAATGTGTAAATGTAGTTGCGACTAGGGAATTTATTTATAAGGAAATTCTTGGAACTCTAGGGTGTAAGAAAAAAAAAAAACAAATTAAATAAAAAATTTAATTGAAATAAAAAATAGAAAACGCCGAATGCCTCAAAATCTATAGGTGTCGGAAATTGACAACAAACTTGATCAAAGTGGGATAGAGACTTCTTTGTGTAAAGTTTGGATGCATTAGTTTTTATTGTAATTAATAAATAAAAAGACGGGAACACGGACATGTCTTGGTCGAATCGGTTGTTGATGCTTATAAAACATATATATATACTTTATAATTTTATAACTACATTAACTTGTTATATTAAATCATGGTCAATATCCTGCAACAAGTCATAAATAAAATTCTTTACTTTTTGTACTCACTTGGCTGCCTGAAATGCCGAAAACAATGTCATTCTTGTCTACATAATTGTTTATTTTCAACAAAATTTATTGTTCAATGCACCTGTGGCATGATCAGGACAAAGAGTGACATTCATGTGGCTGGTAAAGGGTGAGGAGGGGGGAGGGAGGTAGGGGGGAGTACGGTGATTGCATGCTCATTTTATGCCTTTGAAAATGTTGTTGCCCTTGGACTCGAAATATGCCAATTGTTATTGCTGTTGCCAGTGTAAATTCAGTATAATTTGCTTGGCAAATAAAGAGAGCGAGAGAGCGAGTGAATGCAGGATATACACGTATATAGAGATAAGAGAGAGGGAAAGCATTTCAGTTTGGTTTGTTTTGCAGGAGGTCGTGTTGACCATTTGGCTCATGTAAATAAAGCATGTAAACCGATTGGTAAATATTTGAGAGAAGCGCTTTAAGCGCGATATCGAAACTTTAAAGGTAAACCACGCCCCCGGGCCCTTTCACTGATTCTGCCCTGGCTTTGGTAGTAAACCAAATGAAAGCAAACCAAACTGGAACCCAACTAACACAACAGCGCCGGGAGAACTATGGGCAACGTCGAGCGAGCGGGAAAGTTCAAATTCAATTACCTTTCAAATATTTGCATTTTGCGACACAAAGTTCCGTCATAATGTGCACAATGGCTGCCACTCGAATGCCACTTGAAAGCCGGCGGACGGAAGGACGCTGGGACGGAAGATTGGTTAGACAAAAAAGGAAACTAGGGGTTGGACGTGGCGGAGATCGCGGGGCAGCACTCGACTATAAAGAATGGACCGACAACGGAAGGAGCACTCAAAACAGTTGCCGCTAATGTCGTTCTGGGCGTCCACGACGTCCTCCTTCTGTTGCTCCTTGCTGCTACATCTGCTGCTGTTGCTCCTCCTCCTTCTCCTCTCCTTCCTTTTCCTCCTCTTTCCCTTGCAGCTGCTGCTGTTTCATTGGGATCGCAACAATAACAACGACAACGACAACGACGTTAACTTTTACCGCCTACTACTGCCCATCCCCTTTCAAAACAATTACAAAACAAAGGCCAACAGTACAAGGACACCCTGTATATGGATGTGTGTATGTGTGTGTGACGGTCGCATAAAAATACCAAATAAGCCAATTTCGAAACAGAACTAGTTGCAACTACGACCATCTCTTAACCCACGAATCCAACCGAAGCAATGGAGAAACAGCTTCCCATAGTTCGGAATATTTTTTCAATGCCATCTCTTAGAGGGTCAGTGGGTGGGAGGGAGAGAATGGTCTACCGAATGTGTGGAAAGCATATCAGCTATTGGTATGTAAAACATCTTGGAGTGATAATAATAAAATACTTAAATGGGCAGACTTGATAAACATAGTGAATTCCGGATCATTAATCAGTTCCATCTGAATGACATTATAACTTACTTACTATCGGCCTATTATTTAGTGTCAACTAAGAACACTTAACATAAGTTAAATTAAAATTATAAAAATTAAATTTCAATTAAAACTGAATTGATAAAAATTAAAACAAATTAAAAATTACATAGAATTAAAGAATTAAAGAAGTCTGGGAAAGTACAACAAATTATTAATTGCATGGGTTGCTGAAAAACCAAAAAAAAAATCCAATCAGATCGTTATATCTTGTAAAAGATAGATAGCAGATATGTGCATTAAACTTGAATTATATTTTCATTTAAATTTTTAATTAATTAATGATAAAATAAATTAAATAATACAAGATTGGCACTGTGGCTGAACAACAAGATGGCATTGGGATGACTCAGCATGTTATTTTTATATATATTTATATATATTTTTATTATTAATCTTCTGTCCTCAGATCTCATCTTCTTGTACAGTGTATGCCACAAGTCATGCATTTTATTATTCTATTAATACATTTTTTATTTTATATTGTAGTTTTTCCGTTTTTCTATTTTTATTTTCTTCTTTATCTTTTTGTTGTGTTGGTTTGACTGGCACTCAAAGTTTTTCATGAACGGGAGACTCTGAAGTAACTTTTGCTGGCAACTATGTTCAACGTAGTATTGCGTCTCTGTATTGGCATCATCACACCCCTTTTAAACCCTGTCTTCCTCTGCATCTCTGTATCTTTCGGAGAGTATCAAAAATGTGGGCGCATGTGTCACGTTTGGCTTTTTGTTGCCTTCCTCCTGCAACGACATTAAGAAGAAGCAACAAAGTGCATTGAAAATTATTTCTTTTGTTTATTAAAATTGTTTTGTGAGTTTATATTGAAAACGAGACGGTTGTGGCATTCGCTTCAATTTCCTTGTATAGTTTGTGTAACGTACGAGAAATCACAGGACTCGCAGGACACGCAGGACACGCAGGACACGCACCTTGTCCCAGAGATGTGCATGCTGACAAATTTGCCATCTCTGGAGGGCGTTACATGTTTTATGCATGTGGACCACCAACCACGCCATATAACCAGTCTCTATCCCTAGTTGCCAGTTGCTATATTCGCATCCAACCTATTTACATGTTGAACTCTTCCCCTTTTCTTTCTTTTTCCCCTTTCACTCGAATCAAATGAGCGCGTGCTGAGTGCACATTTGGATAAGGGAACACTCGCTGCCAGGGCTGCAATGGATGCGTGGCCTGAGAAGGGTGCTGAGGGGGCGGCATTAACAGAGCATTGCAAATGCCGGTGACGAGTGTCGTCATGTAACCAGATGTGGGAGTATCTGCGTTACGCCATGTTCAAAGATGCCTGAATGCATTTTGCACCAACTGCAACATAGATCTGCATACGTAGTACTTCCAGCTATAGGAAAGAGAAGAGTGCAGAGGAAATAGTTGGAGTATATGGCCACTGGCAGTCGCGTCATATAAAATGCATAGAATTTTCTCTCTATTCTATGCATTTAGAGGCAAATTTATGTTATGTTGTGCTACGACCAAAGCAAAATTGCGACAAAAGAACAACGCAAAGGTATCAACAAATGTAATGTTGCAACAAAAACCGAAACACTCCATATATGAGCGAAATACTCCATATATGAAATATTCATTTCGTTGTTTAAATTCAATACTATATTTATACCCGTTAGTTGAAAAATAAGTAAAAGGGTATATTGTGTTCGTTGGAATGTGTGTAACAGGGAAAAGGAGGCATCTCCGACCCCATAAAGTATATATATTCGTTATCTGCATCAACAGCCGAGTTGGTATAGCCATGTCCGTCTGTCCGTCTGTCCGTCTGTCTGTCTGTCCGTCTGTATAAGCAAAATGATCTCAGAGACCAGAAGAGATAGAGATACCAAACTTTCACTTAAGGACTTCTATATAGTCCACACAGATCAAGTTTGTTTGAAATTTAAGCCACGCCCCCTCTGCCCCTGCAAATAGCGAAAAACCACCACACCCACAGTTTTTAAGATAATACGTTTTTAACTAACGTTATCTATTAGTATTATCTATTATCCCACTGAATCGCTTCAAAATCGGACATGTAGATCGGCAGCTACGGCGTATTAAACTTTTCAGAGCAAAACAAGTCTTTTCCTTAAAGTATTTTTAAATATATTAAAGTAACGGGTATCCTATGGTCGGGATCTCGACTATAGCTATTCCCACTTGATAAAAATGGTTTTTTGATTTTTAACTTTAAGTACTTAAATCAAGCCTGTTATACCTATTGGGCATGACCTGATGCGATCTTTTTTTTAAGAATATATTTCCATGGGTGGATTCAAGTCCTACGCCACAACCTAATTTAACGTTTAACTTTGCCGCCCAATGGATGTTAGGTGACAATCCAGGAAGAACCAACCGCATTCATCCCTCATCATCATACATTAAATACATTAACAATTATGCTCTTTTGGTACATTTTTAAACAATTCATACATTTTATACAAAGAGAATGTTCTCAAAATAATTACATTTATATTTAATTTCAATATATACTTAAGAATTTATTTAAATTTTTTACATATTTAAACTGTTTTTATATTTTATACAAAGAGTATGTTCTTAAAAAAATTACATTTTTTTTAATTTCAACTACATTGCCATCTAGCCCAATGTGACTTTGAGATGTTGAATTAATAAATGAATTCCAGATATACTTAAGAAATGTGCACACATAAATGATCCTGGGTCGTTTGAAATTTTTGATATCTTTAGTGGACTTCTCAAAATGAATTGAAAAGTCAGTTTGTCTGTTTGTTTTTTTTTTTGTCTGTATCAAAGCGATAAAAAATTTTACATTTAATGATGGAGATCTATCCTTTTCGATAGTCTAGATTCTAGACTCTAGAAATATTTGTTCTGCGATTTTTTGAAAAAAAAAAAATTTATATTAAAGTTTATTTTGTTCGTAAAAATATTGAAAATCAGAAATTTTGGAACTAAAGTATGATTTCGTAACTAGACTTTTACCTCGTGTAGAGGTTTTTTTTTGTGTTCTAATAGTACAGTTAGACTGTGGTTTTCTTAACAAAAAGTGTCGGTGAAAAATCCCAATCTCTTTATAAACACTTTAAGCATAAAACTAGATCACGACTTTAGAACTGGAGACTTCTCTAGTGCTGTCTTTAGGTGAATTTTATTGTTTTTGTGAAATTCGTTTTTCAGTAATTTATTTATGAATCCCGAAAGGATTTTTTTATTCTCTTAGTTCGGATTTTCTTAAATTTAAATAGTTTTTACATCTGTCAAGCTCTGAGCTCGTTTGTTGAATGATAACTTGAGCTTTGCCAAATGGAAAGCAAATAAATACTAAGCTTTATTCGAGCTGTAAACGAAGCGGCGCATCATTTGTAATGTTGCTGGTCATAAATTTGTTTTCAAATATATTGCGCATACGCACTGTGGTCCCACAGTAGAAGAAGAACTAAACAAATATTGTAGTTGTTGCAATTGCTGTTGTTGTGGCTGTTGTTGTTGTTGTTGTTGTTGTAGTCGTTAGCCAAGTTTGCTTTAGCATCGAGTTGGGTCAGTAGCGCGAACTGCAGTTGAAATTGCCTTGACATATTGCTCAAAACCAAACCAAGCCCAACAACTGTCTTTGTTCCCTTTGTGTGTAAAGTGTGTGTGTGTAAACTATGTGTGTGTGTGCTTACGAATGTATGCGAGAGTGTTTCTGTGTTTGTCAAAAGCATGCAAGTCATTCAACTCAATTTTATTTATTGTATAACTGCTGTGCGTTGTGGTTGTGTGTTTACTGAGACAGCAACAGCAACAGCAACGACAACGACAACAACGAACACAATAACAATAATAACAACAACTGTAGAGTCAGCAGCAAAAGCAACAATAGTTAGAACCTAGACTCATTCATCTATTTAATTAATAACAAACACTGCACACATTGCATACATGAGCATAACAACCGAAAATTAAGAACAAAACCTTTTTTTAGACTGCGAACAAGTCAATACCCTTTCTAACAATATCCTTTCTAAGATAGATTTAATCTGTAGCAAAATAGGTTATCTTCAAAAGAGTAAAGTATCATTCATATTTTTCGTCATTTAAACTGCCAATTAATTTCTTGCTATCAGGTCACATTAATTTTATTTTTAATATTCTTTAATTGTTTTCAATATTTAATACCCTTTTTACATTGTATCCTTTACTTAAGTTTGAGTTAAATGGAATCTATACAATGTTAATTTATTTGAATATTTTAAAATATAATCAATGAGATGGTTTAAAAAACAATATAATTGCTGTTACTAAAAGCAGATGTTCAAATTTGACAAAATCTGGTCTTGATATTTGAGTTAATAAAATGACAACACAGAGAAAGTGACCGATAAATATACATTATGATCCAACAATATCACGCCCTATTTACGAAAAAGACGTGAGTTTTCCGAAATTCGTTATTATAATACAAATGTGTTCATATATTTATAAATACTAACAGCATCTGCATTCTAAATATAATATTTTTATTTCATATATTTACGAAGATATTGGGAACGTAATTAAAATGTAAGCGACACAAATACGCCGGTATAATGCAGAAATGTAAATACAGGTGGAGAAAAGTAACGTGTTTTGGTCAAGTGTAATGATTAGTGGGTGATTAGCCTGATTAAGATTACAGAAATAAATTACTAAAAAATAATACATTTAAATTTACGATTAACGTTTTTCTCATATATACGTAAAAGACATCAATTAAAATAAAATTGATTAAATTAAATTATTTCTATATGGTCATTTCAACAAAAAAGGTCTAATTAAAATGCAAAGAAAACAATTAAACTCAGAAACATTGCTAGGTTTTGAAAAAAATTCTTGTCGAAAACTAGGTGAATATTGTGATAATGTCAATGATAAGAATATTTTATCTGTCTTTTAGTATCAAAATGGTGTTAATACATTGATTTAAACACATAAGAAAACATTTTTGAAAATGTGAATTAATTAAATTTGTTCATTTAAAGAAGTACTAGATCGTTCAAAAAGTCCCCGGACTGACACATAGTACAAATGACACATTCTTGATCTTAGAAATACACATATATATATTTCTAAAGCACATCTCAAATCAGACTTAATAGTATATTTTAAAGACTATATTGCATCGCTATAACATCCTCAAGTTATAATTAATCGATTTGCCTAATAGGGAATTATTTATCGCTAGAATATCAACATTTTGCGGATTATAAAGATTTATATATTTATATTTATAATATAAAATCGCCCACTGTATGAAAGATCGATTGTACATGAGTTGCCAGTAATTTATGAGATGAGCGTCGAGTTGGATCTGGAGCTGGAGCTGGAGCCGGAGCTGGAGCAGGAACTGTAGCTGGAGCTGCAGTTTTGACTCATGGCTGGCTATACTTTATACATTATCCAGTTAGTTCGTCGGGCATAACATGCACAACATGACGCCGAAAAATGCATCCGGCAAACGCGACAGGAGCTGCTGCAGTCGCAGGACAATGGAAGCTGTCACTTACAATGAAGCGATGCTCCTGCCAAGCAACGGGAAGGGCAACTCTGGAGTAGTCTCGCCTAGTGACATGTGCAGGCTGCATGCCAGAGCCTGGCAAACAATAAAGGATAACATTTACACAAGCTGCATACTCACATACACACACACACACACACACATACACTCATACACTTACCGAGAAGGGTCATAAAATCCTTTGACCAAGTTTGCTTTTGTTCTCGTCATCGTCAATGTTCTCATTGCCGTGTTCCCTTTTTGTCGTCTGCCATCCTCTCTCTCTCTCTCTCTCTCTCTTTTGGTCTCCCTCTCTACTTCTTTGCTTGCTATCTGGCATTGTCTTTATGCCGGTTTAATCTGTGTCAAAAGGCGTGAGTTATTACAAGCCAGCCACGCCCCTAAACGCCCACTTGCGACGCCAATAGCTGCACACACACATGTCCGCCTTACTGAGAGCTTAGCCATTGTCTAGTTGCAGCTGGAGAGGAACTGCAGTCGGTGAGTGTGGTTAGTGGGGGGAGTGGGGGGAGTGGGGGAGCGTGGCTCTGAGTTAAGTCAAAGGTTTATCTATTGTCAACGGCTTTTGTGTTTCTGGCATAATCAGCTTTCCCTTTGATCGAGCTGTCCATTTAAGACACTGATGAGCTCCCTCGGAAGTCAATTATGGCAAAACTTTGATACGAGTTTGCTGCACGTATATCATTAAAATAAATGTAAATATATTAAATTAAATACTGTGAGACTATCCTATACAACAAGTTACCATGTTACCATACATGTAAGCATTCAGTCAAGATTAAATCAAATCTTACACTGTTTCGTAACACTGGAAATATTTAAAATTAAAGGAATCTTAATATTATTCGAACAATTGATTTGATTCATATTTTTAATAACAACGTGCCTATATATCTGTATAATTTGAGTATAATCAAAAATTAAATTAAATTTTTGAAATTTTTAAATTAAGTTATTATAAGCTAAATTATTATAAATTAAAAAATGCATACGAAAAGTTAAAATGTTTGGTTTATTTACATTTTCTTTGTACAAAAGTCGAAATTTTAAGTTTACGATTAAAATATAATTACTGTTTGACAACTTTTGTTTCCAATAAAACCTAATTAATAATATTTATGCCAATTTATTTATTTTGGTCATTCGGCTCTTCTTATTTGTGTAACATGTTTTTGCAATTCGGTATTATTAACATGTCAATAGGCTGAAATAAAAAGTTGTATATCTGAAATCAAATAGGAAGAACTTCAGTGTATGTCAGTTACTGTAGGGAGTTTAAGCTGTCTGTATAAAATGCCTTAGCTCTCCTGACAGAATACCTGGCCAATTCGAGTTAAAGGCTAAAAGAGTATGCAGCTTAATTGCAGGTGTTCTTTGTGTCTCGTATTTGCATTGCGAATAAGTTTAATTAATTAATTAGCCCGTTCGTGCCCAATTGCACAGTGCCACGCCCCTTTTTCGTTTCTGTCTTACTTTACTTACAATTAGCGCCCATCGATTGTTTAATGGCAGTTGATTGTAATAAGCCAATTTCGAGAGTCTGCATTTGAATTCAAAATGCGAAATAAGTTCATTAGCAAAAAGACGCCTGAAGTGGCGCCCTCTGGCGGCAATAACTGTACTTGTGTGTGTGTGTGTGTGTGTGTGTGTGTGTGTGTGTGTATGTGTAAACGTGCCGGGGCGGAAGTGGCAGCTGCTCTACAGCTTTTGCCCGCAATCCCGAGGCATGAAGGACGCAGGACATTCTCTCGCTTCAAATTGCAATGTTTGCTGGTCTCTCTCTCTCTCTCTCTCAATCTCTTTTTATCTCTACTTCGCTCTCTGTCTGACATTGTGTCTGTTCGATTGTTTAATTAGAGTTTATGCAACTTTTATGCTTATTAATACTTTTATAACATGCCCCTTAGCTCCTTTCATCTACCACATTGGCCGCACTCGCCGCTCAGGTAATTGCCAATTTGGTTTGAATTTCAATTGGCCAATTTGGGCTTATTTTGGGGCGTTGGCAAAGTATGTATTTAAGTGTCTGAAATTGTTAAGTAACGAGCAATCGTATAATCTGTGTGCCAACTATAGAAACATTCATATTGCTAAACGGCAAGCAATTAAATGAATACGTAAACATGCAAGACTACTACATACTCTGTATAAATGGCAATTGGAATTGGAAATTACTTTGTTGATCACTCTCAGACATGGCTTTTGGATACCCTCTACTTAATACAATAGCTACGAGCCTTAAAATTTTGTATATTATGAGCTACTTTAGCCAAGACTTTTGTTTGAGCCTAAACATTTCTTCTGAATAAAAGTTTAGAACTTCTAAAGAATCTATACCAAAAGTATGACATTATTATATTTAGACCCTGTACTTAAAAAAAGTACAGTGCTACAGTCGAGCATACTCGACTGTCGGAGGCCCCGTACTTACTATGGAAATAGAAAAGACTACAAGAATTAAAAAATATTTAGCTCGCTTGATGCTGTTGCAGAGAGTTGTAATACATTTTCGACCACTTTTTTCTATGACAGCTATATTATATATTGGACCGATTTGAAGCAACTTCGATATGGATATATAAGACTAACTTTAATGCATAATATATCAGTTTGGTTACGATATCTCATAAAACAAAAAAGTTTTTCATACTTAAACCTGATTTTCGACCGATCGCTCCTATTACAGCTATGTGATATAGTGGTCTGATTTAAACCAACTTCGCTAAGGATATATAAGATATATAATTTAAATGCTTATATAGTAAAAGTTTGGTAACGATATATTGTACAACAAGAAAGTTTTTCATACTAAAACTTGATTTATTCCGATTACTCCTACGCTCTATGATATAGCTGTCCGATGTGCACCAACTTCGGTCATGAATTAAAAAAAATAACCCACATGCAAATGCTATTAATTTGATTAAGATACATATATTATAAACTTGATGTTTTTCCAAGCGAAATGTTCATTTCCGAGATTTTGTTAAGAAGACACATGCATATGTATAAAACATATATATATACATGACAAAAAAAATTGTCAAAAAAACAAAAAATTTAAATTAAACAAAAAATATAAAATAAAAAAAAATTTTTGCTGGAGACGGGAATCGAACCCACGACCTAATTTTAAAGAAAGTTTAAAGCTTCGGTGGCTCAACCAATTGAGCCATACAGGGTGTTGTGAATAGGATGCCAAATTGCCATATTGGTCTTACGGTACTCTATTTCATAATTTTCAAAATATTTATTAACACTAAAAATGTTAATATTATATGTTATCATAACATTAAGAAATACAAATTGAATGTCAATGCAAAATTATTGAATCAAAAAACACACGTCCCTGCCAGGGTTCGAACTCGTGACCGGCTGACCAACCATATCCTGAGTGCCTCGACTCAGCACACTACGTCACAGAAGCCCATGACTGATCGGACGGCAATCTGTTATATAATATGTTGACTTAATTTTCATGTTTTCAAGTTTTTCAAATTTTAATTACTGTCAACGCTCCATCATCGAAACAGCAAAATTTATTATTTGAATATCTTGGTTATTTACTGTCCGATCGGAATGAAATTTTCATCAAAAATCTATGACAATTTTCTCTTCGTCTGTGCAAAATCTTGAATCTCTAGCTTTTAAATGGCCCTTATAATTTGGATATGAAATTTTCTATGTCAATTTTAGGGGGTAAAGGGTGCGTGGCCGAATTCTGAAACAAACTTGATCTGCTCGCAATATAGAGGAACCTACATACCAATTTTGGTGTCTCTAGCATTTAAACTGCTCTTTTAATATGGATCTGAAATTTTCTATGTCGATTTTGGGGCGGTATAGGGGGCGTGGCCGAATTCTGAAACAAACTTGATCTGCTTGCAATATAGAGGAACCTACATACCAATTTTGGTATCTCTAGCATTTAAACTGCTCTTTTAATATGGATATGAAATTTTCTATGTCGACTTTTGGGCGGTATAGGGGGCGTGGCCGATTTCTGAAACAAACTTGATCTGCTTGCAATATAGACAAAGCTACATGCCAAATTTGGTGTCTTTAGCTCTTATAGTCTCTGAGATCTAGGTGTTCATACAGACGTCAGGACAGCAGGACGTCAGGACAGACGGACATTGCTATATCGACTCGGCTATTGATGCTGATCAAGAATATATATACTTTATGGGGTCTGCCACGCCTCCTTCTGCCTGTTACGCACATTTTCGTTAAAACAAACCCAATAGACCCCTGTACTTTTTTTAAGTACGGGGTCTAATAAGTATAAGGGTATATTGTGTTCGTTGGAATGTGCGTAACAGGCAGAAGGAGGCATCTCCGACCCCATAAAGTATATATATTCTTGATCAGCATCAATAGCCGAGTCGATATAGCCATGTGTGTCTGTCCGTCTGTCTGTCCGTGTGAGCGCCTAGATCTCAGAGACCATAAGAGATAAAGTAACCAAACTTTCACACGTAGATCACAAATGCTTTGGAGCAGGTCAAGTTTGTTTCAAATTTTGGACCCGCCTCCTTCCACGCCCGTAATTCGCGAAAAACTGGTCATCCGTCTGTATAAGCACAAGGATCTCAGAGACTATAAGAGATAGAATAACCAAATTTGTCACACAGATTTCCATATACCTCACGCAGATCAAGTTTGTTTCAAATTTAAGCCACGCCCCCCTACGCCCCCGCAAATCGCGAAAAACCACCTCACCCACAATTTTTCATATAATACGTATTTTTTGGTAGTAACCGATATCTGTTTTTATTATCTATTATCCCACTGAATCGCAACAAGATCGGACAAGTAGAACAGCAGTTATTGCGTGTCTAAGTTGTTGAATCAACAGGTGCCCCCTAGAGTATGCGATAGTTTTTGTATTGTTAAACCTTATTAGAATGCTTCAAATTCTCAACTAGTTCAGGCAACGCAAATATGACATTAGGATTGAATCGCTAATGTATTGAAATAAGTAACGGGTATCCTATGGTCGGGATCTCGACTATAGCCTTTCCCACTTGTTTTTAATTTAAATTATACTAGGTCGTTAACAATTTGTTAATATTTTTTGTAATTTGAGTACCATATACTTAGTATCAACTCAAACCAAACTAATTTTCTTAAAAGCTTTTCATACTAAAACTTCATTTTCGATGTATCGTTCCTTTGGCAGCTATATGATATGGTTTTCCGATTCAAAAATAAAAACAAACTTGATCTGCGTACGGTATCCAGGAACCTACATACCAAGTTTGAAGTCTCTAGCTCTTATGGTTTCTGAGATCGACGCGTGCAAACAGACGGACAGACGGACGGACGGACAGACAGACGGACATGGCTCAATCGACTCGGCTGTTGATCCTGATCAAAAATATATATACTTTTGGGGGTCTGCCACGTCCCCTTCTGCCTGTTACATACATTCTTCCAAATGCATTATACCCTTTTTTGCCCATTTTCAATGGGCTCAGGGTATAACAAAAATGAATCAATCATTATTTACAATGCTCATAATCTACTAACGTTTATTTAATATCGTATATAATAATGGATTTGAAGGAGACCAAATTTTATTTTGGACTCAAATAGAAAATTCCTAAGCTGGAATAGATTTCATTGTTGCGCTTTAAATTCAATGCATTCGGTGGCAATCGGACAAACTCTTCGCCCAATTCTCAAGTGCAACCAATGCCCAAAGTACAGTGCAACGCATTCCCGGGTGGACATGGTTAAGGTTTAAGTTTCGGTGAAAGGAGCTGTTGTCCTCTTGGAATTGGAACTGAAACTGCTGCAGATGCAGCTGGCTTTTTTATTATCTCAACATATAAAGCCATTTTAGTTGATATTTGTTAAGTGGATGCTGGGTCAGTTGGAACGCCCACCCGGCAAAATCCGAGCTCCCTAGCACCCTGGCACCCCATAGATGCCTTAACCATCCTATCTAACCAATCTAAGGGATGGATGCCCTGTGGAAGAGTAGAAAAAAATTGCAACTAACTAAAGAGAAAATAACCGTGAAGTTGTATGTTTTGCAGTTCAGTGCATTTCGGTTATTGTAGCAACATTTCTTTCATATTCTCAGACCACGCCCCTGCCGCCCCCCTTTAGCCGAATGAAGACCCGCTATTGTTGTTGCTGTTGTGTTTGTGCATGGGTTGTAAAAATGTTTTGAAGTGCGGCTGGCCTGGCAAATAACCAAATGGATGCCATGTTGGCCTACACGGCTGCTGGTCAACTCTGACACATTCCCCCGCTCCCCCCTCCCCCCACCCCCCACCCCCTCTCTTCTGCTGTCTTCCCCGCTTGTCTATCGTTCTCTTCGCGCTCAAGTAGCCCCATTCAGTTTTTGTATACGAAATGTACTTGCTTTATAAACCAGGTCCACATAGACACAGTCAACCTGCTAGACAGTCAGACAGTCAGCCAGTCAGCCAGTCGACCAGATAGTCAACATTTGTCTCTCTCACTCTCACTCCCACTCTCCACCTCTCCCTCTCTCTCTTTTTATCTGCGTTGTTCTGCTAAAACTTTTGCCACGGGCATCGACACTCCCGGACACTCGTTACTCGTGGAATTAGCAGCTCTGACCTGCCTACTTTGATACATTAATACTTAAGCAGAGAAAAGTCGAGGCCACTTACAGGTGAGCCTGGCAACTGGCATTCTGATATTTAAGGGGATTAATTCATTTCTGCGATAAGTATCCATCGAGTGGGATGCTTATAAAAATAGAAATACCCCAAACAGTCACAGAGCTAATGTGACCCAATGCT
This sequence comes from Drosophila phalerata, assembly GCA_951394115.2. Lineage (NCBI taxonomy): Eukaryota > Metazoa > Arthropoda > Insecta > Diptera > Drosophilidae > Drosophila > Drosophila phalerata. The sequence goes on from OX596008.2 coordinate 8,727,142, forward strand.
ATAATTACTATAATAACCATGTCTGAAAAAACAAAAATTAAGTAAATACGATTATTTATAAAGAAGAAGAATAACTCCTTGAAGTTAGTCTACACGAACTGGATAGTGGATTAAGGTATTGTTATATATTAAGTTTACTTTAACTTTCAATATCTGACTATCAATATAGTTTAAATTTCTACTGTACTACTGTACTCGTTCAGAACTAAATGATTCGGGTATAAGCTTATCGAACACGAATAGATATGTCGTTTCTAAATCGTGGTCATTTAGATATTATCAGAGTAAAAATTAAATTTTCGAGAATTTTGGCTTATCTTTTTATTTGGAACGCATAAAGAAGTTTTACGATCTTTGTATGCTTAAAATGACTTGCTCTAAAAATATGTTAAAAATTCCATTTTTTCTGTAAAGTCTTATCAGGCCTAAGATTAAGTGTTGTCAATTTACTGCTGACTCACCAAATAAACAGGCTGATTTATGTGTGATCGAATCGAGATAATAGAATCGTTTCTTTTCTCAACATAAAGAATTTATTATTAAAGATTAACCTACTTGAGCCTGAAGACTCTACACTATATACATTCAGTCTCCCTGACGATCGGAATACCAATATCATAATCAAAGTACGTGAGGATTGTAATCACTGTACTAGTAATATCATTATCATCGCAATTAACACCCAATAAGTTATGGCATTGATTATAAACGTTTCTTTATTATCAGTTAATAACAATCCTGATAAGAATACTATACTTATAATAACAAGGGGGCTCCGCCCCCTGCTCGCTTCGCTCGCCTACCCCCGGCTCGCTTCGCTCGCGATGAGGTGTGGTATGTCTACAGTCGAGCGCACTCGACGGTAACTTGCTCGATACCCAAACGTTCACAACCGATTAATTCAATTTCAGTAAAATATGGTCAACATAAAATGCTACAGACTATATGCTATCCTATAGCCTACAGTTATGGGTGCTAGTCTGTGACAGAACTGGTATTAATACTAACTATAATACAATACGTGAATAATAAAATACCGATTATATTATATATATATATTTAGTTACTCTTTTCACAAAATCAAAGAAAATACAAGTTGTTAAAAAAGTACAAATTGTAATAAAGAAAATAGTTGACAAAAAAAAAGGAAATAGTTGACAAAAAAAAAAAAAAAAAAGTTGCACATGGGCAAGATTGAAACGGGATTCGAACTCTCGACTCATCGCCTCGAAATACACGGCTCTATCATCAGAGCCATCGGATCATTATATTTGAATGTGGCACTATCAATGTATATCATTTTTTTTTGTTGTACGTTTTGCACGTTTCTTTTGTTTCAATTATGTCTCGCTCGTTAGAAGAGAAGCCCTACATACACACATACATACATGTGCAAATAAAGCTATTTATAGAACCAAATTCGTTTTGCTGCTAATTCATGGTACTGATTGCAAAATGTGCATCACATAAAATTATTGATTAAGTATGTAAAGTATTCATTTAAAAAGTATGTAATTATTAATTAATATGTAATTAATTTAATGCAATGAAAAAAAAAATAAAAAAATAAAAATAATAATAATAATAAATAATTTGGTTCAAAACAAAGAGTTGTTTTGATCCCGAGTCCAATGTACCCACAAATCGCATGCATTGCTGCAAGTTTTGTACCAAAATCTGGCCACTGCACGTAGGCATGAGAAATGTGAAGTTTTGATTTAATATCTTCTGTATTTGTTATCCGATTGCAATGCACTTTTCAGGATGCATTATCAAAATTGTGTTTAGTGTGTGTGCAGATTTTGACATCTGTACCTATTAAATTGGCCTTGTATTTGGATATTTTAGTTTTTTGTCGATTACAGGATAATTGGGGGGCGTGGCAAAATTCTAAAATAAACTTGATCTGCGTGCGCAACATAGCAGTATTGTCACCAAATTTGGAATCTCTATCTCTTATAGTCTCTGAGATCCAGGTGATTATATTTTCTCCATATATCATATTTTCTCAAACTACTTCCCTGTTTATAAACCGATCTCAATGAAATTTTCAGCACACCTCAGGACTCGTCCCCCCATCCTGTGTGCCAAGTCTCAATGCTGTAGCTTTAATAGTGCTCTTGTTATTAGATTTTATATCATTTACGTGGGCGGACGTGGGCGGGGTCAAATTTAAATACAAACTTAGTATAGATCAACATCCTAGGAGTACTGTCACCAAATTTGGTTGCTCTTACTTTTATAGTTGCGGAGATATATGTGTTCAAAATTCTGTACCATAATCGACACGAATCTAATAGGCTCTATACCCATTTTTTGGGTATCGAGCTAAAAATACCATCGTCATCCTCAAAATAGAGTTACGCCGATCATCGTAGTTTAATTAACTTATTGTCAGATTACAGTAGTTATTTTTATTACCATCGTAATTGAACTAACTAACCAATAACAAAATCAAATGTGATGAATGTTATCACATTATGAATAATCACCATTATAAACACACAACCTACGCTTTCATTAAAAAACTTTTGTTATCATCTGAGAATTATTATCATGATTATAATGCCAAATAATCCTCATCTCCAAAAAAAAATCAGATGTATTAGATTTTTACCATATGTATATTGTGAACTATCATCAATGATCAATGTGCTATGCATCATGACCGAGTCACTTCAATAGTATGATCGGAATTATTATTATCATAATAAAATTTAATATATACTTTATCATACCGTATAATTATGTAATTATTAAGATCTTCTTAGTCCATACATATCTACTCGTAGCATGCAGTAATAAGATTTTTAGTTTGTTATAATGATGCTCGACTGTACTCACATTTTAGCTATAGCACAACTGCAACAATTGTGCGACTGAATTTAATGACACTTAACGTCTGCCATTCTGCAAAACTTATCTATTCAGAGTAAGTGAGACAAAGGGGGAGAGAGAGAGAGAGAGGGAGAAAGTGTGTGAGTTTTCCCATGTAATTTCTAAAACTAGTGAAACATTGAAATGAGTTTTGGGGTATGGTTGCACTGTGTGTGATACTATGGAAGTGTGGCTGGGGGTATCGGGAGTGACATGGTTGCCAGTTGAGGGCAGAGTTGAAAAATGTTTCCAAGTTAAATGAAGCGTATCAAACGTCAGACGATAAATTTAAAAGCCAAAGCTATTGACTTGCAAAAAATAAAAGCAAATAATGCGCCGTCTAAAAGGCTGACGATGAACCAAACCGAACCAAACCGAACCAAACGGCATCCAACTGACGACAGAGGGCGCCACATGCTACAACTGCTGTTTCTATTGCTGCTGCATGGGACAAAGCCAATTCCAATGCATGTGCAAGATGTGACATTTCTGCTGACAACACAAAAGCAGCGACGCGACGCCGCTGCCGCTGCCTCTGTCAGCGTCACGCCGATGCACAGTGGTCTATTTAGCTCAGATAAATTAATAGTTTGTCCAAAAGTCTCCAACTTTTATTTTAGAAACGAATTTATGCAGGAGAAATTTTAAATATACAATCTTTTTATTGGGGCATTATGTGTTTGGAGGAGGCGTGGCAGACCCCATTATGTTCTTGCTCAGGATCAACAGCCGAGTCGATTTAGCATGTCAGTTTGTCCGTCTGTCTCTCCGTATATTTGAACACGTCGATCTCATAAACTATACGAGCTAGAGACTTTAAACTTGTTATTTGGGTGCCTAGATACAGTACGCAGATTAAGTCTGTTTTCATTTTTGGATAGGACTTCTTTAACTTATAGCTGCCATAGAACAATAGGTCGAAAATTAAGTTTTTGTAGGATACGCAACTTGGTTTTTTGAGATATCTCAACCAATCTGACACAATATACATTTGAGCTGGTATTACTTACTCTAACCAAATTTGGTTTAAGTCGGACCACTATATCATTTAGTTGCCATAGAGACACTTAGTCGAAAATCAAGTTTTAGTATGAAAAAGATTTTTGTTTCTTGAGATATCTTAACTAAAATGATAAAACATGCAATTAAGTTGGTGCTAAGTTTTGGTGGTTAAGTTGGTTCAGATCGATTTCCTAGAGCACCTGAGCTCAGGGTATCCTACTGTCAAACGTACTCCATTGGACACCGATTTTGCCATTATGCTTTCTGCCACTAACACATTCAAAAACTAGGGGGCTCCGCCCCCTGCTCGCTTCGATCGCCAACCCCCCGCTCGCTTCGCTCGAGGTGCTACAGTCGAGCATACTCGACTGTCGGAGACCCCGTACTTACTATGGAAATAGAAAAGACTACAAGAATTAAAAAATATTTAGCTCGCTTGATGCTGTTGCAGAGAGTTGTAATACATTTTCGACTACTTTTTTCTATGACAGCTATATTATATATTGGACCGATTTGAAGCAACTTCGATATGGATATATAAGACTAATTTTAATGCATAATATATCAGTTTGGTTACGATATCTCATAAAACAAAAAAGTTTTTCATACTTAACCCGAATCTTCCCAGCGTTACCATATGGTAACAAGCAATAGGCATTTACTAAAACTTAGTTTTTAGATAACATATTAACATTAGATTAACTTTTATTTGATATTCTAAGAGTAAATTGTTGTCTCTAACTGATAAAAAGTTGATTGACACAATCTCTTGAAGTTAGCTGATCGAAAAATGCGCATTAAGTTGCTCATCAATTCTGCAGTGCAAAAAAACGGCATTTGGCAATTCGTCGCAAGTAAATTTAAATCGTTTAACTAATTTTAGTACTGAACTATATGCAATGCACCCATCATTAGAAAGGTAAAAGAGTGCTCTTTTTAATTATGAAACAAATTTAAAAAAAAAACACTTTTTTAAAGTTAATTTACGCTTTTTATTTTCGTGTTACCATATGGTAACGCTGGGAAGTCCAGGATACAGGTTTTTTCCATACATTTTTTCGCTTTTAGGTACTGATTTGTTCATTAAATATGATTGCCCCTTTAGTAGCTATATGATATAGTGGTCCGATTTGAACTAAATTTGGTCAGGATGTGTAACAACATATAAGACACATATTCTAAGAGTTTGGTTGAGATATCTCAGAATAGAAAAAAGTTTTTCATACTAAAGGTGAATTTGACCCCGATTGTTCCTATGACAGTTGTGTTATATATACGATATACTGCACCAATTTGACCCAAATTTGGTCCAATATATCAAGGAAGAGCCCCCCTGTTGGAATAAGTTGTGTTTATTAGACTTTTTCTCAAACATTTGTATTTTGAAGCATTAAGAAAACCTGTACCCTGTACTTCCCAGCGTTACCATATGGTAACAGACGAAAAAATGGTCCTGTCGATTATCCTGACAAGGACGAACAAAATAAATGTGTTTTTCGGATTCAGCGAACTCAAATTTATCAGCCCTGAAATTTTCATTAAGAAATTCAAAAAAATGTTGCTCAAGACGATTCGGGTTAAACCTGATTTTCGACCGATCGCTCCTATTACAGCTATGTGATATAGTGGTCTGATTTAAACCAACTTCGCTAAGGATTTATAAGATATATAATTTAAATGCTTATATAGTAAAAGTTTGGTAACGATATATTGTACAACAAGAAAGTTTTTCATACTAAAACTTGATTTATTCCGATTACTCCTACGCTCTATGATATAGCTGTCCGATGTGCACCAACTTCGGTCATGAATTAGAAAAAATAACCCACATGCAAATGCTATTAATTTGATTAAGATACATATATTATAAACTTGATGTTTTTCCAAGCGAAATGTTCATTTCCGAGATTTTGTTAAGAAGACACATGCATATGTATAAAACATATATATATACATGACAAAAAAAATTGTCAAAAAAACAAAAAATTTAAATTAAACAAAAAATATAAAATAAAAAAAAATTTTTGATGGAGACGGGAATCGAACCCACGACCTAATTTTAAAGAAAGTTTAAAACTTCGGTGGCTCAAAAAATTGAGCCATACAGGGTGTTGTGAATAGGATGCCAAATTGCCATATTGGTCTTACGGTACTCTATTTCATAATTTTCAAAATATTTATTAACACTAAAAATGTTAATATTATATGTTATCATAACATTAAGAAATACAAATTGAATGTCAATGCAAAATTATTGAATCAAAAAACACACGTCCCTGCCAGGGTTCGAACTCACGACCGGCTGACCAACCATATCCTGAAAATCTCTGACAATTTTCTCTTCGTCTGTGCAAAATCTTGAATCTCTAGCTTTTAAATGGCCCTTATAATTTGGATATGAAATTTTCTATGTCAATTTTAGGGGGTAAAGGGTGTGTGGCCGAATTCTGAAACAAACTTGATCTGCTCGCAATATAGAGGAACCTACATACCAATTTTGGTGTCTCTAGCATTTAAACTGCTCTTTTAATATGGATCTGAAATTTTCTATGTCGATTTTGGGGCGGTATAGGGGGCGTGGCCGAATTCTGAAACAAACTTAATCTGCTTGCAATATAGAGGAACCTACATACCAATTTTGGTATCTCTAGCATTTAAACTGCTCTTTTAATATGGATATGAAATTTTCTATGTCGATTTTTGGGCGGTATAGGGGGCGTGGCCGATTTCTGAAACAAACTTGATCTGCTTGCAATATAGACAAAGCTACATGCCAAATTTGGTGTCTTTAGCTCTTATAGTCTCTGAGATCTAGGTGTTCATACAGACGTCAGGACGTCAGGACAGCAGGACAGCAGGAAGTCAGGACAGACGGACAGACGGACATTGCTATATCGACTCGGCTATTGATGCTGATCAAGAATATATATACTTTATGGGGTCTGCCACGCCTCCTTCTGCCTGTTACGCACATTTTCGTTAAAACAACCCCAATAGACCCCTGTACTTTTTTAAGTACGGGGTCTAACGAGTTGAATATATTTCTTATTTTTTTTTTCCATCAATTAGTTAACGATAAATCGAGAAATATCTGCATTACTTTGAAATGTTACATTAAAAATATTCCGTACTGAATTGAACAAATGAACCACTGTGCGGCGGCGATGTCGACGTTCAACGGTCCAAAAGTCGAACGGTCGAACGGAAGTCGACGTGTTGACAGCGCCCTCTATGGATCCATGAGTGCGATGTGGCAGTCACAAAAAACTAAGAGAAGGGAGAGACAGAGAGAGAGAGCGAGAGAGAGAGAGAGCATAGTGATTGGCTACTTAACTCTTTGACAACTTGACTTCTCAGCAGAAAACTCCTGTTTGTATGGCTCCCGGGCTCATATGTGAACCGTGGCCAAAGTTGGCCGATAGACTTGGTCGTTTGCATGCTGCCAAAGTTTAATAGAAATTCAATTTCTATTATTTTCTTTCATCGCTTTCTTCTTCGTCTTCTTCTTTTGGCGCCTCCTGTCTGACACGTTGCATATGCTGCGTGTTGCCTTTGAAACAATAAATTCCCTTAAAGTTTCCGTGTCCAGTGCGAAGTGCTTTGACCTGGCCCAAAAGTGTCGAGAGCGGTGCAAAAGTTGCGGATTTTTATTGGGTTGCGCCACTCAACATGATAACTCGTCTGTAAAGTTTTCATACGGACAGGTGTACGAAGTTACAATACGAGTATGTAACGTTCGAACAAAATTCAGAATTTCAATTTATGGATGTTATAAACTCTTGTAGATTATTGGACGAGAACAACTATTACTTTTTGGAATAAGTAGTTGAGTCAAAATTCTCTTAGAATTATTTGAGTTCATTAAAAACTTATACTTATATGTTTCATAAGTATCCCAAATTTCTACGTCAACAGCAGAAACCTATTTCAGTGAATCTTCATCTATATTTTTAAACGAGACATTGAAAGCTGCCGATATATAAGTATATATGTATGTATATATTTTCTAATATTTATACCCAGAGCCCATTAAAAATGGGCACAAAAGGGTATAATGCATTTGGCAGAATGTATGTAACAGGCAGAAGGGGACGTGGCAGACCCCCAAAAGTATATATATTTTTGATCAGGATCAACAGCCGAGTCGATTGAGCCATGTCCGTCTGTCTGTCCGTCTGTCTGTCCGTTTGTCCGTTTGTCCGTCTGTTTGAACGCGTCGATCTCAGAAACCATACACTGATAAAAAAAATGTTCTAAAATCAAGATTTTGGTCTCAGAACTAAGATTTTTGGTCTAAAAAATGCGTCGAGAACATGAAATTCTTAAATTAAGAGAACACATCTTGGTTATAAGAACATTAAAAACAAGACCATGTTCTTATTTTAAGAATAAATGTTCTTAAAATTAAAATCAAAAAAAAAAAATAAAAAAAATTATATGTTATATTTTTATTATATTTTTTTATTTTACTTTTATTTTTAATTTTTTTTTATTTTTTATATTTTTTTTATTTGTACTTATTTTATTTTGTCTTGATCTTGATAATTTAATAAATGTAATTTTTATTCGTTATTACCGGGGTTCGAACCGCCGCCTACTGCTTCACAACTAAAGCAGTGTCTCTAACCAGAGCGCCACGGAGCCAACATTTATTTCATATGCAATTGTACATATTTATACCTTCCTAACAATTTAAGATTTTTATTCTTATATTATGATTTTTATTCTTATAATAAGATTTTATGATTCTTTAGATTAAAAATCTTAGTTTTAGTAATTTGGTCTTAAAATAATCTTATTTTAAGAACAAAATATTTAAGATGTATGTTCTTGATTTTAGAATCTGGTCTTTTTTTTCAGTGTAAGAGCTAGAGACTTCAAACTTGGTATGTAGGTTCCTGGATACCGTACGCAGATCAAGTTTGTTTTTATTTTTGGATGGGACAGCTATATCATATAGCTGCCATAGGAACGATACATCGAAAATGAAGTTTTTGATAGAATATGCATTTATGTTGGTTGTGTACATTCTGGCCAGATTTGGTTCAAATCGGTTCCATATATCACATAGCTGTCACAGGAACAATTCGTCGAAAATCAACTTTTATAAAAGAGTACCTGGGCTCAGGGTATTCTACTGTCGAGCGTGCTCGACTGTAGCCGCACCTCACCGCGAGCGAAGCGAGCCGGGGGTAGGCGAGCGAAGCGAGCAGAGGGCGGAGCCCCCTTGCTTTCATTAAAATTGAGAAATTATTCAAAGACATTGAGATCTTGATGAAGCTCTGGAGTTCGATATATTTTAGTGAATGTTAATTAAAATATTTGAATAAAGTATTAGATTTAAATAGCAAAATGTCCGTTCTGTAAAATGCTAGTAACTAATTATCCTCAATCCAGAAGTTGTATCTCAATTACTTACTTATTTCTATTATCTTTTATTTGATGTTCATATCAGTAGAATTTGTATACCCGTTACTCAAAAAATAAGTTAATGTGTATATTGTGTTCGTTGGAATGTATGTAACAGTGAGAAGGAGGCATCTGAGATCCCATAAAGTATATATATTCTTGTTCAGCATCAACAGCCGATATAGCCATGTGCGCCTTGCCGTCCGGCCGTCTGGCCGACTGGCCGTCTGTCCGTCTTTGTGAGCGCCTAGATACTACAGATACACTCACAGACTCCAAAGGCGTTGGACCAGGTCAAGTTTGTTTTGATTTTGAATTTTTGACTATGGCGCCCGTAAATCGCGAAAAACCGTCTGTTCGTCTATATAAACACAAGGATCTCTGAGACTATGAGAGGTAAGGTAACCAAATTTCGCACATATATTTCACATATTTTTCAAGAAAAACTACCACACCCTCAGTTTTTAAGATAATAATTTCTTTAAAGTACTTTTATAAATTAGGAAATATGCAACGGGTATCCAGTGGTCGTGATCTCGACTATATCCTATCCCACTTGATTTTATTTCAATAAATTTCAAAAATATTAAAACTTATGTAGTCTTAAGTTTTGTTAGTTTAAAGAACATAAAAAAACTTTGAAATAACCCCAAATTGAGTAAATTTGTTGTCTTTGTAATTTGTAAGATATCTTCCGAAGTTCTGAACCGAATTCCCTGTTTATATTTGCCTGCTCATTATGAGCTCCCAGTCCAGAAAACTTCCTGGCATTGCTGCTGTTCATATTGTTGTTGTTGTTGGTAAACAAATTGCATATAAATTGCACTCATTGACGGCAAGGAATCTACATGAAAATATTTTGTAGGTACTACATAAAATTCATATTTCCCATTTTGCAGCCGCCGTTGCTTCTCTCGAGGCATATCAAGCCTCCCCCTGCCTCCCCCTCTCTCAACTTCACGCCAGTCCTCAGTGAAATAAACAACAACAGCAACAACAACGAGAGTAAGAGAGAAGAGAGAATTTAGCTTGTTCTTGTTGCTGTTACCAAATGACTTGCCATGGCAGTTGTTGGTTGGCATTTTTGATGAGTTAGCTGCACGTAGCCCCTCATTTGTATCACCTTCCCCCCCCCCCCCTCTCACTCCTCTTGCCCCATCCAACTCCCTGGCCAGGTAGCTTGAGCAACTCTAGGACTTTATTAAAATTATATATTTGCATGTTTGTTGCAATTTGAGTGAGGCACGAAGTCAGCAAACTGCAAAAATTGCAATTGCATATGAATTTATAAATATGAAACGCAATTTTGTCAACTTGCAACTTGCAACTTGGAACTCGGAATTTGCCACTTGCATCTTGGCACTGCCAACTTTTCACTTCGTGTTGAAGTTTTTTTATTCGATTTGTCGAGAAAGGGAGAGGGGTTTTTTATATGGCTCATTAGCAAAGTTCGGGCATATAACGAGTATAAAATATGGAACTTATTCCAATAAAATCTATAAATGATTTTATTGCAATTAATAAGTCAATGTAATAATTCAAGAAATTATGATAAATATTTATATATTTTTGCTTTAAATATTTTCTAAATATTAATGTAAGTAAAACATAAAAAACAATTAAGAATTTTGAAATATTTTCAATATTTATGTAAATATATTTTCTGACGTGTTTATGTTGTGATTAATATTATTTAAGATAATAATATATTAATACTTAGTTATAAACTTGCGTCTTATTAACTTGTGTTATTTTAATCAGATTTTAATACAATAAAAAACATATAATAATAAGTTGTGAAAGTTCCCTCTGTGGGCTGTGCATTTATCAGGCCTGTCTTCAAGTGGATGCACGTTCAGACGCGCACACAGCCGAGCCACAAATAAGCCGAGCATAAAATGCCCGTGCACATAGAGCTGAAGAGACAGAGCTAAGCAGATCCTGGTAAGGAGAGGATAAATGTTGCCAGAGCTGAAATGTAATGTAATGTGTGGTAAATTAAATTGAAAGGCATTGCAGGAAATGCGAGCATAATATTTGCTCCTTGTTAGTTTGTCAACGCTTCGCTGGCTCTGAATGATGAGTACGGAGCCTCGAATGTAGGAGAGGGATGGATGAAGGACCGATGCGAAGGGGTTGATGTTGAAACATTTAATGACATTTAACAGGCGGCAGGCATAATTAAAATTCTAAATAAATATAATGAAATACAGGAAACTCCTACGAGTGCTCTACATTTGCTAGAGCAAAAGTTCCACGGAAACTACAAGTTCCCTCCACTTCCTTCTTAGGGGATTGTTCAATTCCTCCTCCCTGCTTCTAGCGATGCGAATACCAACTGCGGCGACTGCCAGAATCACGCTTAAGCTCACGATTTATGTGAGATTCTTTAAGCGAAATCCAAGTCAATTAGTTTCCTAATTCGTTTTGCGAAAAGGAATTTATCGATTTTATCTGCAGACGTGCAGAAAGTAGTTAAGAGCAGTTTTTCCTACGACTTTCATCGTTTTCCTTTTTCTGTGTAAGTGCTGATAATGATGCTGATGTTGTGTGTGAGTGTAAGTGTGCTGCTGTGTATGTGTGTGTGTGTGTGTGTGTGAATGAACACAACAATGAGAGCCACTGTGCGTTTTATGTGCGACTCGCTCTGGCAATAAACAAGCCGCATTGCTCATACGCCATGTGAACGTTTGAGTTCGTAGAAAACGACAGCAAATTTAATTTGTTTGTTTGATTTCAATTGTTTAGCCAGTCTATTTAAATGCTCAAATAAACAGACTTAACTCAATTCGTATATTTATATACTTGTACGAAAATTACACAACTTAACAATGAATCTAATGAACTCTCAGTAAATTTGAAATAACTTGTAAATGAAACAAATTAATCTTAAGTTAGACGAGTAAAACGTGCCCACAATTAAGAATATTCCCCATTGACAGTTGGTGCGAGACATGATTGTTTATTTTATTAAAAAACGCATATGTCACATATAAAATGTGTTAATTTGATTAAGAACAAAAAGAAGGAGGATTGATATTGAAAGATTATAAGTGATTATGCCAGACAGAAACTTTTAATAATATATTATTTAATTTAATATAATTTTTTTTTTTTTAACGGAAATATGTTTGTAATTTGAAAACAATTAAGATTGTGTAATAAGTGCAATATAAAATGAAACTAATTGAAAATAATTTTTAATACAACATACCATATTTTAAAATATTTTAAGATTTAAGAGGAAATTAGGAAACAACGAAATCACAAAGGACAAAATGAGTTAAAACTTTTTAAAAATAAATTTGAATATCACAGACAATTTTTAATCTATAGAATGGGACTTCGCTCGTTGTTCGCTTATAACCTATTAACTATACATATTTGTAGATCGAACGAATATTAATTTTTTGTTAAATAAAACTAATAATAAGTTTATTAGGAAAAAATAGTAAAGAAACCACAAAAGATTTATTTTAATGTAAAATATATTAACTTTATAATTTGTAAAATAATTTATTTGACCAACTCTACCAAAGTTAATTTATATAAAGGCAGTATTAGTTTAAGAAATGTCTTTATCCTATGGGATAACTTCGATATGAAATCTGTACACAAACATAAATCGTTTTAAAATTAAAAACTTTAGTTATTACTTTGACTTGTGTTTACATTACATTTGCAATGGCAGTTGTGGTTGCTGGAAATGAGAAATATTGGAGACTTGGCTTGGGGGAAAGAGCTGTCGATCGGCGGACGACTTAATTTGAAACCAGCAAGAAGAAGGCGTCTTAAAGAATTTTTAATTGCTTCAAAAACAAGTTGAATGCTGTTTTATTTATATTTCCGGCGACCGCCAAGGCGACGCCATAGACAAATTCCATTAAACTTTTGGCTTCTAAACTGTGTCAAAGTTGGGCGCAGGCAAAGAGGGGAAGCCAGAGGTGGCGAGGTCTGAGGAGGGACAAGGCATCTTGGTCCGCTGGCTAAGGATAATTCACTGGCGGCTGCCGCCAGAGAGACGAGCTCAAAACTTTTGCGTAAAGTAAACTCAACTGAATGAAATGAAAATGCCACAGAGGCAACCAAAAGCCCCTATGGGAGAGGGGCACCTGAATAGCGAGAAAGGGAGAGAAAATGTCAGAGATAAAAAAGCGAAAGAGAGAAAGAGACAGGGAACAGCGCATGGTGAGCAATCAATTTCTGTTGACGTTGACAACAAGGCAAAAGTCCGGCAAAAGTTAAGGCCGAAAGACAAGACGCACTCCAGGACCTGGATGTGATGGTGGGAGGCTGGTGGGTGCAAGAGCGGGGCGGGCGGGGGCAACAAATCAAAGTCGAAGCCGCTTTTTAAGACGCCTGTCGAATTGTTCGGGGGCGGTAAGGACGCCCTCTTTAGCTGCGTAGACACCTTAAGACGTCGGCTGCTGCGGTTGAAGTGTATTTAAAAGTTTGATTAGTTTTTAATGTTTGTGAGGCAAGTTCTTAAGTTGCTCTTTCTGTCTGTCTCTGTCTCTCATTCTCAGTCTCATTCTCATTCTCACTCAGTCTATCTCTTTTTCATTTCCCCATTCTATATCACTCTCTGTGTACATCTCTGTAATTTTTATAAAGTTTGCATTTAACTTGATTCTGTGCTAAACTTTATGTCCGCATCGTAAATATAATTTCGGGTCCCACTTCCGAAACAACAACAACAAGCAACTGTAACAACAACAACAATGTCAGCAACAATATATGTACGCATATTTATGCAAAAGTGAACTAATCACAAACATATTGCATAAAATAACAATTTCATAAATTGAAACAAAATGTCTAGACTCATTATGCCACCGAAAATGCATGCAATAAAATTATGCAAATTATATATCAACAACAACAATGTGTTGCCGTTCGTTGTTTTAGTTTCCATTTGCCCTTCTGCCACCTGTAAACAGGCATCACCCTTAATGCCAAATTATCAGCTTGGCCAAGTAGCGACATTGTCATTGGTAAACAAATTCTATTCATGCAAAAGATTTTCCTAAAAACAACATGTTTGTCAATGTTAAGCTCCAACAAAACTAAATGCCTTATATGTTAACATGATCTTAACTAGAGCAGAGAATCCTTCTTTAAGCCTGAACACGCTCCTAAAGAGATCAAGGAAAATGCCGATATAGCAATCTTTTTTTTAGAACTGTTTATATATTAAGCTTATTATAGTTCCTCACAACATTCGATAATAGAGGTTTAGGTTTGTCCCTAGCTTTTAAGATGTTTTTTAATAAGATTTTTCCTAAGGTAAAATACTTTTTGTTAAGTTTAAGGACAAGCTTTTTCAAAAGCACAGGTTTGATCCGGAATGTAAGCAACCAATGCTTTTAAATGTCAAAAAATATTTTCAGTGGTCTTAAAGAAATTGACTTAAATTATTTGTTGAATAAGAATGCAGGAAAAACATTTTTAATGAATTAATTAGTAAATACTATTAAAACATATCTAAATAAGTAATGTTGTTCGCAGGGAATAATACCAAAACCGGTACCGGAACCGTTAACCGAAATTAACCGTTTCGTTTGGAGTACCGGAACCGAAACCGTAACCGAAATAAATTTGTTTATAAGAACCGAAAACCGAAACGCTTGTACCGGTACCGGTTTCGGTACACTTTTCGAAAAATAATTTTTTGTTTTCCATATGTATATCATATTGCTAATTTTGCTTTCTATTTAAAAATAACTTCAAATTTAGGTAAGGATTATCTCGATAAAATACAAATATATAGTACGTGTGTATGTACAAATCTGTTCATATATTTTTGTTTTATAAAATTTTTTTTTTTTTTAATTTAATTGCTGTACCGGTCCGAACCGGTACTGATACCGGAACCGAAAGGAAAAAACCGAAATAGAACCGTTTACCGAAATAGTTCTTCCGGGACGTACCGTAACCGGAACCGGAACCGATATTTGTTTCGGTTTGATTCCCTGGTTGTTCGTATTAAAAAAGAATTTCAAATCGATATTGTCAAAAGTAATTCTTTTCGGCCAATTCGTATCAGGTTAGATGTAGGCTTAAATATCATTCATTTTAACATAAATATATACAGAAAAACTATATACCTCAGAAAACTGTGTGTGTAACCTTTAAGTTATGCTTCTGTTAATTCCAAGTACTGATCCGAATATAAAAGTAATAACTTTAATAGTAGTAATAACTTTGTTCTTCATATAAATATAAATATAAATACAAATAAAAGTAAACAGTTGAATTTATTAAAATTAATTTTGATAACAAAAAAATCGCTTTTACAAGATTTCTCTTAGTCACTTATACTTTTACTAAAAACTTTCCTGCTGACTTTTAACAGATTGTTATTGAAAATGTTTCTCATGATAATGGCAAGTTAACGGGAAAGACTCTGGCAAACATCCTTCCCTCTTCCACCCATGCTCGCACTCGTCAACAACAATAATAAAGAAGCAGTCGGCGAATGCAGCCATAAATTATGAATATGAAAGCCAAGGAGCCCAAGGTGTCTTCGTGTGTGGGAGGCGGAACCTTCGGTACCTCCCTGGGGTCCAATAAC
This sequence comes from Drosophila phalerata, assembly GCA_951394115.2. Classification (NCBI taxonomy): domain Eukaryota; kingdom Metazoa; phylum Arthropoda; class Insecta; order Diptera; family Drosophilidae; genus Drosophila; species Drosophila phalerata. Next base: position 8,743,004 of record OX596008.2, read on the forward strand.
GTAAAGAGGCCGCACAAGGCCGATGGAATTGCAGGGTTAATAGAAACTTCGTATATGTATTTGCTTGGGTCTGTATGGGTGTGTGTAAAAGTTATAAACATTTATGGCAGCTACTTAAAAATGTCAAGCGAAAAAATTATGATAATGATACGTGACATTTGAAAGCAATAAGAATTTAGTTAGCACGCACTTTTTGATTACACCCATACAAAAATAAACGAAAAAAAAGGAAATGGAAAACTCGGCCAGGTTTTATTTATGAGTTGGCTTCATAAAATTGAAAAATTGCTTCAAAAATGAGTATATATGTGAGAGTGTGAGGAGAACTCAAAAGAAATACTTACATGAGTGTAATAACAATAATCATAAAGCACAGCATAATAGAATGGGGCAATGGAACGCAATAACAATCGAAATCGAAACAAAATGATTAAATCGACAACTTGATACTCTTTAAACCAAATTAAAGTAATAATTTTAAATGGATTGTAAGTGAACTATGTACTTATAATCATTCATTTTATTTTATATTAATGATTTGGTAGGAATTTTAAGTCGAAATTCTCTTCCGTTACATTCTGTATTATTTAATAGTAGTTCGTCAAAACTTTTTTCCCTTTAATTGGGTATGATTCGCTGGGCTTTCGTGTAATTTCCTAGCTTGTCAACTTGGGACAACTGACTTTATTTCACAAAATATTAAAAATTTGTATCAAAACCTATTTGGTTTGTTTTATTTTTTTGGATTTTTTTAAAGCACATATTTTTGCACTTTTATTGATGAAATACCTTTAATAAAATTAATTTAAGTAAATGAAAAGAAAATGTGTATCTTCTTTGATTTTTATGAAACTAATAGGTAGATTATTATATATGTAATACTTTTATCTCATTATAATCGATTTTATTTACTAGAAAATTGTATCCTTAAATTTAAATTATAATTAATTGTAAATTGGTTTCCATTATAAGATCTGGCCTAAACACAATCTTAATATGTAGAGTTTTATTGATGAAATACTTTTATTTTAATAAATTTCATTTAGGCATTTTTTTTTTATGAAAATAATAGCTGCGTATTATATATGTTATGTTATACATATATTTCATTATAATGGACTTTATTTACTAGAAAAATGTATCCTTAAATTTTATTTATAATTCATTGAAATCTTTATATTACGTGGTTTCTATTATAAAGCCTGGCCAAAACACAATCTTAATAAAATGAACTAAGGTCCAGCGAGGGGGCATCTCTCAAATGAGCAGGCTCAAGGGGTTAATACTGGGAAGCTGGTCGCTTGGAGAATCAAGACAGACAAGTAGAAGAATGTCTGTTTGGGGAGGGGGTGGGGGAGGTCAACTACGAAAGGCAGCCAGAAACAACGACGACGACAACAACAACAACAACAACAACAAAGCACACATCCTGTATGTCAACTGAATAATTCGTTGCATGCACAAAAGGCATGCAGTCACATCCGGTTTCCTGTCATTCTTTTCGGCACACAGAGGGTTGGTTGGCGGGGTTGGGGGTGCCGAGGGGCAACCTGCACTTTATGTCTATGTGATGGTAGTCAACGCTGTTATTTGTTGTTGTTGTCTTTATGGCGTGTTTGGTATTTGTTGCAACTTTTGTTTTGAATTCCTGTGGCCTTGTCACACGCTCCATGCGCTTGCAGTTTAATTTATGTTTTAACACAAACACATACTGCCGGCCACACACACACTCACACACACTCACACTTGCATATATCTACGCATAACTCTTAACGAACAATGAATGAAAAAACATCGCATGCTAGGCTCGCTCACAAAGACAGAAAGAGAGAAGGAGAGTTACGTGGAAAGAGAAGGAGAGCGAGATAGCGAGAGAGAGAGTGAGAGAGAGAGAGAGAGAGAAGGAGAGCTGCAGATACAGAGCGATAGCGTGACGGGCATCTCCTGCAAAGCAGCATACAATCCACTGATTGCTCCCAAGGTTCAGCTTTCAACACTGAAGGACACACCGAAGGGATAGTTCACTGAAAAGGGAGTTTGGCTCGACAGATGTGCTGTGATTTCTCAATGAAGAGTAGTTGGTTTGGGATCTTTTGCTGCAGCCTTTCTGTTAGTCCTTCTAAAAATAATTAAAATTATTTACATTAATTATTATTAATTCAGAACCATCAAAGCAAAGTGACCTTGCAGAAGCTTGCACTGAACTTTAAGTTTACAAAATAATAAATTAAATAGATGCTAAGCAATAATAAATATAAAAAAAATAATGTATTAAATAACTTTAACGAATTATTAAAGAAAATCTATAATGATCAATATATATGACAAATTTTCCAAATAATAAACTTTCATTAAAATCATTAACATTATGCAAACATTTCTTTCAAACCGATTAAAAATTGTTGAACATTTTTAATTTCGATTAAAATATTTAAGAATATAATAAATCGTTCACGAGGAATAAATAGTCATTTAAAAATTAGCTTAAGTTTAAAAGAATTCTTCTGATAAAATATTTATATTACATATTTTTAATAAAAAAGCATTTATATCAAACATAAACATAAATATATATTTTAATTATTTTTTTTTTGGTAACTCTATTTCTACTACCAAAGCTTAAAATAATCTTATACCCTGAGCCCATTGAAAATGGCAAATAAGGTATAATGGGTATAATTTATTTTCTTTTTGGATATATCAGGTCTGTTCCGCCATTCACTTTATATTTGTCCTTAGGCTAAGTTTTAAAAATGATCGAATCGACCAAAGAAAATTTAATTTAATTTTTTGAAATAAAGTCACAACTGTTAAATGGTATTTACTTCCGAAAAATCTTGTCGAGAGAAAAATTAAAACCGGCCTGTATATTTTATGATTAAGTTAATAAAACTTCACACAAAAAATTAACTGAACTTACAAATGTTCTTGTTTCAGAAGTAGCAAAGCGTAGACAACCTGCGACCTGAGTTCAATATTATAAAAAAGAATCCCCAAAGTTTACTGTTTGTCAGACTTAGTTGTTGCCCATGTTCCATGTTATGACTTCGCAGCTAACATGATTCAGGAGATGCAACTCCAGGTGCAGGATTCCCCGTCGAGTTGCAGTCTCCGCTTGCCGTTGTTGGAGTAATCCGGGATGTTGGTATTAATTTTGCAATTGGAATACGGTATGGACAACTGGATTTGTGCTCTGGCAGCGGTCGCGTTCACCTCGACATGTTTATTGCATGTAATAAAATTGTCTATGTCATGGATGTTGTCAAATTTTAGTCTTTTAGCTTATCTCTCTATCCTTGTATAAGGCAACGGATAGTGTCAAGTCGCAAGGATGAAGTTGGGGGCATCAATTTGCACATTAATTTCGTTTGAAGCTTCAGCCATTCTCAATTAGCCAGCTCTGTCGGCTCATTAGCAACGCGAACCAGTTCCGAAAGCACCTCGCAATTCGACGAGGCCTAGAGACACGCAGGTGATGGTTTAACAGCATTAGAGAACTTGTTGTACTCTGCATTCCTACACCCTTCTCCCTAGTGCCACTCAAAAAGAAAGGCTTTCAATTAGCATGTCCTCAACGGATCTGATCCCATTGGCTGCGTTTGAAGCGCAGTGAAGCCGACATTGAATCAAGCTTTTAATAAAGGAACAAAAGCTGAAGTAGAAGCCATTTGCAATTTCAAAAACCATCTAGAGAATGCAAATGTGCACACAGTCGTATTATTTTTCGGACTTAAGTCTTTGAATATGTTTCGTGAACTGTAACTATGAAATTCTGATCGAAATTTTTGACAAAAATATTATTAAATACATTGAAATTATGATTATGACATCACCTAATTGTGCTAATATCGAGCCCTAACTGCAACAGTAAGATCGCCAAATACAAATTATAAATTTATTAAAAATTTCTTAAATCATGTTGTTGTTAATATTGTTTAAAAGTATAATTTAGTATCTCACCTTCATTACATAAATAATACTACTAAACAAAATAAATTAACTGTAGCATTATAAGTTTTATAACAATATTTTATATAAAATATTATATAATAAATAAAAATATTATTTTGTGCTGATTGTAGATGCCTCAAGAGGTTATCATTTTATTTCTATACCCAGAACATTCTGCTGATAATCGATACATTTTACTGAAAGCATCTCATCTTGTTAATATATTTAAGATGTTCACTTCACGCTACAGTGTGCTGTTATTTGTTAAATTTAATTTTGTTTAAATTTGTTGTGCTTTCTGCAAGTCGAGATGTCAGAGTTGAAATCTTTATGCGAAAATTGCCGGTTCAAGACTGGAAACTTTCAATCTTTAATTAATTGTATACCCTACACCCATTATTTTAGATTTATTTATTTATAAAATATACTATTCCTATTGTTATCTTTTTGACTTGCTGAATAATTGGTCGGTTACATTTGTAAGTTTTCCCACAATTCACCTAATGTCGCAATTTCGATTGGAATTATAGGCATTTTATCGTGCTTTTATACATCTTTATTTGGGCACATGGGCCTAAGTGTAGCTAAGACATTAAAGTTTTCAGAACAAGTTGTTGTGACATCTGGACAATGTGTCATCTGCCATGATGCCACTGCCAATTTAACATATTAATGAATTAACATAACAAACTTCTACTTACTGTGCACAACATTTTGTTGCTGCGCAATGTTAAGTTACCAGTGTTAACATCTCAATTGTCTAACAGTTGATAACGCTGTTATTTAGTATGTAAGCTGAATGTGATTTCAAGTGCAGCCTAAAAGAATGCAGTAAATTAGAAACCATGCCAAGTGAAAAGTTTGCCACAAAATGCCAATAAATTCAAAAACTATTGCTGATGCATTTGTCATTGGCCAGGTTCATTAGGCTGCTCAAAGGAAATCAACAGAGTTGCCAAAGCATTTGAAATGATATACAGCACACACCTGAAGTACTGTGTGTGTGTGCTAGTTTGTGGAGTGTGTGTAAAACTTGCCAACTCTGCAGCAGCTCATTGTCGAGGGTTTTTTGTTGTTGCTGCTGCATTTAAGTAAAATGAATTGCCTGCAATTTATTTTTGTTGCTTATCATATAAATTGCACTCGCCTGCAAGTCATTATTTGGCACATTTGCGCTCAATGGCTGCACATTGTTCTCGCCCACATCGAAATTCTGGCTATGGTGTGTACAACTGTGTGTGTTTGTGTGTGTGTGTGCGCGTGACGAACCGGAAGCTCACAGATAAAAAAGAACAACTATTATAACACAACAACAATTTGGCCAAGAGATGCAGCCAGGTGGCCTTTGCACTTGGCTGCATTTCAACCAACTGACGAAACGAAGTAAGAAGAAATTCAACAGAGGTTTGGGAAATGGCCAAAAGGGGAAGGGGAAGTGATTCGAGTATTTTCGAAACTGCCACTTAAGCAGTTGCAGCTCTTTTATTTACCACATGCAATTCCCGCACAAATAAATTTCCGGTTTTGCTTTACTCGCAAAACATCAAGAACTTTCATTTCTTTTATACCCTGTATCTGTAGAAAAAAGTGATTCACAGCAATTGAATAGCATCTATGAAAGCGTATTTATATTGTTAATCAGCTTCAGAGTGCTACAAGTGTTAAATACATTAAATTTGATAAGCTTTTTAATTCTACTTAGAAATGATATAAATAGAATCTATGCCTTTTATTCATTAGAAAATAATAATAAAAATAAGTTTCACTGTTTATTGTAAATGCCAACAGAGAGTAACTCAAAGGAAAGTAATTAGAATACTCCCTTGAGTCCAAAGTCCCCCAACAATCCTAGCTGAAACTATGTGTTTCTGTCCTAAATATCGTTCAATAATAGATACATTTCTTTATCGAAAAACTGAAATTAGTTTGTTCAATCTATACGTTCCAGAACTGTAAAAGTAACTGCAACACTTATCTATTTCTTCCACATGCACATTCTCCAAGTGCACAGTTCATTTTAATAGGGTTCAGTTCTACACCGCATCCCCTCACCCAACCATTCCAAATGGCAACCGAAATCTTATGGAAGTGCAAACAAAAGGTAAAATTCCGACTGGCAAAGTGTGCAGAAATATTTTACAAATGCAATTGCAATTAAGTTGTCCGATTATTGGGTCAGATAGTAGCGACATTTAAGAATTGCGCAGTAAACGAAAAATAAGGGGATTTTGAGGGGCGGTAGATCTGAGCAGAGATTACATACAACATATATTACTTTACGTATATACATACATATGTGTATAATATACACTGTATGTATATGTACCTATACAAGGGCATATAGACGGCACACATGACCCATTAAAGTGACTCCTATCAGCTGAAAATTGACCTTGCCCAATACACAATCTGAGAACTGTTGAAATATACAAAATTTAAGAATGATTTAAGCTGTAATCTGTCCGCTATAGACGACAATATATTTCTGTGTTTCAATAACATTTGTTGGAAATGAATGAAACTTTTTGATTTTCTTCTATTTCTTTTCAAGATTTGTGTTAAAATACATAAATACACATATTTTCCTGTATTTTAATATTATAAATTTGCCTTTGTGTGCAAAATGAAAATCTCAAGTTATTAACAAACAATGTATGACTAAAAATTTAATGTATAACCTGAGTCCATTGAAAATAGGCCAAAAGTATAATGTGTTTGGCAGAATGTATGTAACAGGCAGAAAGGGGCGTAATAGACCGCTCAAAGTATATATATTCTTTAGGATTCAGGATCAACAGCCGATTTTATTGAGCCGTATCCGTCTGTCTGTCGGTCTATTTGAACGCGTCGATCTCAGAGACCAAAAGAGCTAGAGACTTCAAACTTGGTAAGTAGGCAGATCTTGTATGTTTTTTTCGGATCGGATCTCTATATCTTATAGATGCCATAGGAGCGATAGATCGAAAATTAAGTGTTAGTATGAAAAATTTCTGATTTTTTTAAGATATTTTGACCAATCTGACACAATATACATCTGGGCTGGTATTATACATCCTGGTCAAATTTGGTTCAAATCTGACCACTATATCATATAGCTGCCAAGTTTTAGTACGAAATAGTATTTTGTTTTTCCAGATATCTTAACCAAACTCATAGAATATATTATATATAGAATAGAATATATATATATATATATAAGTATAAAAATCGTTTTCAAGCAATAGATGTCTTGTTTAAAATCGACATACGTGTTTGATTAACTATTTATAATATATTCATATTTCACAATGTCCCACTTACAGTATGTTTCGCTTTATTATTGTTTGTTGTCTATTGTTAAACATTACACAAACCTATTCATTGATAAGCCCTTTGGTATTTGCTGAGTATATAAATCAGTTGATTACCAGTACATATGCTTAGACAATTTCAGTAGCTCGTCGGCGATAATGAATTTTAAATACTGTGTAAGTTGAAGGGAAAATACTGACGATTAGATCTACTCTCACTGTTCGGTGGTCTCTCTCTTTCTCTCGCTCCTGCAGTTGTTAATGCTATCTCTATTAGTGGCCGGGGCAATGGGACGTCCTGCCACGCCCCCATCCACAACGCTGCCCCCGTGCACGCCATGGTGTGCCGGACAACCTCCTCCGCCTCCCGGTGCTGTCAACTAAACATTCGAAGATACTACTCTCCCACAATCCACTCCAGTTTCAACTCCTACTCCTCGGATTACTATATATCCTGTTGCTCTTCTCGCTGTACGGTCGCTTACTTTTCGTAATTATTTCGCGCCATTTGCTAAAACAATTAAACTCCCATAAAGTATACAAATAAGTTTTCTACTGCCAAATTTTTCCTATATACATATGTACATATATATGTACGTATTTGGACATCTTCAGTAATTAGTATGGATTCTTATGTACACACACAAAATGCATAGCATGGAATTTGATTGCCAATGAATTGGAATAAAACGGCGAGTTTACAGATGCTTTTATGGTCAAAAAAATATACAAAAAATAAAACAAGTGGGCGGCTACAGTAGAGAACGCTCGACAGTAGGATACCCAGGTACTCTGTGCTAAAATTTGATTTTCGACCGATTGCTCCTATGGCTGCTGTGTGATTTAGGAAACCAGTATGTCAGGATAAATACCGCCAACTTAAAAGCATCTTCTATGAGATTGGTTTCTTGTTTTCGCCTGAGCGGCTCTATGGCAGCTATATGATATAGTGGTCCGATTGTAACCAAATTTGAGCAGGATGTATAATACCAGACCAGATGTATATTGTGTCAGATTGGTCGAGATATCGCAAAAAACCAAAAAGTTTTTCATACTAAAAGTTCATTATCGATCTATCGTTCCTATGTCAGCTATATGATGTAGAGGTGCTCTACAAAAAAAAAAAAAATAACAAGATCTGCTTACGGTACCCACGAACTTACCAAGTTTGAAGTCTCTAGCTCTTATGGTCTCTGAGATCGTCGAGTTCAAATTGACGGACGGACATGGCTCAACCGACTCGGCAGTTGATACTGATAAAGAATATATATACTTTTGGGGGGTCTGTCACGCCCCCTTCTGCCTGTTACATACGTTCTGCGAAGCACATTATACCCTTACTTGTTCATAAAATATGATTGTTCCTATGGTCAGAATGTACAGAACCAACTTATATGTAGTTCTTGAATACCATGTCCGTACAGACTTTAGACAGAACCAGAGTGCAGATGCTTCAACAAAATAGATACTTTGCTGGAAGATAAAAGAGTAATATTGAGCTATTTCTAGCATTGATATAAAAAGTATCTCGATTTCTGTGATATTATGTACTTTAGTTATCTCTCGGTCGGCCAAAAGATACATACACTTTCAGTAATACAATTTTGAGCCATACACTGCCCTCTTAAGTTGGGAAGTTCTCTGAGATTGTTGATGGGTACAGAACAAAGCTACTTTTCCAAATATAAGAGTCAAATTTCAGAATAGAATATTTTTATTACATTAAGTGTTAAGGAGTCTCATATTGATTAGTATATTAGCGTCTAATAGCCTCCGCGTCCATGTCCGCCATGCTGACCATGCTGACCATGTCCACCCTGGTTGAGGCCTTGCTGGCCATGTCCGCCATGCTGACCATGTCCGCCCTGGTTGAAGCCTTGCTGACCATGTCCGCCCTGGCCGAATCCTTGCTGGCCATGTCCGCCCTGGCCATGTCCGCCTTGGTTGAATCCTTGCTGGCCATGTCCTTGCTGGCCATGTCCTTGCTGGCCATGTCCTTGCTGACCGTATCCACCGGCCAAGACAACGGCGATCAATGCGAAGAAGACGATCTAAGGAGTAAATTGAAAAACGTTGATCGAATTAATGAAATGTTCAGATATTTCCAACATAATTATAATTCGGTTACTTACGAAGAATTTCATTTTGATTTGTTGGCTCTTGAATAAGTTCTAACTATACAGCATCATGTGTCGGCTCTTTTTATACCCAGAAGTCTGTGCACATGCCTATTTACATAATAAAAATTATTTTTAATGAAAAACAAAATACAAATAAACAAACAACGGAAACAACAAGTCTATTTCAAAATTTAATGTCTCGTGTTAAGGCAAGTATTATTATCAGTAGATGAGCTTTACATACGTCTATGTACAATTTCAACAAAATATAAACAGAAACGAAAAAGTATTATAGCTTTGTCATGGAATATGCTGCACATTGTGTTCATCAAGTTATGTCTAATTTATATACAATATAATGTGATATATTTTTATTTTGTTTAAAATTCTATTCAGCAAGTGTTGTCCGTGTGACTTAACTAACTTCTTAGATTATTTTTAGAAAATTGTTAGACTTTCTTAACGTTTTCATAAAATATTTTATATTTATTTAATTATTTAATAATATAACTTAATCACTTTTTTCTACCCTGAGCCCATTGAAAATGGGCAAAAAAGGGTATAATGCATTTGGCGGAATGTATGTAACAGGCAGATGGGGGCGTGGCAAAGCCCCAAAAGTATATATATTCTTGATCAGGATCAACAGCCGAGTCGATTGAGCCATGTCCGTCTGTCTGTCCGTCCGTCCGTCTGTTTGAACGCGTCGATCTCAGAATCCATAAGAGCTAGAGACTTTAAACTTGGTATGTACGTTCCTGTATACCGTAAGCAGTTCAACTTTGTTTTTATTTTTGTATCGGACCACTATATTATATAGCTGCCATAGGATCGATACATCGAAAATCAAGTTTTAGTATAAATAAAGTTTTTTGTTTGTTGAGATATCAGAACCAAACTGATAAAATATGCTTCTGGGCTGGTATTCTACATCCTGACTAAATAAGGTTTAATTCGGACCACTATATCATATAGCTACAATAGAGACTCTCAATCGAAAATTAGGTGTTAGTAAGAAAAAGTTTTTTTGAGATATTTTAACCAAACTGATAGAATATGCATATATGTTTGTTTTGTACATTCTGACCAGATTTAGTTCAAATCGGTTCCATATATCAAATAACTGCCGTAGGAACAATCAAAAATCACCTTGAATAAAAGAGTACCTGGGCTCAGGGTATCCTACTGTCGAGCGTGATCGACTGCAGCCGCACCTCGCCGCGAGCGAAGCGAGCAGGGGGCGGAGCCCCCTTGTTATTACATTATTTACTTAATAATAATATTTATCGCATGTTTTTAAAGTGTATTTAATATTCATCATTTATTTTAAACATTTTTTATTATTATTCACTTTGATCTAGGTCTTGCTTATCTGCCAATGTTTTATGGCTTATGTGTTCGTCTTAGGCAGTAGCGCCTAATTTGTTTATATGAATCAACAATTTCATAATGTTTATGTTTTGACTTCAACTCAATTTGACTTTGACAACTTTTTGATTGGGAGGGTAATAATTTTTTGAAAATGAATATAGATAACAATTATTAACAAATATTATAATTATTGTCATTTCGATGAGGCTTATTAAATATTCTTATATTGAAATGCAATCCAAGTATTATTTATTATTTTTCTCTGGTGGCACCATAGCTCTACCTCATGTTCTATGCCTTACAATCATTAATCTTAATCATTTATTTAAATACCATTACCACTTCATTCGTATCTCAGCACTCCCGATTATAACTTTATTCCAAGTATTCAGATGTAATTTCGAAAGCCAAATAATATGTTATGTATGAAAGTACTATACCCTCGTCCCCTTGACAGGCGCGTTTTTAGGAGGGTGGGGTTGCGTTCGAGGACCTACGATGGAAAATTATTTTTTATTTCTTATATATATTCTTAAACTTAAATTAACTAAATTATAATTCGTTGACTTTCTAATATTGAAATTCAATGAGTTCGCCCCATGCCTAAAAACATTATTTACCTTTTGTCAACAACTTTTGTCATATATCTTCATTTCGGACAAGTTAAGTTCTTGTGAGTAATATGATGCCACCTTCTAGAATATTGCTGTTATCAAAGCTGTTTATGCCGATTTTCATGCCACTGAATGAGATGGCTGAATCTACGGACAGAAACAATTTTGAAGCTGCGACCCGAGCTTTACAAAACTACTTAACCAGACGATTTACTTAAAGATTAACTATGTGAGAAAATTGGATTGGTAAAGATAATAAAACTATTAATAAAATGAAACACCACGGGCTTCGGGCCTGAAAATCGTGCGGTCCAGGGCCTCTACAAAAGGCCGAATCCCGGTACGCAAAAAAAGGAGCAAGAGGCACGATTTCACGATTACCTTTTTCATGAATTGAAAAAAATATTTCCGTAATAATTTACTGTTAATATCATTTACGCATCTCTTTTATCTACACGCATTGATATGATTATCAAGCTTAATTTTAAATACCCATTACGAGGAAAAAATATCTAATTCAGATTTTGAGTCAATACGTTAAGTTAATATTGGACAAAAACAATGTGACGATGCTGTCTAAAATATTGGGAATGTTATCTATGAATGAATACAATATACCCTCATTTAATTTTTTTAACAGGTATAATAATATTATATTGTGTTCATTCATAGATAAAAACAAGTGGGAAAGGCTATAGTCGAGATCCCGACCATAGGATACACGTTACTTATTTCAATACATTAGCGATTCAATCCTAATGTCATATTTGCGTTGCCAGAACTAGTTGAGAATTTGAAGCATTCTAATAAGGTTTAACAATACAAAAACTATCGCATACTCTAGGGGGCACCTGTTGATTTAACAACTTAGACACGCAATAACTGCTGTTCTACTTGTCCGATCTTGTTGCGATTCAGTGGGATAATAGATAATAATAACAGATATCGGTTATTACCAAAAAATACGTATTATATGAACAATTGTGGACGAGGTGGTTTTTCGCGATTTGCGGGGGCGGAGGGGGGCATGGCTTAAATTTGAAACAAACTTGATCTGCGTGAGGTATATGGAAATCTGTGTGACAAATTTGGTTATTCTATCTCTTATAATCTCTGAGATCCTTGTGTTTATACAGACGGATGACCAGTTTTTCGCGAATTACGGGCGTGGAAGGAGGCGGGTCCAAAATTTAAAACAAACTTGACCTGCTCCAACGCATTTGTGATCCACGTGTGAAAGTTTGGTTACTCTATCTCTTATGGTCTCTGAGATCTAGGCGCTCACACGGACAGACAGACAGACAGACGGACAGACGGACAGACACACATGGCTATATCGACTCGGCTGTTGATGCTGATCAAGAATATATATACTTTATGTGGTCGGAGATGCCTCCTTCTGCCTGTTACATACATTCCAACGAACACAATATACCCTTATACTTATTTTTTATAAGTAACGGGTATAATAATATATATTTTAATTGTGTAACGGGTATCTTATAGTCGGCATCTTGACTATATCTTTTCCGGCTTGTTTAATTTTCTCTTAGATGTTTGTAGTTATTTGCAAATTCTTTCACAGATTTTTCTCACTTTCTGAAGAACTTGTAGTATATCTTCACTATGATCAACTGATACATTTTCCTTCACTCAGAGAAGCTCAAGCTGGCTGTTTATATTAATGAGCAAGCTTATGGAATTGCACGATTTTGACTATCGAAATCCATGGCCTCAGTTTGTGGTATATAAGGACTAAGAGACGCAGATCTCAAATAATTTCACACACAGCTGATGCGATTGCATAAATCCTTTTAACTCACTTGAAATGAGAGGGAGAGCTGAGCTGGTTGAGCTAATTAAAACCGTTGCCACTTAAATTGTAAGAAAATGTTGCACAGCTTTGCTGCGGATTTGGCATTTGTAGCAACATTCGCATCCTCGTCCTCGTCCTCGTCCACGTCCTCGTCCTCATCCGCAATCGCATCCGTAGAAATAGCGTCTGTTGTAGTGACAGCGTCGAGTTTTAAATGTTAACGATTTGTTTTCTTGTCGTGTCGTGATTTTCTTTGGGGATTTGAATGAATTCATTAAATATTGAAATTAATGGATTTCAGAGTGAAATCCATTTGTAGTTTTGCTAAAATAATTTCGTTTTTGACTCTTTAAACTTTTATACATTCATTTCTAGGCAAGAAAGCATTTTACTATTAGGAGTGTTCCAAAAATGTCAAACAACCAAAAACCAACCGAAAATGTATGGGATTTTGGCTGGTTCTCGTTTGGTTTGTAGTTCTACAATTCCCCTGTAAGACCTTGATTACATTTCATAATATATTTTAATATGTTAAAAAATCAGGTTAATCCAAATATTTGTTTTCCTATCATATTTCTTGCAGCTCCTGTTCTAAATTATACTTCACCTCTTGTTATATCCTTAATGCTGCTTATGGCAGGCGCCAGAAACAGGATATAATGATGCAACAATAAACTTTTTTAATGCCGCTGGCAACGAAGTAATTAAAATATTTTAACGCAGCTCCAAAGTCAAACAAAGTTAAGCGCCAGAAAGAGATAGACATACACGTACTTAAAGTAAGACAACAAGATTGAGAGCGTGAGAGCTTTCATCCGATAAGCTAAAGAAGCCTCAACAACCTTATTTACCTCCTGAGTGTGACTTAAAGAGTGAATTTAATGAATATAATACGAAAGTATACTCTGGTCGAGTACAATCGACTATGGAATACCCTGCAAGCGCTATATGTTTCTGCTATCTAAAAGACTAAGAAGATAAGGCATCAAAAATAAAATGGAGTTTTCTACTTTTTTTTCCAAAAACTTTGTTTATGGCTAATAAAATGCGGCTGTAAAATGATAAAGATTATAAGAATCAGCATACTATTACATTACATATATCTAAGGTACCCCATTAACCCGAATCGTCCTGAGCAACATTTTTTCGAATTTATTAATGAAACTTTCAGGACTGATAAATTTGAGTTCGCTGAATCCGAAAAACACACTCATTTTGTTCGTCCTTGTCAGGATAATCCACAGGACCAGTTTTTCGACTGTTACCATATGGTAACGCTGGGAAGTACAGGGTACAGGTTTACTTAATACTACAAAATACAAATATTTTTGGAAAAATCAAATAAATACAGCTTCATTCAACAGGGGGGCTCTTCCTTGATATATAGGACCAAATTTGGGTCAAATCGGTGCAGTATATCGTGTGTATAACAAAAATGTCATAGGAACAAACGGGGTCAAATTAACCTTTAGTAAGGAAAACTTTTTTCTTTTCTGACATATCTCAACCAAACTCTTAGAATATGTATCTTATATGTTCCTTTACATCCTGACTAAATTTGGTTCAAATCGGACCACTATATCATATAGCTGTCATAGGAGCAATCATATTTTATGAACAAAACAGTGCGAAACGCGAATAAAATGTATGGAAAATACCTGTACCCTGTACTTCCCAGCGTTACCATATGGTAACACGAAAATAAAAAATGAAAATTAAGAGAGAAAAAGTGGTTTTTAATTAAAATTTTTTTCATAATTAATAAGTGCACTCTTTAAGCTTTCTAATGATGTGTGCATTGCATATAGTTCAGTACTAAATTTAGTCAAACGGCTTTAGTTTACTTGCGACGAATTGCCAAATGCCGTATTTTTGCACTGCAGAATATAATGAGCAACTTAAAGCTCATTTTTCGATCAGCTAACTTCAAGAGATTGTTTCAATCAACTTTTAATCAGTTAGAGACAACAATTTACTCTTAGAATATCTTATAAAAGTTAATCTAACGTTAATATGTTTTCTAAAAATGAAGTTTTAGTAAATGCCTATTGCTTGTTACCATATGGTAACGCTGGGAAGATTCGGGTTAATCAATTATTTTATGTACAGGGTATCGTAAAATAGAACGGAAGCTACACACAAAATTTGACTTAAGGCTATTATAGAGTCGCCAACTAGAAAGCATTATGGGAAAAATCATTTTACTTATGTTAACAAGTTTTTTATTTTAATCAATTACGTTAGCTTAACATTGCAGACCTTCTCAATTGCGGATTTAAAATAAAGCCTAAACATATGCTATAAATTCTGTTGAGTTACTAATAACTATCCAAATTGGACAAGGATATTTACTAAGATCAACTAAAATTTTAGACAATTGAAATGTGGGTAAAAAAACAATTAAACAATAATAATTGAAAATATATTGAGGATGTTTTAATGTAAATTTTGAATCTACATTGAAATTTGAAAAAACATTGAAATTAAAAAAAAAAAAATGAATTTCAAAGTTTCAAGAATCACACTTAATTGAAATATACATAGATGAGCATATAAAATATTAATGTTTTGTAGTCTAACGCATAATATTTTAGAAACCTGTCACTAGACTTAACTAAATAGAAATTCAAAAGAATTTATTACGTTTATTTTCGACCACACCTTTTCAATTTCCTACCAAGCATTAGCAAACAAAATACTGTCGACTTATTAGATTTGTAAGCCTATTCCGAAGTGTTCGAAGTGGCGTTCTTAATTTGGATATTTGTATTTTCTCTATGGGCCATCGAAATTTTTGCTGCGATGGCTGTCAGACACACAACTTTAATGGCCGTCGGTTTCACTGTTTGCGGTGCGTGAACTATGACCTCTGCAGAGAGTGCTATGACCGGAATGTGGAGACTCTGGATCATCGAATGGATCATCCCATGCAGTTGATGCTTGAGGAGGAGAGACATCAGCAACCGCCCGAACTGCTGCTCAATGGAGAGATGCTGGAGTTGATGCATTTTCCCAATTGCTATACCTGTCCATACTGTGGATTATACGGACACACGGCGAAGGAGTTGATCGACCATGTGGTCACCGTACATCGCCAGAACGACAGTCATGTGGTGTGTCCAATGTGTGCCGGTCTGCCAGGCATTGAACTGGTCGCCATTCGTAATCTTGCCCGTCATCTGCTTCTCAATCATATCGAGCATGCGAATCTCCTCGATCCGAATACTCCCCCTATCCGGCATGCGCTTTCCCGTGTCTCGCGACGCCGCCGGCGACAGCAGCCGCTGTCGCTGCCACAGCCACAGCTGCAGCTGCAGAGTCCGGGCAACCAGAATGGCAGCAACAACAGTCGCAGCTCGGCTCGATCCAACAGCAGCCGCATGGACTCCGAGGCCGGCATGGATATACTGTATCAGTTGTCCGAGCTGCGACGCTTACGTCCAGAGCTCCGACTCAGCCAGACTCCTGCCAATTATCTTGAGGGGGAGACACGCTCTCGAACAACCGCCTTGGCCATTGCCAACACGGAGGCGAATGTGGCAGCTCGCAGTTCCAGTTGCCCCAATGAGACGAACGTGTCGGCAACTGCAGAGACTTCGGAGGATGCGGATCGCTTTCTGTTGCAGCAATGGATGTCGCAGCAGCAGCTCGACCTGGAGGCAGCCTTGAGGAACAACAATCAGCGGCAGCAACATGCACTCTTCACCGAACATCTGCTGCTCTCAATGCTGTGCGAGGAGCAACTGCAGCTGCCGGAAGAATGCGAACACATCTCCGAGCACATTGACGAAGAGGATGATCATAGCAATAAGGATGCCATTTCCCTGCCGTCCACCTGCAAGTATGTACCTTCGCAAATCATGATGCTGATGTCGCTACCTTGGATCCGACCCTGGTCAACCCAAAGTAAACTGCGATACATTGAGCTACAAGGCGTCACTCTCGACGAGACTGCCGAACAGCAGGATATCGATTAACAGACTGTTCAGTATTCTTTGCCCATGTCCTTGCCCATCATTGTATTGCGTATAACATTTTCAGTTCTATTATTTTAACAACGCGCATATAAAAATTTTATTGTGAAAATTTACCCAGTCCCAGTGCTGCGATTACTTTAATTGAAATTACTTTAAAGCTCTACCAACGAATTTGCAAATTAATCCTTAAATTGACTGTCTGCCTAATATGCAGACCACCTAAGAGCTGTATTCTACCAAATGTTTCCTTTAGTTGGGGCTCAGACTTATGTAGGAATTAGTATACTTAATTTATATAAACTTTTAATGTTAGTTATTCATTTATTATTCCTTCATCGTCAAACTCATTTAATACAGTAATAAAATGCTACCTTCGACCCAACAAGTATATAATAAAGTAGTCCGATTTTGTATAAATTTATAAAGCAATAATAAGTACACAGATATCTCAAAAACAACGTTTTTTATACTAAATGGAAATTTTCCTACCTTTCTGTAAAGGTATAATAATTGAAATAATTTTGTATGCAACAATAATAGAACATTAATTATTATTTATTTTTGAATTGTTAAAAGAAACTATAATTTTATAGATCCATATATACATATATTTTAAATTACGCACTCTTTATATACTATACGTGTAATTATACTTCAGCATATGTTAACTTGAAATTTTACACTCAACAGAAACAATTTTATTTCAATAAAAATACACGTTACGTCACAGTTAAAAATAATATACCTGCTGAGAATATTAGACGGAATATAAAATCTTAAGGAAATATAAGCTGAAGTATTTTATCCAGAAAAATAATGGTGGATATAAATAGCCCAATTAAAAATGTGCTGTAAAGAAAAATCCCAAGAAAATTAGTATTGGTTGGAAAAAATGTCAAGTAAAATTGTGCTGGTAGGGATACAAATAAATAAATATTTCCTGGTGCTGGAAGATAAACCAGTATCAGTTATAATTTATTGTAAGCTTGAAGTTTCAAGCATTTCAAATGTGAACTGAAAAATGTCAACTAAAAGAACATTGTCTTAAAAAGTAGTTGAGACAGAATTAAAGTATTATTTACTTTGGACTGCAATACTCAACTAAGTTTAGAAAAATGGGTACATTTAACTAAATAAAAACTTAGTGAAAAATTTTAATCGAAAAAAATTTTAGTCAGTATTCCCAGTCTGATATACATTCGAGTTATGGAAATTCCTGAGTTTGTATCAATAGTTTTTATCTTCTCTAAAAACAACGCAATAAAAGTAACCATATGTAGGGATTGACAGTCAATCTACTATAATGTGCGATAATATAAAAGTACACAGCTCTATCTACCTGTGACAAAGCAATGTATTATAACATAGAAGAACCATATGTCTTCTCCAAATTCAAAAGAATTTCAAAACATTTCGCTGTATATAATATATATACTCATATGTCACATATAGTATGTCAGTATTTATGTACTTCTTATTACCGATAGCATTAGGGAAATTATGGGGAAAAGCCGGCGCTTTAAAATGCACTTAAGTACTAATCCCTTTTGGGTTTTATGGATTTAAATGTGTACCAGGTATATTACTTTGAACGATCTATTTTACCTGCTTTAGTTGCGATTTGCCTTTAAAAGCAGAGAGTTTTGTGCAGTTGAGTTCATAGTTCGAAAGGTTCTCGTAATGAAACTACTTGTGAGTATTGTCTCTTAAGAAATAAATATTATTTTAAATAATTATTATTTTCTCAACAGTTTATATTATTTGCGCTGATTGCCGCTGCCCTGGCTTTGCCACAATATGGCGGTGGTTACGGCCATGGCCGTGGTCATGGATCTCGTCCTCACGGAGGTGGACACAATCCTCATGGTGGACGCGGTGGATCAAATCACAATCACCACAAGGGAGGACATTATCCACATCGTGGTCACCATTAGCGTAATGAAATATAATGTCAACAAAAATATTAATAAATGCATATATTTCTGTGAAAAAAATTTGGACACTGTTTGATTTCTAAAATTAGTTGCGTATTTTTTTACAGAGAGTTGGGTAATTCCTATAAATGTATGTAATAATGTGCAATTGAAAACAAGGGGGCTCCGCCCCCTACTCGCTTCGCTTGCCTACCCCCGGCTCGCTTCGCTCGCGGTGAGGTGCGCCTACAGTCGAGCACGCTCGACAGTAGGATACCCTGAGCCCAGGTACTCTTTTATAAATGTTGGTTTTTTGACCAATTATTCCAATGGCAGCTATATGATATATGGAACCGATCTGAACCAAATCTGGTCAGAATGTACAAAACCAACATAAATGCACATTCTATCAGTTTGGTTAAGATATCTCAAAAAACAAAAAACTTTTTCATACTAAAACTTGATTTTCGGCAGAGCGGCTGTATGACAGCTATATGACATAGTGGGCCGATTTGGACCAAACTTGGTCAGAATGTATAATTCCAGCCCAGATACATATTCTTTCAGTTTGGTTACGATATCTCAAAAACCAAAAAACTTTTTCGTACTAAAACTTGATTTTCGGCAGAGCGTCTCTATGACAGCTATATGATATGGTGGGCCGATTTGAACCAAATTTGGTCAGGATGTATAATACCACCCCAAATATATATCGTGTGAGATTGGTTGAGATATCTCAAAAATTAAAGAAGCTTTTCATACAAAAACTTAATTTTCGATGTATCGTTTCTATAGCAGCTATATGATATAGTTGTCCGATCCAAAAATAAAAACAAACTTGATCTGCGTACGGTATCCAGTTTATATTATTTGCGCTGCCCCGGCTTTGCCACAATATGGCGGTGGTTACGGCCATGGCCGGGGTCATGGATCTCGTCCTCACGGAGGTGGACACAATCCTCATGGTGGACGCGGTGGATTAAATCACAATCACCACAAGGGAGGACATTATCCACATCGTGGTCACCATTAGCGTAAAGAAATATAATGTCAACAAAAATATTAATAAATGCATGTATTTCTGTTAAAAAAATTTGGACACTGTTTGATTTCTAAAATTAGTTGCGTATTTTTTTACAGAGAGTTGGGTAATTCCTATAAATGTATGTGATAATGTGCAATTGAAAAAAATCTACGTTTGAGCAAAATAATATTTTTAGTCAGAAGTTTTCAGAAATGTATAAGACCTATAACATATTTGACATATATCATTGAAATTAACATGAAAAAAAACTGTAAACAATTTTTCATTCTTCACTGAATTTAT
Source organism: Drosophila phalerata (assembly GCA_951394115.2). NCBI lineage: Eukaryota > Metazoa > Arthropoda > Insecta > Diptera > Drosophilidae > Drosophila > Drosophila phalerata. The sequence continues at coordinate 8,763,383 of OX596008.2, forward strand.
ATCTGGATATTAAACAAATTGTATATTTCCGAATGAAAAATGTACCTTTTGATGATTTTTTTATGAAGTCTCATATTAAGAAGTTTATTTGGCTCTAATAGTGACCGTGGTCATGATGGCCAATTCCATGTCCTCCACCTCCAGTGTATCCTTGATGTCCTTGGGCATGTCCACCTGAATGGCCACCTTCCTGGCCATGTCCAATTTCCTGGCCATGTCCAATTTCCTGACCATGTCCACCTTCCTGGCCATGTCCACCTTCCTGGCTATGTCCGTCTTCGTGGACACCATAGCCACCGGCCAAAACAACGGCAATCAACGCGAAGAAGACGATCTAAAAAGTAAATCAAAAATCGTGGATCGTACAACCAAATAGATCAGATGACAATTGTCTAGTTTACGACGTAATTCCATTACTTACGAAGAATTTCATTTTGACTTGTTGGCTTGTGAATAATTTCTAACTATGCAGCATCAAGTGTCGGATCTTTTATACCAAGCAATATTTGAACATTTTAGTATAGTTATTTCCAAATGAAAATAAAATACAAAGCAACTGACAAAATAGGTAACAATTCCAATCTAAATTAAAATTACATTTCATATTAACGATTTAAGAAACGTATTATAATCAGTAGCTGGACTTTACACATTTAAGAAATACAAAATTACAGAGTCGTTATCAAGATCAGACTAATTTATATATTAACTGAAATATTGAATTAGTCTAGAACCTTTGTATAAATTCCATTAATTTATTTGTATTTCTCTTAATCCAGTACTGTCCATCTGAGATAGGAAACTGGTCTCTGACCCTTTTCGAAGCTTCCATCACTTTCATACTTGATCACTTCGATGTGTTTTTACAGCATACATATTTCATAATTATTAAATATATTGTGTGGGTCATGATTAATATCAATTATTTAATTATTAATATTGATTGTAATGCTTATCTAGTGACTAATATAGTAAAATTTTTAAACTTGTTATTATGAATCCAATATTTCGATTATGTAAGAGCAATCACCAATTCTACATGAATAAGAAAACAAAAGATTAGATTATTCATATACTTATGTGTAAGTCAAATTTAATTTATTTTTTTTTGCAAAATTGAACAATATAATCGATGTGCAAAGAGTACTACTAACTGGACCTTGGACTTAAAAATCTTAAACTTTTGGTTTAAACCGTCTGATTTTCATGTTGGCCAGAAATCGGGTGAATCGCTTTTGGCCATTCCTTCCATTTCTACCATGTTTCGCAATGTCTATCTGCTGCTGCGTTGGTGTTGGTAATTATTTTATGGAGTGTTACAGACGAGCCGCCTTCTAGTACCAGCATGCCACACCTCCTTCTATCCGTTACACACTTTTCTTCATACCCTTCCTCTGTTGCGTTATATGTCTGTGCGTGGGCAACTTATGTTTACCAAGTGCGAAAGTGGAAACGTGCTGCAAACACGAACTTCTCCAGCTGCAACATTACCATACCCCTCCCCCCATCCCACACCCATCCAGCAATATTCCTGAACCCTGCCCAGGTCCATATTCCGGTCTGAGTCTGGGTTGGTCCCTCAATCCCACTGCAGTGCTTTACGCTTTATAATAGGATTTGAATACAATGGCATTGTAATGAAATGTGCAGCAAACGATGGCGACTGTGAAGTTTAGTTCTGCGGTTGCTTCTCGTCTTTCCGGCACAGTGGCATAAATGGCTTATCAAGCTGAGACTTATTCTTATCTAGTGTTGTAAAAATACATCGAAATATGGACAGATCGATTTTCGTGAAAGCGATTATTGAGTTAGCTCGATGATTTTTTTGATGATATATTGAGTTGAGTCAATCGATTTTCAAGAAACAATAACAACTCACTTGACCTTGTTCATCATAGTTAGTTTGAAGAATTAGTTTTTTTACAAAATTGTTAAAGTTAGAATATGACATGAAAACAATACAAGAAAAATAAGATTTGTAATAAAATATATAATATACGTGTATAATAATAATTAATAGATTTTTTATTAGAAAACTCAATTTATTAGAAAACTCGATTTACCGATATGATTTTCTATTTCAATGTAAAACTCGATCTAAAGATTGGATTTACATCACTATTCTTATCTTAAATTATGTTTCAAAGAGGTTTTGATATCTATACATGCACTTCTGATCAATTGATTTGTGTGTTGACCAAAGATTTTATTTACTAATAATAATAGTGTTAGAAATGTCCTTTTTAGACTGAAACTTCAATAATTCGCCTCAATTCGGGTTCGGTTGCTTCTAAATTTAAATTTTTCGAGTCCTTTAAAAATTAATTTTCTTTAAGGGTCGATGTAAAGCTACTGTATAACGAAGCCGTTTTACAATATGACACTTTCAGACTAATATAAAAAAAAAATAAGTAAATTTACTATTTATAATTTAATTGAATATAATTTAAATGTATTTTGTTTGTTTTCTTACATTTTAATTAGGTTGATAGCCCAGTAAGTTATATTTTTGATATGCTACATCAACTGAATCACCACTGTGCGGTGCTCTGTAAGACTGCCATCTCCAGCTATATCCTCGTCTTCATCCCCGTCTCCATCTTCACTCTCCTTCCTCTTTAACAGCCGTTGCCAAGTACAAGCCAAACAGCTGTTCTTCCGTTTTTGTGTTCCCTCTTGCGAAATAGCGGCCAAATGCACCTGTGTGTGTGTGTGTGTGAGTGTGTGTGTGTGTATGTGTGTGTATGTGTGTGTGTGTGTGTTAGTCTGGCCGTGTAATTTGAGTTGGTAATTAAAAGTAAAGCAAAAGGCAAGTACAACTACATACAAGCTGTGCATTAAATGACCGGGCTTTACACACCCACACACCCGTAGATATAAGCATATATGCAGTTGTATGTGTTATTTGTGTGCTGGGCAGCTTGTAAGACTCTTTACCTTTGTTTCTAATAACGTTAAGCTTTAAAAATTTTGACAGATCGTGAATTGCATTTGAAATTTTTAATTAAATTTGTATTCAAGTCACCAAAAGGAATCATAATATGGGTGATTGTATTTCATTGAATATTTTAAAATTACTCAAAACTTAATCCTGGTAATCTTATTAGTAGTTTAAAAAATCGATTTGTACCTTTAATGTTTTAAGTCCGATTCTTACCAGATTGGTATCAAAACTTTAAAAATTTTATGTCACTCAAAGAATCAATTGTGCTTAAAACATAAGCAATTATGAACTCAAATAGCGGGGAATAGTAATTGATATCAGAACTATGGTAATAATTAAGCGTAGATTCAGAAATTTTGGGTTACCATTTTTTGTGAAAAAATGTTGTATATATATTAGCTTATTTTAGTTTAAACTAGAACTAAAGACTACAGTCGACTAAGAAAATTAAAGACCGAATCGTTTTTATGTAATTCTAAATAAAAGATACATTGAAGAACTTTTTTAGTTAACATATAGTTTACAAATAGTGAAAAATAGAGAATTTTATGACATAATCTTCTTATCGTATTATTTGTATTGGTCTTCAGTCTAGATATTTACAATGGGAGCATTTGCATAATTGATAAGTCAAGGGAATCATTGAAGAAGTGGCAAAATTCACAGCTGGCAGGCAACCGCGATATGTGTCAGCGATAATTACAAGCATGAACTCAAATAGCGGGGAATAGTAATTGATATCAGAACTATGGTAATAATTAAGCGTAGATTCAGAAATTTTGGGTTACCATTTTTTGTGAAAAAATGTTGTATATATATTAGCTTATTTTAGTTTAAACTAGAACTAAAGACTACAGTCGACTAAGAAAATTAAAGACCGAATCGTTTTTATGTAATTCTAAATAAAAGATACATTGAAGAACTTTTTTAGTTAACATATAGTTTACAAATAGTGAAAAATAGAGAATTTTATGACATAATCTTCTTATCGTATTATTTGTATAGGTCTTCAGTCTAGATATTTACAATGGGAGCATTTGCATAATTGATAAGTCAAGGGAATCATTGAAGAAGTGGCAAAATTCACAGCTGGCAGGCAACCGCGATATGTGTCAGCGATAATTACAAGCATCTTGTCAACCCAGTCACTTCGAAAGTGAAACGCCCCTTCGACCCACCGTCCCACCGTCCCGGCAGTTACTCCTTTTGTGACAGTATCAATTATCGGACGTAATGTGTCGCTCACGTGTCACGTCAACACCACAAACGTCAATGGAGCACGAAACTCACATGACAATCATCGTTTTTCGTCCAGGAAACTCAACTACTCTACGATGCGATAGAGATGGAACTGGCAAAGTATAGAGATGAACTGAAAAGAAAAGAAGAAATTCGTAGATGGGTTGGATGCATTTAATATCGCAGCTTAAGCATACATATCTCGCTATCTCCCTCTCACCCCTTAATTACATTGCTCTGGCTGTCTCTCTCCTCTTTCTCTGTATGCGCCAATATTTGATCTTCCTTTCTCCATCACCATTGTGCCTGAATGTTAACGCTGACTTTGATTGATTACAAAAGCAATTGAGCGCAACCTTATTTTTAAAATCGCCACAAGAGGTCCAAAAATAAAATAGAATTAACATAAATAATAAAAAGGGAAATTTTCGATTGACAGCTCCGCAAATGGGAAAAAGTGGGTGGGGAAAAAAGTGAGCGCAATTAGCTCAAACAATTCCGTAGAGATTCATAGCACTGGGTTAATGAGCCACGCCCACACCGCGAACTTTTGGCTCTATAGATTTTCTGCAGTTACGATTGTTGGCTGCTATTCATTAACAACCCACAAAAAGTTGAAAAAGGCTAAGGCCAAAAGTAAATGAAAATAAAATTCCAATTAGACTTAATTGATAGCAACTGATTGATTAGTTTAAAGTTGCCTTAAACCGATTTATAATAAATACTAAATATAATTATATAAACTAAATATGTACTAGGTTATCTATTTTAATTTATTATTATTTTTCGGTTTTATTGAATAACAAAATTATTAATATAAAATAATAATAATAGGGTACAATCTTCCTTTTCTATACAAATTTAGGAAAAAATATTTTAAGACCCCGTACTTAAAAAAAGTACAGGGGTCTATTGGGTTTGTTTTAACGAAAATGTGCGTAACAGGCAGAAGGAGACGGGGCAGACCCTATAAAGTATATATATTCTTGATCAGCATCAATAGCCGAGTCGATATAGCAATGTCCGTCTGTCCGTCTGTCCTGACGTCCTGCTGTCCTGACGTCCTGACGTCCTGACGTCTGTATGAACACCTAGATCTCGGAGACTATAAGAGCTAGGAACACCAAACTTGGTATGTATGTTCCTCTATATTGCAAGCAGATCAAGTTTGTTTCAGAATTTGGCCACGCCCTCTTTACCGCCCAAAAATCGAAATAGAAAATTTCATATTCATATTATAAGAGCACTTTAAATGCTAGAGACACCAAAATTGGTATGTAGGTTCCTCTATATTGCAAGCAGATCAAGTTTGTTTCAGAATTCTGCCCCGCCCCCTTTACCGCCCAAAAATCGACATAGAAAATTTGATATCCAAATTATAAGAGCAATTTAAGATCTGGAGATTCCAGATTTTGGTTAGACAAAGCTGAAAGTGTCCTATATGTTTGCCGAAAATTTCATTCTGATCGATCAATAAATAGTCAAGATATTAAAATAATAAATTCTGTTCATTCGATTAAAGAGCGTTGGCAAGTAATTAAATCTTGAATAACTTGAAAACATGAAAATTGAGTTACATATTATATAACAAATTGGCGCATGCACGATCGTGGGTTACTGTGGCGTAGTGTGCTGAGAGGAGGGAAGTCATACAGTGTTCGTGGGTTCGAATCCTGCCGTCGGCAAAAGAAGATGCAACATTTTTGGAGTTTTTTTGCGGGTTCGATTCCAGTCTGGGACAACTTTAATTCACCTGATTTTTTTTTTCGTCTATTTTTAAATTATTATTTAATTTCTACATTTGCTACATTTTCTATTATATTAATATTTATTAATGTTATATTGATATTAAACATATTTTATTGAATATATGTTTAATTATGTTGTTTAAATTATTTTATATTGGCATTTATATAAATGTTATGTTAAAATTCTATGTAAATTAAATTTACTTTGTAAAATTATGTTGTTAATAAATTTATCTTTTTATTTTTTTTGATTCAATTAAATTATTTAATTAAATGTTGAGCTTCAATTATGTTACTATATGAATTAAGTGTTGAATAATTTATTTATTTTAACATTTTGCAAATTGGACATGTAGTTTTAGTTTAATCTCTGTTAAGGGCTTACATATGCTTAACATTACCAAATATGTATGTAAATGTTAAGCTAGAAACTTCTTTTGTTTTGTCGCGTGCTTAAATATGTATGTATGTGTGCACTTAACAGATCTTAGAATTGTGTATATGGCTGTCTCGCTCTCCCTAATGCTTTACGCATATGTATGTCTATTTGACTTTACATAGGCTCTTCTTCAATTCTTTTTTGCGCGTTGTCTTCGAGTGATTTTGAAATTGACTTTGCGATTTAACGAGTGTAACTTAATTAGATAAATGGTGCGAATAGTGTTCATAAATAATGTTTAACAGAAGACCCTAAGAAGGCATATAAAGTATAAGTTATTTTAAGTTTATTTTAAATATTATTTAATTTTTAGCAGTGGCTGCTTTTGGATAGTAAGTACGGGGTCTCCGACAGTCGAGTATGCTCGACTGTAGCACCGTCCGACTAGTTTTTATAATAAAAATTAAGTGAAGTCTTTCTTAATATAATAGTCTTAATAATATTATAATGTAACATTTTCATTTAAGACTCAAAAAATGACTTATAATTTTTTTTTGATATTTATTATGTAAAATTATACAGGGCTCAGTCCATGCGAGCCAATCTAATCTTATCTATTTAATAGATTTATCCATCTAATATGTTAGAGTATCAGGCATTAGCCAATTTTCTAACTGAGTGGACTTTTACGCAACTGAGCCAAAGTTGTTGTCATATAATTGTTAACCATCAAGTCGCACCGCAAATCAAGTGCAGCAATTGCAACTAGCCTGCAATTCATTTGTGGCATGAATGGAGGTGGCAAGAGGAGGGTGAGAGGTGAACAGGTCTGTGGCATAAGCCAAAGACAAACCGCACGATAAGTTGCCAACGTTGCCAAAACTGTGGAAACCACGAAACAACTCTGAAAGTGTCAGTTTAAGCTTTGCACTTTCCAATGAGGCAACATTAAAGGGTTGAGTTCACATTGAAGAGCATAATGAATACACAATTGGGAAATAAGGAGGAGGTTCCATTAGCATTTCTTGACTTATTAAACTCCCCTTGACTACATTCGTCAGCATTAGAAGGCGGCTTTGAACTTTTAAATCATAAGAAGCAACTACTTCGAGTTTTCCGAATATTTAATGTCAAGGGAATTACAGATTTACAGTTTGCAGTTACCAAAAACATTATCCATCATTAATGTCAAAAGTGATGGTGAAATCCATAGAAAATCCATTTAACGTCAGTTCGTAAGTCGATTCAGTTCACAGTTCATAATGTCAACCATAATGAGAACGAACAACTGGGACCTGAACATTGACACTGACGTCTATTATTAAACAACGAAAGAGGCATTTTACAGGCCAGGCAGACCAGTCAGCGAGACGACAACATTAATATTAATTTATTTGTGTAAATTATTTATGAAATTTTGTCGCTTTTGGTAATTATAATGTGCGTAGGTCTATGACTTTTTAATTAAAAGCTCAGCGGTCCAAACAACTGAAGCAGATTCTCATAAAGTGCGCTTGCACATAAAAGATACATTTTAGGGGAGAGCTCGACTAAGCCGCAACAAAGTGTTCACAAAAAAATACATAATATACATACACTCACATATATATGTAGTATCTGTGCAAAAAGAAATAATATTGAAAGCAAAAGTTTTGGCGACAATCCCGACGCACTTTTATGGCCTGACTGGGAAGTGGAAATGTAGATAACACAGCCTTGTATTTTGTAGCTCTTAGAGATGAGCAAACACCATTTTTTTATCTAACTAAATTATTTAAAAAGTTGTATATATTAATAACATTTTAATACATTTTTTAAAAATTAAACCATAAAATTCAGTGAATAGTTCAAGAAATACATTGTGCTGCTTGCTTAGCTCGAAAAAACTCAAAAAGTTTTATTGGTCATAAATAAAACATAATTAAAAATTAAAAATTCATTAAGCAATTGCTCGAACATGTTCGATATAATTCTTTAAATTCTTTTTCATTTTGTTTTATTTTTATCATTTCAGTTTTAATTTTCAATTTATTTTAATTATTTTAAAATAACTTTTGTAAATAATAAAATAAATAATATATTAAAATATATAAAGATTGAATGAAACATAGATTAGTCTAATTAGAAATTTTGTAATTTATTTAAAGCCAGTTTAATTTACAATATAGATTACAATAAAACAAAAAAAAGTAAATACTTAAGCAGCATATGATAATCATATTTATTTATTTCAAATCCAATGCAATACATTCAAAGTTCAAACAGATTTGGAGAGTGCTGAAACACCGCGTGATTCTCAAACCCATCTCTAATGCCAATGTATTAGTGCATGTACTCGTATATGTCTCTCTGTGTGCCTTCATCTGCTTAAAGTATGATTGCAAGTGTGAAAATATATATGCTAAACGTGCCCGTCCCGTTGCGCTCTCGTGCGTTTTTGTTTTATGACGCGGCGACGTGCTCGGAAAATGAAAAGCACTTGACTCGCCAAAGTGCTGAACTTGGCGGTCTCCCGCTGCAATCCCCGCGTCCCCGTCCGCATCTTAAAGTCCTGCCACACATGCCAAATCGTAAAACGTTTCGTCTCCTTTTTTTCGAAGCGCATTTTTCTTGAAATATTCTCGCACTTGCCTGTTAGATATGTGACCCGGCAGCAGCAATTCAAGCGTTAAACAGATACTCTACACATTTCCATTTTGTAAATAGTATAAGTCACTATGTAAATATTTATATTATGAATACTTTTCACCAAACTAAAATTTATTTAATGAATTTAAATAATTTAAAAAAAAAACAACAGTATATGTATTTGATACTACATAAATTATATTAAAAAAAAAAAAACATATTTATTAATAAATATTAAAACACTAATCAAAAATCAAACGATTTAAAATTGCAATAAAATAATTAGGATTTCCTATAATTAAGGTTTTCCAAGAGATTTGAATTCATAAAAAACTGTAACATAAACTTTCTTGAATTTTTCCTTCTTCTTATTTTATTGTAATTATTTCTCACAAAAGTAAAAAATAAGAAATATTAAAAACCTATTTAGGAATATATATATATAATCTAATTTTAATTTTAATTTTTCTTTACAGTTCATTAATTATATTTAATATAAATTTTATTTTAATTCTTAGTTTAATTTTTATATTTAAAAATTGTTCCTTTGTCGCCTGCTTTTAGTCGTGCATAAATAAATAAATAAATGTAGGCCAGTACTTGATTTTTTAATAAAGTTTATCTAAATAATTTTAGGAGAGGAGTACGGTATCTAAAATTCGACCTTGTCTTTTAATTTTGTTTTTTCTATTTTAGTTTAAGCATTTTCTAACCGTCTAACTTGAAACCGTCTGTAAATAGTAGTCATTTTTTCGTCTCCTTTTCATTCTCATTTGCTCGAACATTTTAAGAAATTGTCGTCGATATGATGCCCAACTTAGTATGACTCGTATATGTATGTATGTATGTATGTCCCACCACGAGATGTTAGGTTCTAAACCTTATAGAGTAAATAAAGTATGATTGTGTGTGCGTGTTTCTCCTTTGTAGTTTATAAAAATTCAACAGTCTATTTGCTTGCTATACGCTTTGAGTTAATTTCATTTGATTTATGCGATTTCGAAATTGGAGCTAGAGTTAAGCCTTGTTGTTATACGAGGACGAGTACGAGAATCTGTTGTTTTTGTTTTTTTCCGTTGCGGTCAATAAATTACCCGCTGTGCGGAGGCTTTTTGTATTGTTCCTTTACATATTTGAAGTGCACTTTATGCTTTTTGCATACACAATTCGCAATTAATTTAAAACAATTATGTTGGCACCGTGCAAAAGAACAGATTCGATCGACGAACAAAAAACATAAAAAAAAAAACACACACACATACACAAAAACTCTCTGCGGTGAAATGACATGTCGCCTGTCAACCACACATTTTCAGTTGGAGTGTTATGCAATTATGGAAACGCATTTTCACGGATGGATTAAAACTGGCAGCCACCAGAGTTAATCATTCCTTCTTGCCTTACTTCAAATGACGTGCTGGCTTATGCCACAATTTAACTCATTAGCGGAAGGAATCATTTAATACTGTTTGGCAATCTCTATAAACTTTATACTATAAACTTATTAGTCAGATGTGGTATAAAATAATAGGATATGTGCTTATATTAATGTTATGATGGTAAAGGACAGCTGCCATTAATATATGTTTCGTTTTCTTCGGACTCTCGGACTCTTAAAATTTTGAAGAAATCTTTACGTTTGTTTATCGCACTATATATATATTCCGAAATATTTTCTTGTTAATGTTAATTGCATTGAAACAAAATATAAAACGAGAATGAAACCCATCTTATTATACATTAGCGGCCCCAGAGGAGAAAAATAAACTTCAAAAATGTCACTATTTTAATGTTTGTTTCAACTTTTATTCTCATTGTCGCATTAATTATAATTTGATTAAAATATAATGAAATTACAATTATTATTATTTACAATTCTTTTTTGTTGATTTTGATAACTTTCATTTATTATAATCGCGATTAAACAAGTAAAATATGTTATCAACACCTTGGAATCAGTAGATTTTAGAAGTTTGCAGACTTGATTTTCTAATTAGGTAAAAAATTAGGTAAAACTAAATAAATGAAATATTAATATTAATACTAATACAAAAATAAATTTACATTTTTATTCTTTAGATATATCATAAATTAGCAAGAAGAGAATTCTATCTTTAGTACTGTGCCTATTATCGATTTATATGATATGCCAGTGAAAAAATAGGCGTGACCAAAAATATTCAAACAAACTCTTTAAAATCTGTGTGCTAAATTTCATTGCTCTAGCTCTGAGACCAAGGTCTTTGTTCATACAGATGGGCGGACAGGCCTGTCTCTATCGACGGGGATGATCAAGAGTATATATTCGAATGCTTGCAGTTACAGACCCTTGAACTTATTTCTTGAGTAACGAGCATAAATACTCGTAACTTAGAATTTCAGGATAAAAACAAGGGGGCTCCGCCCCCTACTCGCTTCGCTCGTCTACCCCCGGCTCGCTTCGCTCGCGGTGGGGTGCGTCTACAGTCGAGCACGCTCGACAGTAGGATACCCTGAGCCCAGGTACTCTTTTATAAATGTTGATTTTCGACCAATTATTCCAATGGCAGCTATATGATATATGGAACCGATCTGAACCAAATCTGGTCAGAATGTACAAAACCAACATAAATGCATATTCTATCAGTTTGGTTAAGATATCTCAAAAAACAAAAAACTTTTTCATACTAAAACTTGATTTTCGGCAGAGCGTCTGTATGACAGCAATATGATATAGTGGGCCGATTTGGACCAAATTTGGTTAGGATGTATAATACCACCCCAAATATATATCGTGAGAGATTGGTTAAGATATCTCAAAAATTAAAGAAGCTTTTCATACAAAAACTTCATTTTCGATGTATCGTTCCTATGGCAGCTATATGATATAGTTGTTCGATCCAAAAATAAAAACAAACTTGATCTGCGTACGGTATCCAGGAACCTGAGATCGACGCGTTCAAACAGACGGACAGACGGACAGACGGACAGACAGACAGACGGACAGACAGACGGACATGGCTCAATCGACTCGACTGTTGATCCTGATCAAGAATATATATACTTTTTGGGGTCTGCCACGCCCCCTTCTGCCTGTTACATACATTCTGCCAAATGCATTATACCCTTTTTTGCACATTTTTAATGGGCTCAGGGTATAATAAGGCTTATTTTTAACGCCAAAAAAAGTTTTAAGGCGTCGCAATAGTTGCTCGAATAAATATGAATGACATTCAAATCGGATTCGAATAAAGCCTGCGCAGCTCTAATTGCAGGTGTATGTTGCTCCAGGCGTACTCGTACCTGTACATGTAACCCAACTGCTAATGGATTTTTCCACGCCTAATTACCATTACTTAGCGAGACAACGGGTTCAGCAACAACAATAAAAATTGCATTAAAAATTGCAAATTTTTTTTCTCCACCATTTTTTGTTAATTTTATAATTTTTTCCTTTTCTCGTAGCTAAAGTGTTGGAAAAATGCAAATGGAATTTCATAGTTACTATTAACACCTTTTTGTGCAGTCACCTCACCTCGCCTCGCTGGTTGGCTCTTATATTCTCGTTTCCATTTGTTTCAGCATTCTTCTGGTCCTATTCTCTGCTCCTCCTGTGCATATTTTATGTGACGTTATGAGCCGAAAAAAGTGCATTTAATTAAATGCCACACAAATGCGACGCGAAACGTTTCCACCTTGTGTGATATTTTATAGTCCTTTCAGGTTTGTGGTCTTTTGGTCGGGTCCCTGAAAATCTCGACCCTGTCATCATGGACTGTGCCCCATTCACTAAAAGCCATTTTTGGCTGTCCAGTTAGGAAATAGTGAAAGAACAGAAGTTAGACAGCAGTTTTTTTCATTTTAGGGTGCACACATAATACAGCTATAGTTTCAATACGAGACTTTTAAATTACTATACTATACATGAAAACAGATAAAATTTAATTTTGTGGGTCAGTATTTCTATCAGCGGATTGCAGGTGAAGTTTAATGATCTACATGGTTTAATGTTGACGAATTCAGAAAAGTTATAACACTCTATGTTTATATTTAAAACAAAGTAATTTTGATTAAATTAAGAGAAACGAATACCTAAATAAAGAGTAAAGTGAATGGCTCTATCAGAAGATTAATGAAAAAGACCTTTACATATCATGGCAACAAATTTTATTTTCCAAATCCCTTAAAATATTTGAAACCTGTTTTTTTAATTCCTTTTTTTCATCATCTCCAAAGTTTTTACCATAACCAGAGTTTGATCCTTGTGCCTTTAATCTGGCTTACACACTTGTACTTGGGATAGCAGCCATTCAGAAACAAAGCTTAAGAACTTATTCAATCATATTAAGTTGCGTTATCAGCTCGTAGTCGAAAGATATGTTAGAAAAGCCCAAGTTGATTTGAAAGTCAACACTTGCATGCATTCACAATTAGATGGTAAATTTTAAAACTGCTCTGCTCTAGAAGTTTATGAAAATTAGTGTCCTCTTTGGTTTGGTTAAATCAGTTGCCGCTTATTTGAATGTCTGTTGAATGTGGCAGCTGTCATGGGTGGGGGGGGGGGGTGTGGCAAAGGCGGAAACAGGGGACAATACGAGTACGAGTACGAGTAACAGCTAAATCTGAAAAGGCTTTAGACTGTCGCATGCTTCCTTCCTTTGAGCTGTTCCGATTGCTGCTTACTTTGTATTTAGGCATTGCAATGCAATTTTTGAACTCAAATGCAACGGAAATTGTTCGGGAGGCGCCACAGTATACCAAAAATTCGAACCAGAAACGGATAAGGAACCAGGAGGAAAACGAGCAGCTGAATTTGTCATTTTCAGTTTTGTCGGTTGTTGGATTTTGTCATCGTTTTTGTTTATGCCTCTGCTGCCTGACAGCCTGACAAAAATTGCAGCCGACAGTTGGTCTGGCAAAATGCTGTACCCCTCCTTAATCCAATTGCTTGCCACCTCACGGCTCCTGGTTCCTACCTCATGCCACCTTCTACGATTTCCGCCCATCTGTTTGCATACGTGCCCAATGTGCAATTGCCTGGGCGCTTCCAATCATTGGCCGTTTTCAGCGCCTTCCCTGTTTGCCAGCCTGGTTTGTTGAGTGTGCAACATGTAACTGACACAATCGAAATGGAAAACGACATGCAACACGACACATACTTAGGGAGCAACAACAACAGCATTGAGAAAAGAAATAACTTGAGCTTGCAACAAACATTTTCTTACCTTGCAACCGCACGGAAATTGAAGTGTAAAATCACTGAAAATCTATCCGAGAATCCTTCCTCGAAAAACCACTCCTCCACCTTCTAATATACTCAGAATTTTGACTCTTTGATCGTCACACAGGCGTCAGATTATGCCAACCCAAGCCCCAAGGCGAAAAAAAACTTCTAACCCTAAAGAAAATTCCAAAAATTTGAGTTGAAAATAAGAAAGACTTGAGCTCGAATACAAGTGCAACTGCAACTGTTTACTTTGAAGCGCGACATTACGGCGAGCGGGATAAATCACACTACAAATGCTATCAAAGTAGCAATAATGTTTTTCTCGGGTGTACCCAACTATGAGTTACTCTGTGTATACAATTAAGTCCCCAAATTTAAGACACTATAGGTTAGTTTACTCGACATATAAGTCAAATGTGATTTAATAATAAAGCATTTAAGGAAGTAGAGAAAAAAGCAGTTGACAAATCGTTTTTGCTACTAATAATAAAAGAGTCTATCATGTCATACTAATTATACTAAATTAATTCAATGTAGGTCCTTAATATTCAAAGTAGGGTCCGTAAATAATTATTTTTTTTTAACTACAAAAATCACTAATTATTTTAAAAATCCTGATTTTTACGATTTTCTTCACCAATAATCATTATTTTTGATCAAGAAAATTAAAATCATTTATGATCTTTATTTTTGAACAAAAAAAATAAAAATCAATTATAATGATTGAACAAAAAAAATAAAACTCAAAAATAATGATTATAAATGGTTTATATTTTTTTTATCAGCATAAAACTCAACAAGGAATAGTATTTTTAATATTTGTCCTTGAAGGACATGTGATGTATCATATGAAGGATATTAAATCATAGATCAAGAATATGTAATCATATCGCCGAACTTTAACACAGATGCTATAAACTATTGTTGAGTTTTATTTTGATAAAAAAATATAAAAATCATTTATAATCATAATTTTAGAGTTTTTTTTATTAAAAATAATGATTATAAATGATTTTTATTTTTTTTTTTATTATTAGTAGTTATTATTTTTGAGTTTTATTTTTTTATCAAAAATAATGAATATAAATGATTTTTATTATTTTTTGATCAAGAATAATGATTATTGGTGAAGAAAATTATAAAAATCATTATATATTCATCAAATTTTTATTTCCCAATTATAGCTGTTATGATTTAAATTATATCTATTTTGGAATTTTTTTCGCATTGTTCACTCACAAACTTATCAAAATTAAAGTTGTTAAAAGCATCACAAGCAGAGCATTCTTAACTTCGTCATAGATATACGTGTATCAAAATCTTATCATAAATTTAAATAATTAATGAATCAAAAGAAAACTACAAATATTTAGATTTATTTTGCAAATTATTTGTATCTGCAGTTTGCATAGAAAATTTAAAGGACAATTTGGATTGCAGAGTACGGACTTAGTACTCTTAGTTTATACCAGATACTGGCAGCAACTGTTCATGTGTATCCAAAGAAACATCCTTCTGCAAGTTCTGATTGTTGTTGCAGTTGTTAGTGACTGTGACTAGAGTTTGCAGTTGCCACTGCAACTGCCACAGCCGCTCTGGTTACGGTACATTGCTTGTGCGCCTCGTGGTGCAACGTTTTAGATAAATTCTAGCACTTTTGCTTATCAAATATGCAAGAATTTGTTGTGTCAATTGTGAGAATGTGCCTTTCAGTCTGTCTGTCTACCTGTCGTATACGTATTTCTGTCTAGTTGGCAAATATTTATTTACAGCATTAAATTGCGTTGGGCAAATTGGCATTTGGCACTTTGCATTTGGCGTTTCGCGGATTGGCAGAAACTTAAAGCATATGTAAAAGTAAAGTCATCAAATTTTTAGGTCTGCCAGTCGCACTGGGCGTATGTGTAATTTTCTTGAAGCTGCAGTAAAAATCCTGCTGCAGATGTTTCGAAGCACGAAATTAATTACGAAAACGTATACACACACACACAAACACACACACATAATAAGGCAAAAGAACAAAAACAACAATAACAAGGAAAAGCGCCAAAATAATAATAATAATAAGTAAGAAAAACAAACTTTACACACAGCCAGCGAAAAGGACAGGGAGAGAGAGAGAGAGAGAAGAGAGAATGATATAACATATGTACATACATAAAGAAGCATATGGTAAGGAAAAGGCATAAAAATAAAGCAAGGAAGAAAAAACTTACTTTTGCGATACGAGCATTATCTACATGTGTGTGTTGCATGTGTTTATATTTCTTGTAGATTTTGTTGCTGTTCTTATTGTTGTTGTTGTTGCTGTTTATGTTGTTGCTGCTGATGAGTTGCAGAAGATTTCGTCAAGCCATAAAAGACTGGACGAAGTCTAGCTCGCAGAGTAACTGCTGGACATATCGAAGTGTCTGAATTTCGAAAAGAAATTACCATTCAATTATACTCTGTATATCCTATCATACTCTAGCACTTACAACACTCGAATCAGCTCATCACTTTAATTCTAACAAATACAAAGGTCAAAGAATACACCATGTTTTAAATTATAATAATTATGTTATCATGTAAATAATTTCCAATGCAATCGCATAACTTATTTATTTATTTTCATTTTAGGCGTCATCATTTGGTATGAAATTCGATCCGTATTGTAATAAAAAATTATAGCTGTATACCTGTTTTACGGAATTAATTTATATTTTACTACCTAACACTCAATTTCAAAGATCTATTATAAGATTCTAAGAAATTCGTATTCTTGGGTGGTATAAATTTTATCAGTATCAAAGTTAAACATTAAAAATTATTTGATATTGTATAATATGCAAGATTAAATCCGAAGCAAACCTGACAGTCTACCAAATGAAAGGAAAAATATAAATTGTATTGTATTATATCTCAGGGTGCAACAAGTTTTAGAATAGATAATATGGTAAAAAAAAATATTTGCTTAAGCAATACATTGAATGTTGTATTAATTATTGATATTATAAATTTATTGCCACAAATATAGCTAAAATAGACAATTTTAAATAAGTATTGGATTGGTATTCACGAAAAAAAAAGTTTTTATTTATACTTAAATGGATTTTATTCTTAACAAGCCTAAGAGCATTAAAAATTCAACTTTACCAACACATTGATATGGACAAAGATGTAGATGTCGATGTAGATATGCACAATGTACTTTGTATACATACATATACCATTTTGCTAAATTGCTGTTGTTTGTCTTTTACATTTTATTTGGTTCGTCTTTGGGTCTTTGGTTTTGAATGTGTGCTAAAAATATGAAAGGCAGCAATTAGTGTTAAATAAAGAAGTCATCAAGTGTAAATAAAATTTCTCAAGCACAAATGAAAAGCAAGCAATAATACGAGTGCTTGGTGGGTTGCTCGGTTGGTTTGGATTTCAACTGAGGCTCTCAGTACGAAATGCTGGTCATTATTTATGGCCAACATCGTTTGGCATTTAAAATGAAATGCCGGGCGACAGCTGGCAATCATTTTAAGGCATTTGCCAAACAATTAATTCTTGCATAAATATTGTAAATAAATTGCAGAAATTGTTACATACGATTACGAGTAAATTTTTGCCCTCAATACTTGTGCCAAAGTTCTTGTTTTCATTTTGATTTATTTACGTTTGTTGGCTCAATTTGTCAATTAATCAGCATAAATGTCCAATAGAAATAGTTTCGATGAAATTAATGCTCTAGCTCAATTACATTTATTCAGTTTGTTTACATGAGTTATTGACGTAAAATTGGACTCTTATTAACTTTATATTTACATTCTGTTAGCTAAGTGTTTTATGAAAACATAATAGTCTTGAAACTTATTTTGATTTCCTCTGTCAATTGCCGTGATACTGTCATTTAATTTGAGTAGCTTTATAAGCTATATAAATGTCAATTGTTTATATTAGCTTATCTAATTAATTAAGTATTTCGAAATTAAACAAGAATCAGCTCAAACAATGCAGTCAGCGTATTAAAATTCGATTATAATTTGTTGTAATGATTGGAACTTCCATGTTAAAATCCTATAGTCATGTTGTCGATAATGAATGAATTATTAATGAATTTTTTTGTTAATTTAAAATAAATTGCTTATTTATAGTTTATTAGAATTTAAATAAATAAAGATACAAAGAATTAAAATACATATTGTTATTCGAATTTTACTTCTCATTGGAAGTATTTTAAAAATAATGTGCTCAAATAAAGGAGACTTTGTAGAAGGACCAATTACTCAACAACAATGTCATATGAAGCTCCTCAGATTACGTAGTTAACTTGATTGCAGGGTATACAGAGATGAAGGATTGTCAGACTAAAGCGAACTTCTGTTCAATTCCCAACTGTGATTTTATAAACAAATTTAACTGAATTTAAACAAATTTGGCAAACAATGCTTTCTAATAAATAGACGCAGCGCATGCTACGAATGAAATGAATTTACGACTCATGAACAAATAAAATATGACTGTGAATGAATTTGAACTTATGTAACTGCTAAAAATAAAGGAGGCCGGATCGCATGCATAGTCATCATTGGTTGGTGCTAGGCACTAGAGTCGGCACCGAGAGTCCCTAGACTACGGTAACAAGAACGACTACGACAAGTACCAGGGCGACAAGGACGAGGATGCAGACTAGAATGGAGATGGAGATGAGACTGGGGGAAGGGAATCGAGGACAAGAACGATGAGAACAATTTCTAGTGGGAATCACGTAACGAAGTGCATTGTTAAAATATAATAAAATCGCAATTTTGCGTTCATGTTGCAATGTGGCGTCATATCCTTTTTCCTTTAATTTTTCACGAATTTGCCGTTTCGTAGTTCCGAAACCCAAAACCAGAGAGACAAAGACAGAGCGAAAAAGATAGAGAGAGAGAGAGAGAGAGAGAGAGATAGAGTGGAGCAGACAGATAGAAAGAGAATGGGAGAGATAGTCATACTCCGCCCACTGTTCAGTGCACTTTCTCATTCCCTCTTCTTGTCCTTCCTCCTGCAGTTCATAATGGGTCTCCTTCTCCGTCTCCATCTCCGGCTTGAGCGTTTGTGTGTTTGTGTGTTTGTGGAGGGTTCTATGCCACACTCCATAGATTTTAATGCAATTTTCTAGGGATTTTATATGTTTTTATTTCGCTGTTGTCATTGTCGCAGCTGCCAAAGTCTTTGTTCTTGCCTAGGTCCGATTCCAAACGACCGCTGGCCGCTTCGTTGAGTTTGTTGTTGTTGGGTTTCGGCCAGGATCGGTCTTGGCTTGGTTCGGTGTTCAGTTGTGTTTGGGTTCGGTTTGCTTACTTACTTGTTTGGACGACGTATCCGCTTGCAAGTTTCTCAAGCGCGCCATATTTCTGCACTCAATTGTCCTTCAGCGTATTTTGCGGTTTGCTACCTTACTCCTTTCCTTTCCATTCTGTTTCTATTTCTGTTTCTGTTTGTACTTGCTCTGTATCTCTTTCTATTCCTATTCTTCTGCTAGCAATGTTGTAAAATATAATGCCTTTGTTTGCTCGCGCAATAAAAAATGATTACTTTAATTTCCGTGCACATAAAAAGCACGTCTAACATGAGAAATTGCTGTCATTGTGGCACTTTCTTTCAATTATGTTGTTGGCTTTTTAGTTTTTGACCATCACATACATATAAGAAACTTTCTCTCAAAAGTTTCATTTATACAATTTTTTGATGAATTATATTACACGAAACTATAGACTTACTATATATCCCTTAGTACTATAAAAGACTTTATTGAAGGTAAAACACTTCAAATATTCTTATTTTTATTAAAAAGTGAGTCACACATCAATTTATACTTCTTTTATACACTTCAACCCGAAATTAATTGTTTTTGTTAAAATATCGCATGTAAGAGTGAAAGATAATTCCGACTCCACATACAGTATATATTCCTGATAAGCATAAAATGCAAAGTCAATATTACTGTCTGATTGACCACTTGAGCACTTGAGATCTTAGAGACTATTTATAAAAGATCTATTTTATACTTTTGCTTTTTTTAATGGCTATTTTATTTTGTTATTTAATAAAAATATTACACAATTTTATTAAAAATATTCGGTGCTACAGTCGGGCATACTCGACTGTCGGAGACTCCGTACTTACTAAGGAAAAAGCAAAGACTGCTAAAAATTCAAAAATAGTTTGCTTACTTCACACCCTTGCAGAGCGCTGTATTAATGGCAGCTTTATGACATAGTAAACCGATTTAAACTGTAGCGTAACTGTTTATTTACGATTTTTCATAAAGCAAACAATTTTTCACCCGATTGTTATATGATATGATATAGTCGTCCGATCCAAAAAAAGATACAAACTTGATCTTCCTACAATATAGTGGAATCTACATACCAAGTTTTGTGTCACTAGCTTTTAAAATGTTCTTATAATTAGGATATGAAGTTTTGTTTATCGATTTATCGTTAAGGGAGCGTGGCCAAATTCTGAAACAAACTTTATCTGTTTGCAATATAGAGAAACCTAAATACCAAGTTTGGTATATCTAGCTCTTATAGTCTCTGCGATCTATGTGTTCATACAGACAAACAGACAGACAGACAGACAGACAGACAGACAGACAGACAGACAGTCGGACAGACAGGTGGACAGACAGGCGGACAGACAGGCGGACAGATGGACAGACGGACATTGCTACGTACATTCAATATTACATGAATGCTTAGTCGTAAAAAAGCTTTGTTCGCGTTGGATACCCCATAATCTGACAATTGATCAAAAAGAGGCACGTGTCGATTGGTGCAAGAAAATGATCAAAAAATTCAGTGCCGGGACTTCCAAAGATGTCTACAAAATCGTTACAGGTGACGAATCATGGATTTATGCATATGAGCCCGAAACTAAACAGCAGTCGACCGTATGGGTCTTTCAAAACGAGGAAAAGCCAACGAAAGTTGTTCGAGCAAGGAGCACTTCGAAGCAGATGGTGGCCTGTTTCTTCGGAATAACTGATCATGTCGCCACCATTCCCTTAGAGAAGCGTAGAACGGTCAATTCTGAATGGTACACAGTCATTTGTTTGCCAGAAGTGTTTGGAGAAATGAGGAAAAGCAACAGCCGAAGACGAATCATTCTGCACCACGACAATGCAAGTTCTCACAAGTCCAAGCAAACAAATGACTTTTTGAGCACTCAAATTATTGAATTGATGGGTCATCCGCCTTACAGTCCTGACTTGGCACCTAATGACTTCTTTTTGTTTCCTCACATCAAGAAAAAATTACGTGGTCAACGATTTACATCGCCAGAAGAAGCAGTAGAGGCGTTTAAAAACCATGTTTTAGAGGTGTCTCAGGAGGAATGGAAAAATTGCTTTGAAAATTGGTTCGTTCGAATGCAAAAGTGTATTAATCACCAAGGAGAATATTTTGAAAAACAATAAAACCGTTTTCAACCACCAGTTTTAATTTTTTCATTATTAGGCCAGAAATATAAAAGGCAACCTACGTATATCGACTTGGCTATTGATGCTGATCAAGAATATATACACTGTCTCCCACTGCCTCCCTCTGCCCTCTACTTATTTTAAGTATGGGGTCTAAAAACTAAAAAACTTGTCAAGGGATTACAAATGATTTTTACTATATAGCATACTTAAATTATAATTAAAGCAGTGTTGTAGAAGTATGGCTGTAGTATATTCATTTAAATTGTTAAAATTCCATACTTTTTAAATTTAATCACTGATCCCCAAAACTCCCTGACATGAAAACTTTGTATGTTTTCCTATTCCTAGACAATTGAAGCAATCCGAAATATTCTTACTTACTTAATTTAACAGATTTGTCGGTCTTAGCACAATAGTTTTTCTATTCTCGGAATATTTTTGCTTTCGTTTACCAAACTGGTACTTGCTATGCTCTGTTAGAAATATTTTTGGTATGTTTTGTGTTCAACCGCATGGGCCGAAAAAGCAAAGCCAGAAGGCTTTCTTAGGCGGGTCGAGTGGTTGAATGAAGGATGAAGGATGAAGGAGAGTGAGGGGATGTGGCACTGCTAAGCGAAAAGTTTATGGATGAAATTGTTTTCACCTGCTGTCCCAAATTTATAACACCTCTTGCCTAGCCTGGCCTGGCCTGGCTTGGCATGTCATGGCCCGGCCTTTATTTTTATTTTTATTTGTATAATCCTTTCGCTTATGGCACGCCCACCAACTTTTGCACATGACAGAAACCAGCAAACAGCATTGGAGCCGCCAGTTGGATTAGCTGAAAGACACAAAGCATCCCAATGTTCTCCAACTTCTCGAACTTAACCAAAATGCAAAATTGGACCAAGCACAGTGGTCGAGTGGACGCCCCATTTTATTGCTATTTCCTTAACTTTGTAGAAGCATAATGTTTGTTGTGCCAATTTTTATGAGTTGACCAACAGACAGGCCATAATGGTTGAAACACTTGTTGTACCCGCAAGGTAACCCCCCTGTATTTCTGATGAGTCGGCGTCAAAACATTTTTGAATGGCCTCATTAAACGACCAGAAATTATATTAAATTTGCCAAAAAATTCAACTGCATAAAAAAGTTGTAAATATTTTTATGCCTGCATTAATATGCAACGTCAACCACTGTGCTAGTAGGGTCGATGGATCGTTGGTGGTGATGCTATTGCTGCTGCTGCTGCTGGTGCTGGTGCTGGTGAGGATTGCCGCTGTCTCTGTCGCTGCTAATACCACCGCTAATAAAATCTTACTGCCGCAGCATCCCAGGGCCATGAAACACAGCTGTGTGCAGTCATTTTTACTGCTGCAGTAGGAAATACGAGAACTCGTACCATTGCCAAAGGCAAAGACGATGAAAAGGACACAACGCGTTGGGCCAAAAGGCCAAAAGGGAATTGCCAGTAGCCAGAGTCTGTCTTGGCTCTTTCTCTATCTCTGTCAGTGTCTGTTCGGGTTTATGGGTGTGAACTAGTTCAGAAAATTGCATTGAAAGGAACTGGAACTGTCTGTTGACTATAATAAGTTTATTGTTCGATTTATTGATAATAGGTATTAGTTTTGGCTTGCATCATTTCCTTTCTCTTCGTAATTTGCCCTGCGATTTAAGCCGATAAGTTCGCGAGCCTGTTAATATTGTATTTTCCCAAAGCTCGTACGATAATCACAAAAGAAATGTATGGTTCCAACCAGTTCTTAGTGTCCAAGGAAAAATTTTAAGATACAATTCCCTATACTTTGTTCTAAGGGAATTTTTTCAACCCCAGTATAAGCTGTACAACAGATTAAGTTGGTCGAATGCTATAGATAACTTGCTTGGGATGATCATTTGTGACCTGTAGTACAGGTCCTGTACATATCGACATTAATAAAATGATCACATAAAGCAAAAAAAAATTGGTTCCAATTTTTATCAGATTATTTAGAAAAATCAATTCGCTGTCAATAAAAAATATGAAATTATGAAAAAATTTAAGTTTTTAATAATCATATTAAAATACCAATACAATACCAATTATAATATTAATACGAATGTAATATACTAACAAAAAATATCATTAAGGTATTTTTTAGAAATTTCATAATGTTTTATATTATTTTATATATATTTTTTATATATTTTTTCAATTTACTTTATTTTATAATTATTTTTTTTAGATCATATAGTAATAAAATACTATTGAAAATACCATTCCATAAGATTTTCCCAATTATTCAGATAATTTTATGTGCCTTCGTTTTTTTCTCAATCACTGATATAATTACAACATGAATTTGAAGATATGATCATGAAATTAAGACTTGTTCATGACACTAAGTTACTTACATGTCAGTTTATTATTTATTTATCAAATTATTTATATCAGTTATAATATTTAGCCCTATACAAGGAGATTTCAGTGTATTCTTATTAAGATACAGATAACATCCAGGCTTTCATTTCACACAAAATATGTGTTAGCTTCGGGCAAAGACCTTACCGATTATGACCATCTGGATAATAACGTTTTGAGCACACCCTTGACATGTTCATCTCCATCTCCATCTCCATGTCCATGTCCACGTCCACGTCCTTGTCGTTGTCTGTTGATCTACCGTTTCATTTAAATACAAATTAAAAGATGACAACGTTGCCTTTGTTCTTGCCTTTGGTGTTGGTGTTAGTGTTGTTGTTGTTGTTGTTGTTATAGCTGTTGCCGCTTAACGTTTACATCTAATGAAACTTTATGACGAGCACTTGCCCAGGGGACACAGGTCATTGGGCAGGGCATCGACTTGAACCACACCTATAAGTGGCTGCTCTCCTTTCCACTCCTTCTCCTCTTCGCATACCTGACCGCGGTTTTCACTAATTTGCCTGGCAATTTACATAAAGGCCGCGTCGCAAACGTTGCTGGCCAACGTAATTTTTGCATATATTTCGAAAAGGGACCAAGGAAAGAAAGAAATATAAAGAAACCTTCGGGCATTTCCCGCTCACATAACTTGATTAAATTAGCGGTGAAGTCGGTAGTCCAAAATTGAGAGCGTTGTGAGATTCGGCCTAATGACAGCCAGCTGCATTTTAGTGCCTGTCCAAAAGAGCTGACAGCTGTATGCTTTTGCATTTATAGTTTTGAGTAATAATTCCGAGATTTATTTATGCATGAAATGCAAACAAAATCTGAATAATTACCAACAATGGCCAAGCTGGTCATAACTGACAGCCAAACAAAGCCATAACAACATGCAGATATACTCAGAGCTACAGAGACAGAGATAAAGAGAGAGAGAGAGAGAGGGAGAGAGTAGGGGAAAAGAGATAGAGATAGCCATACAATATAATGTACAACTTCTGGCCTGTCAGTTCTTATGCAATCCAGACTAATATTTTGCGATTCTGGCAGATAACTGACAATTGTACTCTTCCACTCACATGCATATGTCAAAAATGGGGAGTCTACTAACATGGTGGGTTGGGAAAAGTGATTAAAAGATGTACTTATATTCGAAACAAAACAGTTGGAAAGTGATATAAAAATATTTAATAAAATTTCTTATATTCCACAGGTAAAGCAATATGTGAATAGGAGTTTATTCATGACAACATTTCAGAAAGGTTTTAAAATCTAACACTCTATATCTATTACGGTGTAAGACAGTATTCATTAAAAGTCTAACAATGCACTATGGGCGATTTTTAGGTTTAAGCCGCATAAAGTCCAAGATTTCATGGTAGCATAATCAAAAAATGGCTTCATTTATTAAAAGTAGATACTTCAGTTAGATTTACAAATATTTTCTTGTCGGTTGGGTGGCAAACCTTTTCATGTGCCAGCTGTGCAAAGTCAGCTGATTTTTCTTGTGAAATTTGGCGCCCAATAAGCAAAACTGTTAAAATAAGTTTGATATGGATAAATATTCTTGAGGTATTTAAAATATATATCAGCTGTCATACGTTAATTTATATGTGTTGTGTGGTTGTTGTCCACTGTTTTTGTCAGTACACTTTTATATCAAAAATCTTACCAAAGACGTAATGTTCCGTGGATTATTACTTTTTTGGTGCACTCTGGTGCAAACAACTAAAGATAACAAGTTTTTTGTTAAGGTCTATAGTCTATAGACTATAATGTAAATATACTTTTTTGATCCTTTTTGCTCCTTTTCGAATAAATTTTTTTAAATCGTGTTTAATATAGGTAAGCCTAGTACAACATTTCAAGTGCTTATCTTCACTTTTATAGTTTTTGCCAATATGTCGAATTTTTTGACCAGAGCCGAGTGGGGAGGGGGAGGTCCAATTTCCAAAATAAAAATATTTAATTTTACTTTTGTCTAACTAACGCAGACAAAAAATTTCAAGTCTCTAGCTTCATATTTAGAGTTTATGCCGCCTAAACCGAAAAATCGCCCACAGTGCAATGTATGTATTATTTTTATCATGAATTTCTTTAGCCATAGGATCGATCAGGCGAAAATCGAGATTTATTGTCCAAAGTCTCAATCAGTTTAGCAATATTCGGAAAACGTAAAATTTATATTATTATTTTTTTTCGAACCGAACTTAAGTTTTTAAAATGTAAAGTATGTCTAACAAGCTGTTTTTAATCTCCAACGTACCTAAAATATTTAAAAACTTCTCTTCATATTACATGAACTAAACTAATCAAATTTATTCTAATTTGTGTAAAGTTACTTAAACTGAAATGAAAAGCAAATTAGACCAATAAAGTGCTCTAGCTTATATTATAAGACACTGAATTGGGGAATTTAAAATTTAATATCGCTCATTCGCTTATGCGTGCCAAGTATGTGACTTAGTGGCTAAAGGGATTCAAGTTCAAGTCATGGTAAGACCCAGCTCGTTTCGCTTGGCCATTAAACACGCCAAAATAATCGCTTGCTCTTTGGGACGAGTTTGTCATCAACGTCAAACGTTGTCCCAGCTAACAATTAACAATTAAAACCCCAAAGCGCACAACTCAATTTTGTTCAACACACACACACACACAGAAACTCACACACACATACAGACACTGATATAGACAAGGGCTATTTCATATAGTATGTTATTTGTAGATAGTTTGGCGTCGATAGCAAACCGCAACAACAAGAATGACAAAAGAACAAGACAAGAAGCAACAACAACGACAACAACAACGGCAACAAAATGCGACAGCAACAACAACTACATAGTATAATAATAGCCACTGTGAAAACTGCGAAGAGCCAAAAAGGATCCAATCCAAGTTTTGTGGACTCGCTCAGCACACTTACAACTAAAAACTTGTTACGTATTTAATTGCAATTAAAAAGTTGTTTGTAGTTGCGAATGTTTCGTTTCGTTTTGTTTTGTTTGTATTGTTGTTGGTATTGTAGTTGTTATTATTATTATTACAGTTGTTGTTCTTGTTATTGTTGGCCAAAAACACCACACCAGGGCAATGGCTATAAGACTGCTGCCAAATTGTCTATACCATGAGAGCCACAAAGATGAAGTCATTACATGCCGAATCCCCGAATCAGAGCGTAGAGCAGCTAAAGGGTTTGCTTAATGACTTTGGATGAGGGGTGAAGATCCAATTGCTGGCTTAATCCCTACTCCATCCGCTTTCCACCCTCCGCCCTCCGCTTACAGCATCTATAGTTGGTGCGACTCAGATTTTACCGATAGCACTCATTAGAGTTTTGCGAAGGTTTTTGCTTAAACACATCGAAACAAAACTTTTGGTAATAACAATTGGCCATAAACGCAATTGTCCAAAAAACTACATCGAATGGGTCGCACACCAAAACGGTTACACGCGTATAGATCAACTTTTTATACCCTGTAATACAGGGCATGTATCAGTTAAGTTTGTAATACGGGTATGATAAACTAAAATCTGAAATTATACACTGTTTTCGATTGTTTCTGTATTATTATTAAAATTATTATACTTAAATACTAACAAGTAATATTTGAATGTTTGAACTACTTAAAAAGGCTTTAGTCGAGTTCCCGACTATGGGATACTCGTTACTTATTTCAATATATATAAAAGTACTTTAAAGAAATTACTTAAAAACTTGACTACTTGTCCGATCTTGCTGCAATTCAGTGGGATAGTAATAATACATAACGAATTAATTACGTATTATTTAAAAAAAAAATGACTCCTCAATTGCCACTTTTTCAGGAACACTGACATTTGATTTTGCTTATGAATTCTTAGAACATGCCTGATAGTTAAAATAAAGAACAGAGTATTCAAACTTGGTTTAAAATTTAAGTTGAGGAATATTTGTATTAACAATTCCCATTGAATGGATTGGTCACGTTATTTATTGACTGAATTTATTTAAAAACCATTCAAATGGAGTCCCCTTTTTTTTGTAGTAGTAGAATAGCAGTTAGAAATAACGGAAAATGAAAAGCCATAAGATAATGACTGCTGACCCTTTGGATGCTTGTGCATCAATTTCAGGTAAATATTCTTAGAACTGGTTTCTCATACATAAGTAAAACTTGTGCCTAAAGAAAATCTCATTCTTGTTCTGTTTTTCCTACACAAATGCAAGCTATAAATTTTTACAAGCCATTCGAATGCATTGATTATAATGCACAGAAAATTCAATAATACGATATTTAAAAACGAGTTTCAAATAAAATATAACAAATGTCCATTGTATAGCTAATTAACCCCAATGACAGCAATTGGTGACCAATACGGGGATATGATTATTATTACTATTTTACGAGTTTAAAGAATATTTAAATTAAATACTTACATTCACTTTAAAAAGATATGGGTTTGAAAAATGTATATATACTTTGTTTTTGTTTATGATGGAATCAAAGAAATGTTTTATTGTCGACTGTGTTTAGTTTCAGAGTTTCAGGAAAATACAGCATCTAGAGACATTACCAACCCCCATATCCTCCAAAATTATTAGGTGGTTGCTGTTGTTGTTCATATGGGCCACCAAAAAATCCACCTTGTTGTTGTGGCTGCTCAAATCCGCCTCCAAATTCACCTCCCATCATTTGTTGTGGTTGCTGTTCGAACCCACCGTCAAATCCTCCCTGATATTGCTGATCAAAGCCTCCGTATCCTCCTTGCTGTTGTGACCCGAAATCATTGCCATAATTATTACCAAAGTATCCCTGCTGCGGTCCTCCAAATCCTCCCCATCCCCACTGAGCCGAAACCATGGTGATCGTGGCGATCACAACAAATATAAGCAGCTGGAAGGGATTAAAATTAAAGTTCAAGATATAATTCAAAATTAAAGTTCAAAAATCCATTTCTGTAAAGAATTGCAAATTACATGATTGCAATCACATACCTTATTATAATATATTCAACTATTCAACATTCTTGATCGACTTTAAAAATTGTACATTTATTAAGATTTTTATAAATTACGTAGGCAAGGTTTGAATTATTAGTTAAATCAAATTTTTGGATTTATTTTGTTTTCTTTTTAACAATTTTAGTTAATGATCTCCGTACTTGTAAAAAACTCAAATAAATGTAGATCCATTAAAGATTTCAATCATTATATTTAGCAATCAATGATTGTGCTAAGGATTTGATTGCAATCATTTAGATTTCATTAATATTAGATTGTAATTTTTACGTTTATAATAAATCTAATATTATTTATTTAAATCAATTTAGTAACACAGAATATTTTTTTAGCTCTCCAAACACCATACTTACATGAAAATTCATGTTGTTAACTTTAAGGGAATGTCCGATACTTTTGGTTTGAAACTTTTCTTTCGACTGTTTTGATCAAAGAAAGATCAGCTTCTATTTATACAAATCAAACGTAGTTTTTTCTTTTCATTCTCAAAGAAAAACAGGTTAGAAAATGGTCTACTCCCTACCTGACGCTGCTCATTACCATTTTGAAACTTAAGAACTATAAAAGACGATGGAAATGTAAAAAAATAAACTGGAAAGTCAATTTGATATTCATAATAGATGCATTCCTTCTAAGCCAATCCTAACGTGTTTGTAATCTGTAAGTTATAAATAATCAAAATATGATATTAAAAGTAACGTAACTTAACTTTTGTTAGAAAATCTTATATAATCTTATATAATGGTAAACCATCCCAGTTATAGAAAAACTCAGTCTTTAATCTTCTAGCATTATTTTTTATAATCTGCGCCTAACAGATTAATGGAGACTTACATTGATTATTGTAATTGTATTAAAATAATAATTGATATCTAATTAAGTCAAGAATATAGATTCTTTTAGTATTGTTTAGAGACTAAGCTCATATGCTTTCATATGCAGTTAATGCCAAGTTTATTTATTGCAATAAACTGAAATTTATTTATGAGAAATACGAGTATTTCGGATAGTATGACAATAGTAACATGAACTGAATCCAGTCAGCCATGGAACAGATACTACTCGTATCATTTCTGTGTGGAGGAATTACCTGCAATAAGTGGCAACGGATAAAGTGTGACCCGCCAGACCCTTGACATTCACCAACTATTCAGTTGGTTCAGTTTATTCTCGCTGTCTTGGCAACTTGATTCCCCCAACAAGTACGAGTACTCGTGCTGGCTGCAGTTGACTTTCCCCTATTCGACGGGTTGGGGATTGGGCATTGGGGCGGCAATTGAGTTTACTGGATACGTGTTTGGATAGGGAAAGCTGCTGGGAAAATCCTGACTGTCTTGGGGATTGCAGCACCAATGACGCGTGTAAGCGGTAAATGAATTTATTTGGCTCATTTAGTTGCAGTTAATTTATTTTTTTATATTTATTGAGTTTGTTAAGCAACCCACGCAGCAGTATAGCAAAAGGAGCAGTAAGTTTATGCATTTGCTACACATATGGGACAATGTCTGATTAAAGATTTGACTTAAACCTTTAATTTTTAAATATTTTGTATAGTCTCTATTCATTTGCTATGTATTTGAATACTACACATCTAAAATGAGTGACACTTTAATTTATATTCTGCTTATTAAAAAAAGAATCAAGTATTGCATTTAAAATAGAATTATGAGTTTCGTTGAAATAGTATGTTGTACTTAGATTTAATTTTTTCATAAAAAGGTACACTTACTTTATATTTACTGTATTTATTTAATTATTGCCATTAAAATATTATCAATAAAATTTTGAAAAGTAATATAGATTGAATCGAATTATAAATATGTATAACAATGTAAATGTTCGGGCGGTATCTAAAAAGAAAATGTAAAATTATGATTGATATATTGATTAAGCCGAACAGTTGTATAATCGATGTTTCTTTAATATATATGGATTTTCTTCATTCAATTTAACATCTTCAATTACACTAGGCGACAAGACCACTTTTGTTGACACATATGGGGCTCCAGAAGTCAAAGAACCACTTTAAAATTTTAAAATATATGTATATATATCTTAGCTGTTTTTTTAATACCTATACCAGTTTTGAAATGCCTTACGTTTTCTAAGAGCTAATGAATATGTTTGGAATTGTGTAAAACACAGTATTACATTTTAGACAGTAGCTTTGCAGCTATTCATTTTTTAATTAAGACAATTTTTGAAACTATTTTTACTTTAACGTTTTGGGAAAATTGCGAATTTACAAAATAGTTTAAAGGTTCATGATCCGTTGCAAATAATCCAAAAGACCAAACTGAACCGGTTTTTGAGTTTCAACTGTAGTTATTATCGACATGCGGTTCGTAAATTCAAGTTAACGAATCCTTAAACTTTGTATCGCCAAAAATCACAACACTGTGCTTACATAATCATAGAGTACGTGTCAGTAATTTTCCACAGCTTGACTAAAATGTCTAATAGGCGCTTTTGTGACTCCTCATCCAAATTGCAAAGTTTTTGCAGGACCTTCCCTCGGAAAGGAAAGGAAGTTTACACGTCGCGTGCGATTGACTCTGACGTTTGGTTTCAACACTTTTCGATGTTTTGATGGTTGCCCAACACGACACTTGGCCATGCATTCAAATTTGTTCAAATTTATTTCAATTACCGTCAATTTTCAATAATGTTACCCAAATTATATTGTATTAGTCCCCGTTGCCCAAAACATAATTAACTAAAGCATGCATCACATTGTTCCACTCTTTGCGTTGTCATCAAAACAAAACAATTCCTATGGTTCTGAAATTTGTTGAGTGTGTTTTCAAATACTTCTAACATGTCTGTCCAAAAAGGGAATTTTAAACAATAGAGATACGCCATCTTTGGCACCATTTAAGGTTTTTATCCTTATAATAGAAACTGAAAAATTATTTTTATTTTTGATTTTTATAATACAAATTTAATTAATTTAATTATTTTATATAATTTTTACTTTTTTTATAAACAAATTAAAAATAATTTATTTTATTCAATTTTTTTATAAAAATGGTTTTGTATTTATTTTTTTTTTATTTATAACTATTATTTGCAGTCGCTGACTTAAATTTTTATTTATGTATTTAGAAGTGAGTGGACCGATTTTACAGTACTCCCAGCAGCAAAATGGGAACCTGTTCAAATTTTAGTTAAGTATAGACACAAGTTTGCATTAAAAACAGACGGGTATGGCCATATAATTTATGGGATCAACGACGCCTCTATTAATGCATTACACATTTCGTGACAAAACTATAATACCTACTACAAGGGTATAACAAAGAAACACATTGAAGGGAATTCAGGTAGAAAATCCATGTTCGTTTAATTTTAAACTTTTCATGTGGCAACTTTTTGACTGTGACTTTTAGCTGTGGATGCGTGTGAGGTACGTTGGGGGTTATTTAGGAGGTTGGCAATGCATTAGGCGACGGTGGCTGGGTATTTTATGCGAATCCAGGTGGCAAGGGCTAGAAGCTTACAACTAGATAGGTGAGGGTCTGCCAAACGGCTGCTGCTCTTATGAATTTCACATGCTTAAGCCGCAAACTTATGTGCGCGCACAGCTTGAAATCCACGCACACGTAAACTAAACTCTCAACTAACCCAAAAACTCACAATCCTTTACCCCCTCGGAACTTTATTTGCCAACCTCCTCAATCCTCCATCCACAATGTCGTCGTCGTCACAGCTGCATTTGGGCTTTGGCATGTTAGCAGGGCTTAGGACTGAGCACTGAGCACTCGAAATTCGGAACAGAGGAAATGGGTAAACTCAAGAACTCGGTAGCTGAAAAGTCGAAGTATCTTGTGCCAAGTCAATGAGCAATTGACTGTCCAAATGCCCCATCCCTTCTTACCTTTCTCATATTCATATTTCATCAAGAATGTGAGCGAAAAGTTTCAAGAGACTGAAAGCAGGAAAATTCTTTTCAAGTGCACTTCCGTTAGACACAAGGAAAATGAAATGCAATTTTGCATCTGATAAATGTGTGATGGGTTGAAGATTGCAGCATTGGTTGCCAAAGGTGTGTCCTAGGCTTATAATTTATATTTTTTAATACATAATACATACAATATGACGTACCATAGAAAATAAATAAAATATGGATTATGTTTTCAATCTACATCTCGACATTCTCTTCAGTCTGATCTTCCCCTTCGCACTCGATATATTGCTGTGAGTTAAAATTGGAGACCATATTATATGTATGCTTCACAATGCCCTCAAGTTCTCGTAAATGGGACTCCGATTCCTGCAAAAACTTTGTCAAACGCATATTCTTCACAGATGGAGTTTCTGTGGCGATCTTTTCGAAGTCCTTGTTAAAGTTAGTAACGTACTCGAAGAGCACATCATGTTGCATAATAACATCGGTCAATTGAAATGTCTGTGGATTAGTTTTTATGTCGTTTTCAACCTCGCTAATGTTTTGATAGCTGTCACACTTGTTAAGGGAACTATGGCACTCCGATGTCTGGCTGGAGTTGAAGTCTACAAATCCGTTTGGCTCATCCGGCATCTCCTGTTCAGAGTCATCCGTATCCGATTCTGTCTCGTCCTTAAAGCCAGAGCTTTCCTGCATATCATCATCCATTTCACAACTCTTTTCCTCATCTGCAGGCGGCATATCATAGTCGACATAGTCATCGTCCTTGGCCACCAATTCTTTGACGCGATCCGCATATCGGAGAGTATTTAAAGTATTCTCCACGGAAGTCAAACTCGGGGATATCATGGCTATCATGCAGGTCCTGTTCTGCTCTCCCCCTATAAACGAATCGCGCAACACTTGCGTCAACTTGGATCCACGGAATGGTAAATGAGTCGAGTGTCGACTCAAGGCCCGAATACACTCCTTGAGTGCCAAGAGAGACTTGTTGATCTCAGCACCCTCGCGACGTGTCTGTAGATTAGCCGACTGTGTGTCTGCGCCACGTTCATTGCCAGCCAAGTCCACAAAGGAGCACTTGCCACACGGCTCACAGGAGCCGGGCATGTAGAGGGACATCTGGAATACGGCATGGGATCGGGAGGACTTGATATTCACCGAGGTCTGGCCGGATGTGCGCTCTCGATTGCCCTGCTCAATGATGGCCAGCACTTCCTCGACTTTGGTCACAGGCACTTGGGTTAGACCCACAATCACGACCTGCTGGCGTCCATCCTCCAGCACACGGAGCATCGGTTTGTCCGGCAACAGTAAGTCGAAGACCTAACGTATGAATTACACGAGGTTACACACAAATTAATAGTAGAAAAGAGCCGCCGAAGATATATTTTTAGTAGGGATAATAAATTAAATCAGTGTATGATATACAGGAAACTTAATCGGACAGATGGGAGTACTTTTGACGCGTTATAGATTGCAAGAACTGACGAAGTTAACCCATCTTTTAAGTAGGAGAAATTAATGCAAATTTTGAAATATATTTGATATATGTATAGTATACACGTATACACTACAAGCCAAATTTTGAGACTAAAGCTCCTAAGCTTTCTTAAATAGAGGCAATCATACGCTGATCAAATATATTTTCATTTTATAGAATCTGACACAACTACATAAATCCCTAACATATCCCCGACACAAGGTGTATATCAGAGACGAGCCTAATTAACTATTTATTTAGTGAAATTTTCATTTCATTGGTATTGAAATTACAAAAGTAGTGCTAGTGAAAATTTTTAATGAGTAATGCTAAAAAAATTAATTAAATATTTATTTTTTTGGCATTGAATATTGCTAATGAAATCGGATGTTAGTTAGCATAGAATTTTTTTAAAACAAAAATTTGGTACTTTACAAAAATGTTAAAAAATATTTTAAAATTTATGGAAGAAATGATGCCAAATACTTTTTGATTTTTTAAACATTACTAATTAAAAAATCTTCACTTGCACTACTTTTACAATGCTAGTGAAATGAAATTTCATTATCACTACTTTTTTCAATGGTAATTTAAAAGTAATGTTAATTAATGCTTAAAATCACAACACTGGTATATATCTAACTCACCTTACTTCCATAGATCTCAAAGTAGCTGCAAGTGACACTAGCGTCCAATTCACGATACTTGGGCTTGTTAAGTTCATTGAAGACATCTCTGGCCGCAAGAGCATAGATTCCAGTGGTACAGTCCTGTACCTTGCCACAGAATTCACCACCCATGGTGTGGGTCTTGCCACTTCCCGTCTGTCCATAGGCAAAGCAGGTGGCATTACCCCCTTCAAACATGGTACGGATCAAGGGTCGAGCAGTGTGCTCATAGACCAGAGTATTGCTGCAAGCCTCATCGAATGTGTAGTCAAAGCGAAACTTGTGATGCTCGAGGAACTTGGTTAGATCGACCTTATTACGCAGCTCATGCACGATCAATGAACCACGATTCGTCACCGAGATTATGTCCACGGCCTTGGACTGCAACTCACGTCGACTCATCGGACGTTTCCGAACGCAGACTGTAATCTGTTGGACACGAGCACCACGTGGACTTAGGCATCGCAATGGGTTCATTTGCAACTGATCACGATAGTTGCCGACCATGAGAGCCACTTCCCAGTTGGGATTGTTGGGATCCTTGCTCTTCAAGGCACTTAGTTCCTTGCGCTGTTCGGCTTGTAGAGCACGTCGACGTTCCCGCTGCTCCTTTAAGCGCTCTACCTCACGGACAACACTGGAACGGGGCGCAACAGTCGAGGAAGTCGATCGGTTGACCGGAGTCAGCGCTCTGTTTGAGATCGGGGGACCCGAAGGCTTTGCCTGCTTTACTGATGGCGGTGTGATGACCATATCGCATCTGCCGGCAGCACGAAGACGCTTCTTCAAGGAGTTGTTAGCGGACTTCTTGCGATACATGTTATAGCTTGGTGGCTTTAGCTCAACCTTTAGCGGTTCCATATCCATGATCTTTTCCTTTTCTTTCGGCAGAGATGGATTCAACTCTAGCACCGAGCTCCAAGTTATCTCCTTGCCTTTCACCTTGTTACCCTGAGTCCATTCAACGGTAACTATCTGGCGCTCGATACTCTTCAATCCGACTCTTGCGGATTGTATGCATCCGTCGGATCGCCTTATGTTAATCTTATCACCAATTGCTAGATATTCCATAAAGCAGCAAGTGTCTTGCCTCTGCAAAAGTTAAGTTATACTTCGAATAATATAATGCCAAAAGTTAGCTAATGTGCTTTAGTTGTGTCTATACCTAATTTTGGTATGCTTTCAGAGATTTCCTGGTTAAGTCTGTTATCCGAGTGTAGTGACAAGGCTCTGTAATTTCCGTAGGTTTTTGAAAGGACAACTAACACAATGCTAGCTTGATCTCTATAAATATATGCAATTTAATTACTAGTTTCTAATTTCTTCACTTGACACCTTTGTCTATGAGTATACGAGTATTGGGTGCTAAATCTTTTAATTGATTGATTAACTTTAAACAAAATTCAGTAGGCAACAAAACTTACTCTTGTCTTGTATTATTAACTTTAATTCATATTCAGTCATATTTTAGTTTGCTACAAAATACATCACTTTATAATAATTAAAGCATTTTTTAATTATGCATAATCACTCAGCTTATATTCAACTGTTTTTAATTCTATCCTTTAAAGGGTCCCTAGAAAAAGAAAGTTGAAGAACAAATGATTCTCTCCTTTCCCTAAAATTCTCACTCTTCCGATTGCTTTCGTTAAATCCATGACCTTACTAATACTAATTTCTAATTTGTTTTCCTTAATCCTTGCAACAAATATTGGATCATTTATTTTATAATTTTACATTTTTCTTCTTTTCAGTTCATAATTTATATTTAATATTTAATTTTTATTGTAAATTCTTAACATAATTTTAATATCTAGTAATTTTCATTTCATGCTGATTGTTTTTAGTCGTGCTTTATTAAATAAATAAATACGTTTACAAAACACAATCATTTTAGGTTTTTATACCAGTTACTTAAAAAATGAGTAAAAGGGTATATTGTGTTCGTTGGAATGTATGTAACAGGGAGAAGGAGGCATCTCCGACCCTGTCCGTCTGTCCGTATGAACAAAAGGATCTCAGAGACTATAAGAGATAGAGTAACCAAATTTGGCATACAGATTTCCATATACCCAGCGCAGATCAAGTTTGATTAAAATTTAGGCCACGCACCCCTCCGCCCGCGCAAATCGAAAAAAAACCGTTCGTTCGTCTGTATAAACATAGGGATCTTAAAAACTATAAGTGATAGAGTAACCAAATTTGGCACATATATTTCTATAGACCTCACGCAGATCAAGTATGTTTCAAATTTTAGCCACGAAAAACCACCACACCCACAGTTTTTCAGATAATTCACTTTTTATGGTAAATAACGGTATATATTAATATTATCTATAATCTCATATAACCGCAGCCAGATCGGACAAGTAGAACGGGAGTATAAGCTTATTAAAGTTATTAATAAATTTATTATTTTAATACAATCACCTAAAAGTATGCAGTAATTTTGTTAGGTAGTAATTTCTTTAAAATAGTTTTATATATATTGAAATAAGTAACTGGTATCCTATGGTCGGGATCTCGACTATAGCCTTTCCCGCTTGTTACTATTGGGGATGGTGCATGAAATGAACACGGGGAAGACAGTCTCCACCTATTCTAAAGCAGCCCAAAGTGCGTCTTATAGTTAAGCACCATCTTGTTATTTAAAAGCTAAGAATCTTCACACTTGGCTCAGTCATCATTATTTTAGGACTCTTCTGCACGAATATCTCGTATGGTTGGTAAACTTGGCCGGCAAGTTATGTACTTAGCCAGCATTATGGTGGCAAGGAATACAACACGAAGATGGCAAACATATCCTTCGCTTCCCATTCCTATCCAGCAATTCTTAAGTTGAAGCCAAGCAATTTTGCGGTACTTAGCGGAAGGAAATGCAGATGCAGATACATATGCAGATACATATGCAGATTCAAATACAGATACGAGTGGAAATGCAGTTGTCGTCCTGGAAGTAAATACGTGTGTGTTTGTGTGTGTATGTGTGTGTGTGTGTGTGTGAAGCAGACACTGAAGGCAAACTCTTAAAAGTTTAGTTTTAATTAAAGGAAATTTGCGTGCGTGGCACTTGATTTGTAGTGTTTCCGTGTGTCAGGTAAGGCAGAGTCTATGGCAAATTCCCGGGAGTGGCAACCCTCATAAAAATATATAAATATAATTGAATTTCTAAATTGCACTTACCACAACCGGTAGATGTGGTTGCGTCACCAGATACGGGTGTATCTCTGTAGTTCGAGGCATTCTCCTATTCTACTATCTATTCAAAGCAGCCACAGTGCTGTTCCCGTAATTAGAAACAAATGCAAATTTACACGTCGAGTGTGTCGGCAATGACGGAAGTCATTGAAAGTGCCGATGCGTTGAGAGGCTTTTGTAGAACGCTGCAGGAGGTAAGCGTGGAATTAGGAAGTGAGAATAAGAATGAGAATGAGAATGAGAATGGCAGGAAGTTGGCACCAGGCAACTTCTGTGTGTGAGTGTGTGGATGTGTATAATGAGAAAAGTTTTAGGTGTCAGATGGCGATGGCAAAATGTGGGCATAGGTTGCAAGGTGAAACCATTTCCGGAAGTAGTTAATCACACTAGATTTAGATTACAACAATATTGAAGCAATTTTGATCCGAATATGCTTTTAAATAGTTTTGGTTCTCTTAGACATCTTAACCCCTTTTACGGTCTTCGTTTCCTACTTTTTCTTCAGTACTAAAGTTTAGTATAGATTATAGTTGAATTTGGTTACTTTCAAATAATATACTTTAGTTTGACAATAAATCATCCAAAAAGCACCTCTTCACGAAGTAAAAGTCTAGTGACGAAAGTCTAGACGCTCCGAAATTTCTGAGATCCAATTTTGTGAAGAACGTAATCAATTTAATATATAAATTACATAAAAAAGTATAATTATAATAATAACTAAAAATAGTCGGAAGGGCTATAGACGATATTCCGACCATAGGATACCCGTTACTTATTTCAATACATATAAAAATACTTTAAAGATCGAACACTCGTAGCAAATTTTCGTCACTAGCGCGAACTGCCGTCCACGGGGATAAAATTATATTAAAAAGAAGTTATATTAATTTAAACTTGTTTTTCCCCGTTACTAAAAAAAGGAAAAGTGTATATTGTGTTGTATATATATATTCTTGAACAGACGAGTCGATATGTACGTCTATCCGTCCGTCCGACTATGTGAGCGCCTAGATCTCAGGCACTTTAAAAGTTAGAGCAACTAAATTTGGCACGCCGACTTTTATAATTAAAGTATAAGCCTCACGCTGATTAATTTTGCATTAAAAATTTGGCAACGACGCTTTCCGATCCCACAAATAGCGAAATATCGCCATACCCATTATTTCCAAAGAAATATCATTTTTCTTCAGTAATTATCAAGAATGGGTATTTTAATGTTTAAAGAAATAAAAGTTCCTAAAAGTATACACGAGATTTTAAATCTATCTATTAGCGATGAAATTTTTAGCGGATACAAAAAAATCACTCTTTCATATTTAATATATTTAATAGACTTCAGGTAAAAATGTAAAACAACCAAAAACCAACTAAAATACCATACTGCTGCTTTGTAGTTCTGGAACACCGCTGAGTATTAAAGTCTTTTTTGGGTCGCTACCCTAAAGTGGGTAGTAGAGCTATTAGACAATCGAGACAATTCAAGTTCGTCACTTTGAGCACCTTTACCTCCGAGACTATAAACGCTATCGCTATCGGCTTAAAATATGTAAAAGAATTGGTTTGCGGTCTTAGTTATATCAACATAATACCAGTTAAATTAGACATGTTATATCAATGTTGTGTTAATTTAATATTAACTTTGTTTCAGTTCAATGTTCATGTTAGAGTCTTATATTTTTTAGGTTTAAATTTCACTTATGGTCAATAAATTGAAATGCTGCGAAGATGTGGTTACCGACCATATAACTATCGAGTGTGCTCGACTGTAGCCCTACGGGGGTAGGTGAGTGAAGCGAACAGGGATTGTCACAATAAGATGGCACCAGTGCAGAGCAATTTAGTTGCTAGATCTAGCAATTATTAAAAAAATTTGCAACTTTATTTTTAAAAATTCTATTAGTTACAAATCTAGCAATATTTAATTTTTCTATAGCAATTTTAGCAACTTTATTACAAAACTAGCATTTCTTTTATTTTTCTTAGCATAAATTACGATTAACAATAGTTCGCAAAGATATCGGAAATTGTATTTAACTCAGTGGGTTGATTATATGAACAACTTGAAAGTGTTTGGTGTGTTTTGTGATTGGGTTTAAATGCCAAAAAATTTAGAATCACTTTTTTACTTGACACAAATTACTGCCAATGAGAAATATGCTGATTTAAGTGAAGCTGACGAATTAAATAGCATTATAATCGGGGACCGTAAATAATGATTATATTTTTTTTTTTTTGTTTAAAAAAAAACACCTACTTATAATTGTCCTCGAAAAAAATTATTTACCCCAAACACCTTATAATTTTGAAATCTCTGCGTTTTCGCGTTGTTTTAAAGATTTGATTTTTTACTTTTTTCCAATGATAATTATTAGGTTTGAGTAATTTAATAAAACTTACACCCTAATCATTATTTTTGATAATAAAAGAAAAGTTCAAAATCAAAAAAAATCATTATTTCTGATCAAAAAAAAATAAAAATCAAAAAGAATTATTTTTCCCTCAAAACAAAACTACGATCCTTCGCAATACCCCCTCGTGTACGACTCTGAGTTACTTTGTTGTTGATACATAACAGTATCACAGAATCCGTAAATTACTGTTGAGTTTTATTTTGAGCAAAAATTAAAATTAAATTACTCAAAAAATATGATTATTATTTTTATTTAAAAAATTAAAAATTTAAATATAATCATTACCAAGTAATTTTTATTATATAACATATAATGATTACGTCCCCTGATTATAATTATTCTTTAATAAACTGTTAATATAATTGCGTAAGATATGAAATCTTGTTCTATTTTAATTTAAGTATTTTCAATTTCAAATTTATTTTTTTAATCCATACATATATTTGTACATTTTAATGATTTAGAATTTATTTTAGCAATTATCACAACATTTTGAGCAATTCCTATCAACTTTTTTTCCAAATCTAGCTATTTTTGCCTCGGAGATTCTGGCAACACTGGATGGCCCCCTAAATTATGCTATACAAAATTAATCATTACACACACGTTTTGCTTATAATTCACAAGTTGTTATAGTTATCGACGAATAGAGTGGTAGGCATTCTGACCTTAAAAGTTATCGCTTCTCGGCCTTTTGGCTAAGATCAAATGTGTAGTATCTGTTCTTATCAGCTTAACATCTGATAGTTTCTCCATTGGAGGACAACAAATGTTAAACTGATTTTTGGTATAAGACGGAGTGCTAGGAGCTTGCTCCACCTCTGTCATGGGTTGGCCTGGTATTGCAGTACCGCCGGGATTTCAGCCCAACTAATAAATAAATCACACTTAAAAATATGATCGAGAGAATGTTTAAATGTATCTTGGATCTGATATCTGAAAATTAAAGATAAACTAATTTTAAATATTTTTTAAAGTTTGCTTACACTTTATAAGATGAAAATCAAATTATTTTCGTTAAAAGTTTTGATGTAATTTAAATGTCAGATTTTAAAATATAACGAAATCAAATTCAACTACATTATTAACTTCAGTTATTGCTAATATCAATATCAAATTCATTGAGAATGCATTTGTATAAAATTTAAAAAATTATTTCGTTTCGATAAATTTAAAATTTTAATTAATCTATCAAAAAATAATTGGTATTTTGAAACAAGCTTCGTAGTAAATTGTAGAACATGCGTATATATGTATTTATAAATTTTTTATTAATAACATTTATAACAGATTTAGCGAATATTCTGATGAATCGTAATCAGATGACAAATGGATACAAGTATAATAATTTATCCACAAGAGCAAGTATTACGAGTATTAGCCAGTTGCGACGAAAATACATTTTTATTCAATGTTATTCACTTGATTCACGCCAAATTAATTAGTACAAAGCTATTTATCAACAAAACTAGGAGGAGAATGGTGAGATAAACGGCAGATAATATCCGCGAATTCTGCGGACGGGTGGGTGACAAATTGTCGTTGGGATTGGGATTGGGATTGGTAGAGTTGTGGTAGTCATGGTGTTTGGGTTGGTAGGGGTATTCGGGGTAGCAGCTGATGGGGATTGGCTAGAAGTTAATTTAGTGTATTAAAAGTAGCCGCAGCAGTAAGTTGTAATGGGCATTGTGATAGACATCAGTAAGAGTCTTTCAAGTGTAAAATAACTGAAATGAAAATGGAGATGTCAATGGAAAAGGAAAACGCAAACGCAAATGAAAATGGAATTGTCTTTGCAACTTTCGAGTTAACATTTAACTGATGGGCAACAAGTAGAAACAAATGCCCTAAAAAATAATTAAAATTACGAGGGCAACTATTTGGAATCTTATAACGGACGTTCAGCCTCCTATTACGTTGTTAACGTGGCCCATAACGGTAATACACTTGAGTGACTTGAAATGATTAGAAAGTCAAAAGCAAATACGTATGTATCTCAGAGATATCCTGCCACAGATTCTGCCTTAATTCCCACTCCTACCACTGCTTCTATGTCTGCCCCATTCCATTGATGTAGTTGCCACTTAGATGATTTTCTTTCGCGACGAGGCGCTAAAACAAACTCAAGTAAATGAGTTCTGATATTGACATGTATTATGCGCCTCAGTGACCCCACAAATACGGGGTGTTAGACTCTTCCGACTGTATTTACACATACATCGACAAACATACACACATACACATCCATGGAGAGACTTGAGTGTGTATTGGTTTAGCGAAGTTCTCAATTTTAATGGACACTTTTGTGTCGCAGTCGACACTTGTTTTTTTTGCACCAACTAATAATCTGATCAAATTCTATAAATTCACATATCATGACAGATGGATTATTCAACTTTCAACACAAATATGAATTTTAGCTCTATTTAAAATTCAGTAAATAATAATAAAATTTAAATTTGTCTTTAAATAACATAATATAAAACTTCTTTTACATTTTTATTTCTGGCCAAATCTAGTAGATATAGGATTACGACTACAATATATAATATAGCTGATTTCAATTAACATAAAACAATTTTTTATAAATCCCGTCAAATCTGACTTTATGACAAAATTAATACACACATGCAGTAATTTTTGTAACGACCTTATAAATTAAAGCGATTGTTGCCTTCGTCTCTGTATAATTGATATTATAATAATATAATATATATTATATGATCTGTATTATATCATTGCATTTCGACAAAAATTATCCAAATCGAATAATTAACGGCTGGTCAAACAGTTGCTATTGTAATTTTTAATATTTTTCTTAGTTGTCTCCAGAGGTAATCTTGCATTTTCCATAATTTCTCCAGAATGGCAAAACCAATTTTACTCAACTTTACTGTTTCTGAAATCCAATGAATATACATACAGTGGGGAGCAAAAGTGAGTACAAGTTCACAAACTTTGTCTTTCGGCATCTACAACAACAAAACTTTAAGCCTTTATTAAAATTCTTACCTTAATTTTATGGAATTTCGAATTTAAAATTCTCTAAAAATTGTTAATTAATTACAAAGTTATGGCAATTTGAAAATTAACTTCACCTACTTTTAAATTCAACTGATTTTCTGATAGAAGCCATCTATCGGCCAAGCATGGAACTTAACTAAAGAGTTTCTAAGCAAAGCAGTGCGTACTCATTGAACTAAATTTCGACAAAGTTGCTACAAAGTTTTTGGGGATACAAACTGAAAACAGTAGTAGAAGTAGTGCTGAATTATGAAGTATTTCGCTTTCAGTCGAAGTAGTCCGTAAACAAGCAATATTACATTTAAATAAATTTCGACAAATATGCTATTTGTCAGGATCAGAAGAACTGACAGTAGAGAAAAAATCCAGTACAAAAACTTTTAAATTTCGACCAACTTGCTTTTACTAAGGTGTGCAATGCACACATAGCCATCTGTCGGACAATAAATTGCAGCTCAAATTGAAAACAAGCAGTTTTTCGCAGCACTCAAGCAAGCAGTGTTTAACGGCAGTGCTGTCTAAATCAGTCGTTTAATATTCGCATCGATGTTATTTAGCCGCCTTTTATTTTAATAAATAATTTGCAGTAGGATTTAGCCGCGTTTTTCATAGTTCAAATAAATTTTTTCTGAGAGATGTTTTTCAATTTGTACTATAATTTC
Organism: Drosophila phalerata; assembly: GCA_951394115.2. Taxonomy (NCBI): domain Eukaryota; kingdom Metazoa; phylum Arthropoda; class Insecta; order Diptera; family Drosophilidae; genus Drosophila; species Drosophila phalerata. The sequence continues at coordinate 8,807,706 of OX596008.2, forward strand.
TATGCACTTTCCGCCAAAAAACCGTTAAAAATTGTTGAATCACTAGATATAGTAGACAGAGAATCAACACCAAATACTTTCTCCAAAAAGCCCTAAAGCTTTCTTTCTGTTGTTGACATTCAAAACCGCCTCCAAAGCTTTTTTCCTGTTGCTTTTGCTCTTGACCTCCAAATCCACCTCCAATACCAGATTCACCAATTTTGTATTGACCTTCGACCACTTTAAAAGTACCTTAGGGTCGTGATCAGTAAGCTTTATCTAATAAATAAACTCGGTACCTATTCCAGAAACAATTTTTCGCATTGTTATGAAAATTGTTGGATTTTTTTTTACACATTTAGAACACTAATTTTTGTATTTTTAATTTGCTAACACCTCCACAGTCTCCAACACTCAAATGCATGGGCACATTGCTCAAAAACATCCAGATTCCTTATATCCAAAAAAAGCATTTATCCGCAGTGCCGAATGCCCAAATTCTTTAAAATTAATTATAATTATAAACTTAATTTAATATTGTTCGTCACAAAATTGGATATCAGAAATTTTCGGACATGGAAGTCACTAGACTTTGGCCACGTAAAGGTTTTTCCACGCTTTTAATGCCAGAGAAATCAGTCTCGAAGCTAGAGTTCTTTACTTGAATGAATGAGAGAATATAAACATCATGATCTTCAAATAGATTGAAAAGGTATGCGTCCTTGCATTTATATATTTTGTTGCCTCTATTAACAATTATTAAATGTGTTACATAATTAAATACAAGCTATAAAAGTGGGCAATATACACTTTATATGCATCCAATAACCCAATACCAATAGCCTGGTTGGGCTTACACCAAAACGTACCACATTTTGGTGGCTATTTGAACACATACACACATTTACCATTTTTCATATTATATAGCTGGGAAAGGGAAATTTTGTTGTTGACACAGTTATAAGAGCAGTTGTACATAATACTTAAGTAAACTAAGGTAAAAACAAAGATACATAACTATTGACGTAAGGTCGAGACAAGAGTACAGTTTTTAAATCTAATCGGCCACATGTCATCAATCGTTTACAGTTCTGTTGTTTCCTTCTTTCTCTGCTTTGTTTCTCTTATGTATTATTTGGTGTTGTTCTAGTTATCACCAGCTCTGCTCAAGAATTGGCTGCTTAACTATTATTTAACAAAGTCGGGATTCTCCTGCACCTTCTCGGAGAACTGCAGCTGATTGTCGATGATTTGGAATAGCACCTCAGGCGCTGGAAAGCGTCCAGTTTGAATTTTCGACCACACCGGCACATCGTTCAGTGTTATTTCAAAAGCGCCCGACGAGATCAGCTGACCCTCAATCATGTTGCCCAAAAAGAAGATCATCATGCAGGCGTAGATTTTATTTGATTGCAGGTGGCTCCACCAGCCCGGCGTATTGATTCCCAGGCAGGTGAATGGACTCACAGAGCTCACCACCGACACAATTATGATGATTTTCAGTGCGAATATAAGCTTCGACAGATAATAATTCAAGCCGGGCGGATCGTAGTTGGCGCCATGTACCTGAATCTGCGGGTATTTTTCACCCAGTATGTTTACATAGTCCTCGAAGGCCTTGCGGTAGCCGCACGAATAGCTGTACACATACAACATAATAAAACATATGTACATACATATAATAATGCGATAATTAACGTTATCTTGCCCAAGGGCTGCGACTAATTTGCACTTACCAATAAAGAAAAGTCATCGTTGGCGCAACGCTTTGTCCGAATTTGGTAGCCGGTATTTCCTTGCCTTCGAAGGCCAGCGCGTAGCAGGCACACATGCATAGCACTAACAGAGCTATGTTTCTTCCATTTAATGAATCCATTTTGTTGGCTTTTCTAATTAAATTTCAGTTGGAAATTGGATAAAGAAATCGGGCAGCACAAGTAAAAATTTATTATGCTTCTTCTTCACGAAATGTCATTCAGAGCCGAGTGTTGATTATACGAATATATCGATATGTTGGTGTGATATGTGTGTAATCGATATATCGATATGTGAATTCAAATGTGAAATAAATATAGAAATTTTATTACAATACAGTCATAGTTAGCCTGATAAATATTGTACTTGTACCAAATGTTTTACAGATTTATTTTAATTAAATGTGTTTACATATTTAAATGCAACTATCGGTCATGCCGATTGACCGTGTACACTTGGTAGATATCGCAAAACAGCTGTTGTGACATAACCTGCATTTGATACAAAAAATATCGAAAATGCTGCGCCGAGTAAATAACAATAACAAAACCGAGTAAATATTTATTAAAACCAAAATATTGAAATGTTTTAGGTATTGCCGTCGTTGCGCCTGACGTTACAGCTGTCGAAGCCATCGGTCACAGCAATCAGATTCAACAGTGGCAGCGTCTATGAGCCGGATTATCTAGAGGTAGTTACGACATACAGTGAGTCAAGTAACTTATTTGATCAACTTTCGTTTGCAGTAAACGATAGCTTTTTAAATAAAATATACATTAGGTTCAACTATTTTTTAAATGTTTACTTGGTAAAATTAGTTACTTAACAGACTGCATGTATTTTAATTCTTTAATCACAAATATTAATTGTGTTTTTTTTTTTCAATGTTGTTACAGTCTTTCAAGCCGAAATTCCCGCAATATGAGAGCTTGAATGTACAGTTGAAGGGCTACGATTATCCGCTGCTGGAGAGCTATCAACGCTTCCTGCACAGTGTGGCCGAGTATCTGGACCTGGATGTCTCCGATTGTTATGCCCTGCCGCCACAACAGACGCAAGTGCAACGATTGCGTCCCAACTCGACAGTCGTCGAGGCGGACTACAAGCTGACCACATATGAGCGCAATCTGCAGCTGAATAACGTGGATGCACCCACGTATCCGCACTTCCTGCGGATAGCACAAGCCGCACTGCCGGAAGGTGTACACCTTAAGGTGGCTCAGCACACGGATGAGTGTGATGAGCGGCGTTATGTGCCCGACAAGGATCTGCTTGACCTGAAGGCGGAACTGGAACGGATGGGCGGTGCCACTCCGACGAAAAGGAAATAACCGAGCATTTGTCATTTGGCATATGGGCAAATATTAATCGCTAGTTTTAATTGATTACATCTGTATAAAATAGATAGAGTGAAAGAGAGAAAGTATCTAAAAACGTTCCTATTTAAAGCTTTGCACTAACTGGACGGCAATGGTTACACGTGGAAGACACACTCTACAGTCTAGACTCTAGAGTCGTAAACTAATTTAATTGCACTATGAAGTATTCGATTAGACAACGCCAAAATGGACCACTTTGATGGATGATGATGATGATGAGCTGGGCGCTGTTGTTGTTGTTTTGCTGTTACTCGATTCCTCTTCTCGGCGACGTGTTGGCGGTTTGCTAACATCTGCAATGGGATGGATATTAATCAATGGCAAGCAAAGAGAGCTGAGCAAAACCCACTTGTAGTTATTGGATTAAAATCCTTCAAGTACTCATCATTGGGATGGCAAAGTGGTAAACTATCAGCCAGCTCCTTTCTGGGATTGGTCAAGTGCCTGGCCGTTGGTCGGGAGTAACCATTGCGCTTGGGCGGCATTGGCTTCTCCTTTCGCGGAATTTCCTATGATGAAATACATCAAGAGATTGCTATTAAATGTGAATGCATTCAAGGAGATGACGTCTGCTACTTACGGGCACTACAGCCACCTGTATTGTATCCGAAAACTTCACTTTGTTCTTCTCAGTTGGCGTGGATTTGACACTGGGCGTCACTGCAGATTCACCATTAGGCTGAGCCGGTGCAGCATTTGATAAGATTGATGCTGTTGGCTTCTTGAGCAGCAAACGCTTTTGATAGTCATCATTGCTTAGTGTTGGCAGCATAGCGGGTATGTTCCCCGACACAAGTGGATGTTGATAGTACTTGGGCTGATACGGAGGAGCAACAGACTGCTCACCAAAGGGTGTGGATGTGGACTGCTGACGTGGTTGGATGTGCATCGGCGTTGTGCTGGGCATGGGCAGGCCCACTGTCTGATCCGGTACATCCTGCGACCAGCCATTACCATTGGAATGCATGTGCTTTGTAGAGCCTTGACTGCCGCTCTTCTGGGCAAGTGCCACCAGCGACGTTGCCGTGGATGCGCTGTTTAACTTGGATGTCCTTAACTCAGGCAAATGCGGCCGCAGTTCAGGCTTGGGTATATTGATCTTGATCATCTCGGCATTGAAAACCTTGGACTTGAATGAGGGCAAGGGTGGCACATAGTTTTTGAGAGCTTGCTGACTTGGCGACTGCGAGTAGCTGGACTGCGAGCAGGCGGAATCGGGACGTAGATCGCTGGCTAAAGTTAAACTCAGATTGCCATTGACGGGATCCTCCCCATGGATTATGGCTGCGGCCTGACTGAATGCGGCTTGTGCGAATTCGCTCAAGCTGGCAATGCATTTGGTCAAATTGTAAAGATCCATGAACAGATCGTAGTCCGCAATGTCCTGTGCAATCTCGAATGCCTCGTTGAATAAGTTTTTGCTGTAAACAAATTAACAAATTATAATTATATCACTCGAAGATAATCAGTATCAACTTACCGCAACAGGAAAAAACAGAATCGTCTTTTAAGATCATAAACCTGATCACTAAACTCGTCCTTTGTATCCTCGGAGAGAGTGTGAGCAAAGGTTCTCAAGGCCTTGGCCATCAAATCAAAGCGAGCCCGTCGCTGATCGCCCGCAAAGAACACGTAGTTGGCAATCTTGTGCAGCGTAATCAGGCACATGGCTCCATAGGTCTCCCAGTTGAGGGAGGCCAGCACATTGACCGCTCGCTCCGGCTGCTGCAGTCTCAGATACTTGTCCGCAATAACATCCGCCGTCAGCCCAGAGTTGTGTATATCACCGCGCATTCCGGCGCCACCAAAGATGCGCATGCAAGCCAACGGACCCTGATCATATAGCAACAGGAGCAGGCAATCCGTTTGGGCATACGTGTGCGTAAAACTCGTCAGATCCGGCTTACGGCTGAAGGCAATGCTAAGTAGCGTGGGCTGCGTCGCAAAATAGTGTGATAGATCCAAGAGACTTAACGGCGTGACGCTCTCACTTAGCAGTTGGTTACCAATGGGCGACAGCGCCAGATCGAAGCATTGGAGCACCGATCTCTCGTTGGACACGCACAGCAGCGCCGAGTCACAATGCCAGGCACACTGGGTGGGCACAATCTCGATTTGATTGACATATTTGGTGGTCTGCAGCACCAGATCGTGCAGACAAATGTTGCGATCAATGCTGCCCAGAAAGAGCTTCTCCTGATCGGGGCTAAATGCAAAGGAGCAGATCTGTGTGCCCATCGCAATCGAGGTAATTGCCGTGCGCTGCATTTTGCCGGTGGTCAACTCGTAGGAGCAGATCTCCGCACTGATGTCGCCCTTGCGTGACACCTTCTGTTCCAGTGTGATGATCTGATTCTCCGAGCTGCGCAAAAAGTCCACACACAACGGATCATTCTCGGACCAACAATAGGCAATTGATTCCAACTGCAAGCTAATTATGATGGAATTGGAATTGGAATTAATGAGTGATTGTATAATGAATGCGTGTCTCATTACCCCTTGATCTTGAAGATATGTATGTTGGCACGATCCTGATCACGTATTGTGGGTCGCCAGGGATACACTTCGTTCTGTGAGGATTGTGTCCAGACCACAAACAGATCGTAGCTGCCATTCACCGCTAGATGGCGTGCCAACTTACGCTCCGATGCGACGCCCGGAATGATGACATGAAATATACGCGGATCCATGTTGGCAATCTTCTCCGGTCCCAGCGGTCGCAGATTGGGACGCTGCAAATGCACCACCGTCAGCTGGTTGGTATTGTAGGCCAAGACGATGTGGGAACGTGTAAAAAATGCTGCCAAGTCAAAGAAAAAGACAAAGTGCATAAACAAAACATGAAAGCGCGAGCATAGATTAATTATAAATTACAATAATTGCATGTGGAATGTTTTGTGTTGTTGTTGGTGGTGGCGGTGGTGGTGGTGGTGGTGGTGGTGGTGGTGATGGTGGTGTTGGTGGGAAAGTGGCCAAGTCGTTATAAATGCAAATTTCTCCAACGGAGCCAATCACAAACACTCACACACACACACGCACACACACTCGACACACACACTCACCATCGGTAATGACCTCGGCGGCCAGTTTGCCAACCAGATACTTTTCAAATACCATACGGAGAATGTCGCCCGTATAGATGTCCACACAGATGTGGGCGATGCAGCCGTTGTCGAAGAGGAGCAGCACCTGTGCCGCATCCTGCCACTCGGAATGCACCAGTTTGTGTGTACGCAGCAGATCCTCCAGCTTCTTCAGGTTATCCTTGAGACGGCCAGCCGCCTTCCGGCTGTTCTTCAGCACGGCCAAGCCATTCCGTCGCTCGGTGTAATCCCGCTTCGCCACAGCCGTTAGCTCCGGCGACACCTCACGTTGTCGCATATAACGAAAGGCGCCCAAATCGCTGCTCTTGATGCGCACCTCATCCCGCAGCGTTGTCCAGAAGTGCAGCTCGCTGAGCAGCATCTCTCTTTAGGAGTCTATTTAACGCATCGCCGCAACTCGAATGCAAATGCTAATGACCATTGAAATGGGAGTGGGCTACAAATGGGTGTCAACGATTACTACAATCACAATCACAATTGACAGATACAGATTGAGATTCAGTCCAAACAAGTGGCGCATGCGCAACGTTCGATACTAAATACTGTACACTTTATCCCAAACACAATTAATTAACGTATTTTTATTGTTTTTAAATCGTTTCACTTGATTTTATTGGTAAAAAACACGACGCATGCAAACGTAAACACCGAAAATTAGAGTTTTAGTGATGACAGTGACGTGATCACTTGTTGCTCTTGCTCCCACACCTTTCGATACATTTTATCGAGCAGTTATCGTCTTGCAGTGTGGCCATGTGAGCGCACAATGCAATTCATGGCGCCAAGGTTTGAAAACTGACAAAGCAATTGTTTGCAATAAATGTAATACAAAAATGTGGGATAGTCGAGATCCCGATTAAAAAATACCCGATACTTACTTCAATATAAATAAAAGTACTTTAAGGAAAATACTTTTATTACTTTGTAAACATTAAATCGCTATAACTGCCGTTTTACTTGTGGGATAGTAGATAAAAATAATAGATAACTTTAATTACCACAAAAAACTTATTATCTTAAAAATTGTGGATCAGTAATTTTTCGCGATTTGATTTTTTTAAATCTGTGTGTAATTTGGTTAAGATTTTGTATTCAATATATTATTTATTTATTTATCACAACAAAAATCAATCAAATCAGTCAATAATGGCCTTTAATTCCCACTAGTCAATGGCTACAGACATAGTGGACTATGCTCGACGCTCCGCAGACGTTGGCCAGAGATAAGATTAAAGTAATGCGCCATCCTTGGAGATTGACCGACGAATATATATAGGTTATAAACAATGTTTATTTTTAAACAAAAAATTGTATTTATTGATTTCACCATTCAATTAGATTGTTATCAAATATTCACAGTACTTTTCTTTCGTTCTTTGCTCGTTATCAATTAAATACGATTAAAGGCACTATAAAATATAGTGGCATTATTATATTCAACTATTTAATGCACTAAATAAACAGCAACGTATCCGATAATAGTAATAATAGATTAATAATAGTAACTAAAATATATATCGCATTTGAGAAAACTTAACACAACAATTACGTATACGCTGCGTAGTGCATACCGATTCTAGTTATGTGTATGAATTAATTAATTACATATAGATAGATCGTTATTTATATATATTTATATATGGCGGCATCGATATGAACAATGGATTTGCGCGCCTAATGACTGCGACCGCAGGATTTATCAGCATATCCTGCGGGTAAATTACTGTAGTACAGATTGTGCTTATAAATATGAACTAAGAAGGCAACGATAAATTAAATCATAAGGGAACTTCTATATACATACAACTTATTCCGAGCGCTTTTTCTTGCATTCATTCTCAACTACAATGCACACCATAAATATTAATAAAAAGTATTTCTATTTACAAGCGAATATATATCCAAATATCAACCACATTTTATTTGTATCTTTAACTTATTAGCCTTTTTTAAATTTTGATAACGTTTTAGAATTTGTTCAACATAATTTAAGTCATATTCAGTTTTCTTTTTTTACGTAAATTTTTCATATTTTTGTCCTCAGTTTTTAATGAGTTTCCCCTTTTTTGGCCGTGACAAAAATAATTACTACAGTTTTGCTGTTTCAATTTAGAACATAGAACATAATTCGTGCGTTCAACGTTTAACGTCTCAAGTCTCTCGAGTTCGTTGCCTTATTAGATAATTAAAGAAATTTGCGCTCGTTGGTTAAATCGTGTAGAAAACCACATTAAGATTAATATTATTACTTATAACAATTACAATAAGTTGCAGCAGTCGCGTCTATATATGCACAGATTGGGTTCCTCGCTGTTAACTAGTCCGATGCGGGGCGGGATTAAATAGGCGTGGCATTTGGTTATAATTATTTCAAAAATCGTAAAACTCATTCGACTTGTTGTTGAAACGCCGCGTTAACACATAAACCACCGCTTCATAGGTGGCCATCATAATTGCCGTGTTGGGTATCTGCCGCACCAGTTGAGTGGCCAGGCCTCTGTGGAAGATAAATGCAAGACATTACGATATTAAAACAACATTTTAATTAGTTTAAGTAAATAACTGTTAATTTAGCGATCATTTCTGTGCAGATGATCTTAACGAAACTCAATTTCATGTGATAATGAAATAAGTTTAAGTAAATAAATGGTAAACAAATAGATATAAAATGCGTCGCAAAAGATTTCTCTATAATACTTAAATATAGATGAGCAAAAATCGTGGGTGCTTCGTTATGATAACAAATTAGCATTCAACAACAAAGATCGCATCTAAATAAAAAAGTATGCGCTTGAAATATTTATAAATAATATCCACATATCTGTCAATTATTTTTAATGTATATTTGAATTATTACATATTAATCTGATTTATTAGCCGATTTATGTGAAACGTTTCAAAGAATTTAGTCTTCTTTTTAAACTGTTAATAATAAGTTCAGTAATGTTCTGTTTGATGATTGATTTGTCAAAAATAAAATATCTCTTTGGGAATCACTAAGAAGGGGACATTCCAGACAAATCAAGGTTCAGATGGGGTTTCTTAATGTTAATCTCAAAAGACATCTAATTAAAAACGGGAATTCCCGCTAGAGATTAACAAAGCATTATATTGGTTTATGATACTGAGAATTGATGGAAGTCCCCTTTAGCAGCATCGAGCTAAACGCACCTGTATAGTCCAGCGCGTCCTTCCTCCTTCCACACGGTGTGCAGCGTTTGCCAGAACGAGTTGTACTTGTTGCCCTCCTCTCGCAATCGCGTCCGTGCCACCTCATGTGGATACGCAATGCAGGAGGCAATTGTCTTGGACACAGCGCCAGCAATCATAAACTCTAGGAAATCCCGTGAACTCTTTGTGTCTGTATTGCGTTTATTACGCTGCTCCAACTGAAAGATTAGAGTAGTTTAATAGATGACAAAGGTGGCTCAACACAAGGTTGCAAGATGCTTACCAGTTTTGATTTGATAAACTCGTAAATGACAAAGTGTACCATTGTCTCGCAGATGCCAAAATAACTAGCGGTGATTCCCTTGTAGAATGCCGCAATACCGCCCTGGGCATAGACCCGTTCAATGCACTGTCGCACCGTCATCTGTACCTTGGAGTTGTAGTCCAGTTGCAGGCGGGTCTTGACAAACCAAATGGGATTCGTCGCTGTGGACGACACAAATCCTGCACTTGCAGCACTCATGATGTGCACCAGCGGAGAATCGCGCTCAACGAAACTAAAAATGGGATCACATTATTATCATGGATGATTTGCTTGGATTTCGAAAATGTACTTACCCCAAACTGTTGAGTGTGGTTTTTGTTTGCGAGTAGGTGCAAAAGTAAATGGCACGTGAGGGTGCCACGCCCACAAGATTCGGACCCAATCCTTTGAAAAGCGCTCGCGGACCTTCATTTTGGACAATGTGTCTACATAAAGAAGAGGTAATACATATAGAAAGTTGACATATTTAAGGAAAAAACAATTGAAATAATACATTTTTGAAATTCCAGTGTGGTTAAATGTTCCGAGTTGAGCTTGGTTAAATTTGAATCAAATTAATGATTGATTTTTAACACGACTCCAGAAAACTTGAAAGTAACGCAGTTAATTTTTTTGATGGGGTTCCAATTTGCAAAAGTTTAGAACTGGAAGAACAGTACAGCAATAGCACATGAATGCTCCTAAAACTAGTAGTTGTATAATCGATACTATCCATAACAAGTTGTTGCCCAGTTTAAATTAGAATATCTATCTCTTTCGACTTACCGCAGACATTGAATAATGCTCATGGACTTTGGAGTGGTCGACGAGATGCCGCAATGAGAAATGGCCATAATCTGCAAGATAAAATCAAAATGTTTGTTATTTAACATATTTACCAAATGATTAGTCAATAAAGCGATGGTCATGAAGTGTTGCTGTTGTAGTTGCAATTGTTGTTATCAATGGCAAGATGATCATGATCATGTAATAGGAGTAAATAAAGAATTTGGTACTACCCTACGCACACCCCCAATCACCTGTGGCTGTGATCTGTTACGTAATATCGTTGTGCTTAGCTTACGTCGTTGTTCCGGCCGCAGCAGCTCAGAGGCGCCGCCATTTGTCGGTCCGCCTGCGGGTTCAACAATTCGCGTTGACGGCGCCAGAAAAGCCGTTGAGCTCTGTAAACGGGTCTTGACCACCTCCAGGGGACATGTTACCACCGCACCAACTGTGCCCGCCGATCTGCAAAGATCAAAATAAAACAACAAACAAATCACATCACATCGCTTGACACATTATCTAAAAATAATCAAAGTGGAAAACAAAAATAATATTTTCGAAAATACAAATTTCTTGACATGGCACAAATGTGCACAAATTTCAATTTCAAAATATGTATTCAGTTTATCTTAAAAATAAAACCTATTTGGCAATTTACCATAAAAATGTGTTATTATATTTTTCATTTTTCCATATAGTTTCAAATTAAGTTTCCCCATATTTATTGTTTCCATATGTAAATTGTTTAAACTACTCACGAATGAATGCCAAACCACTTATTGGGAATCAATTGGAGAGCATTTCTAACGTGACTCGATGCATTTCTAATGCATTTGCAAATCAATTTAATTTGTGACTCAAGAAATGGTTACAAATTCGCCATATTTCAAGCATTCACTCTCTATTCATCATTAATTGCTTCTTGGACCCATTAAATGGGTAGAGATCGAACAATAAATCGATCCATGGAAATTTTTTGCCTGATTGCAGAATGATCTCATCTTAAAAAATTTTTCACTTACAAATGAAAAAAAAAATGGACAGGAACTGCATTCATGTACCCCATATAAACATTCCGAATGGTAGTCTTCAAAGTAATTCGCTATTTACTATTGATTTGAATACAAAATTTTAGATGAATAACACACAATATATTTTGCTGGATATCTTAAGCCCTCTAACAGAGTATCCACCAGTCGAGCAATATCGTCTTATTACTACGCTGCTTAACAATTCAACATATATATATGTAACATATAGTTTACATATTGTGTGATAATATATTCGTTCTAATTGCCCCAGACCTTGGTTAATTAACGCACTTAACCATTTTCATTTGTTATGAAAAAAAAGCCCTGTGATAAAGGAAAACATTCTTATCTATATCGTAGTTTTTCAGTCTTTGAATTTAACTCGTGACTCAAATTGAAAACTGATTATGCATGCTGCTTATTAACACTTGGTAACCAACAAAACGTGATTTACTTCCGTTATACTTAGGTAAAAGTACAGTCCAATTATATATAGATATATAGTATATGTTTATACAACTGTATTTCATGCACACAAAAGCCCTTATGTCAGAGATAAAGAAAAACTCTTGTCGTTGTTTGCATTTTCATAAATTAATAAATAAATTAAAGCGAAAGTTTGATCGATGGCAACCAAACAAAGAGAAGGAAAATAATATTCAATAAGTGACACGAAAATCTCCTGAAATGCACAACCAGAATTAAGTACACCGAAAAAATAAGCACTAAAAACACGCAATCCAATTGTCAACGAAATCAAAATCGTTTAAGAGCATTACACTCGTGTTTTAAATTAAGTTTACTAACTTTGTAGAGGAAAACGTTTCTAAATCGTAATGTTTATATATGCTAAAAGTAAGTGCAATCTAGTTTCAAGGAATACAAAGTTTTTCTTGAATCCAGATCAGATTGAATCAGAATCGATCGCTTATATGCAATTAATGATTTTAAAATATCATATAGTTGGCGCTGCGAAACCAGTAAACAATTTCACAAATCTACACAAGATTGCAGCAGGGCCAACTGAAAACCGGTTTGGTCCGGAATCGATTTGACCCCAACATTGATAACCTGGAACCTGCGCCTAGGAATGATCTATCAGCGTGAGCTTATCTGCAAAACCGTCAGGCCACGTTGAGGTTTGACTTCAAAGTATCACGTATTTATGTGAAATACTCAATGATGCAGCAGATTCTATTGAAATCTGGTATATTTCTATGACATAATTGATTTAGAAACCGGTAAGAGCCCACAGAACACGCCATATGTGTTTGATATTTGATTGCTTTCCTCAAATTTCTTTGACCTCCGATAGAGTTACAATCCCAATTATATTAAACCAATTGAATTAATAAATTAGCGAGAGAGCACTTCAATATTGGATTTCATCATTAGCATATTGAGAATTGTCACGTCCGTTAAGAGAAATAAAGCAGAGCGCTTTCCAGACAGATGGACAAACACAAATATATGTCCGGATGACGCTGTGGAAGTGTCAGACAACTGATTAATCAGTTTATGGAATCGTCAAACGCGAAACGACAAAAAATACAATAATACAATAGTTGAACAATTACAGAACAATTTTTTATTTATAAATGAATTGTTGAAGTGAAGAGTTTAGATACGAAATATACGTATTTTTATTATATTCATTTTTAAAATAGTTTGAAATACCTTATGTTATATGTATAGAATATAATGCCATTCATCCCTGATCTGAGAATTGCATTCGAATGCGGAACATAACCAAAGTATAACGAGTATCTATAGACCCAACTCAATGGCCTCTGTCTCTGTATTTTGTAAACTCAACCGGTTAATGGTCGACTTAGCTGTTTTTTGACTGAATCGCATCGTATTCGCAATACGCAACACACGCGCCAGATAAGAGTGGAAAATTTGGCAGACAAAAAAAAAATTATAAGAAGAATCAAATGAACTTCTCAGGTGGTGGCGGTACTACATTATGGTGCGTCATCTTTGGTAGCGACTTTTACTCCCGTAGAAATTGCGACATTTGATAAATGCGCCTTTGGTGGGCAAATCTTATCAGCACATTTTGGTTTGACGTTTCGCAGACTTTAATGGAATTTATTATCAATGACATTTTGTGTTATACTCTGTGCTCATGCAAGTATATAAAAGGGTATGATAAAGTTGATCATAGGTTTATAGGAATACGAAGAATTCCATTTCTCATTTAAAATAGGAAAAAAGCGGCGCACATTTAAAGTTTAATTGTTTCCTGATTTTTGTTAAACTCATCGTTAAATGAAATTATATATCATTAAGGAAACAGATCAGGTTTAAGTATCTGCGGGGTATCTGTCAGTCGAGTAATCATCTTTGACATTTTTTTATTTGCTTAGATTACGAAATCGATGGAAAGTTTTTGCATTTTTGTGGGTATATGGGTCAAATAGTTGAATGCAAGAAGATTGAGTCGGTTATTCTACTTAATATGATCCTTACACAGATCATAATTAACCTTCTATCTAAAATATATATAGCCAAATTCATTGAACTTGGCACGAGACCTCCTATGTTTATAAATCCACTTATATACTATGTATATTAATTTGTAAATAAAATTGTCTTCTTCTGACCCACACTCAGAACTTGTTTATTTAATGTGCCAAATGAATAAGTAGGTGTACATATATAAACTATATTTATCTATACAAATGGATTCTACACATCGAATGATACGAAACGTGCGCCCTTGACACATTTTTAATACAAATCTTTAAATTTGTCGCAGTCAAAGTAAGCAAAATGTGTAGCTCTTTAAGTATGCATATATCCTGATTTTAATACACTTACTCAAATTTTTTTTTCAAATGTTACCTGAAATACTACCTACGTGCGTACAGACATGCAATACACGAACAAAGTAACGAAAACATAGAAATGTATCCGATGGTTGCATGTGTATATCTTCTACTCCTATCTACACTTTCATTGCACCGAGTACTGGTCTATAAATAGATCTAGCTGAGCTATTTAATCTTATATAACGTGTGGCATTGTTATTCATGTCCCACGTCAATGTTTGCACCGATTGGTGCTCTCTGTCTCACACTCTCATACTGTCCCTATCTATCTGTTTATTAATGCATCTTATTAGGAATGTTGTTATTGCGCTTGCAGTCGCCTTCAAATGAGTCAATGTGCCAGAAAGAGTTTGTTTGCCCCCCAACAACGGTGACAAAACCAAAACAAATCGAAGACCAGACCAGACCATGCTGATTTTGTCTTTGTTGATTTCATGAAATAAAAGCAAAAGTTGTACAAAGCCAATGGTAACAATAAAGACGTTTATAATTAGTTAGAAGTGCTTAAAATAGGAATACTCTATATTGTATATTATTTGATTATGATTGAAGCTATTAAGTGAGATTTTCTGTTTTTATTATAAAATCTAAGGCACCTTTAGCAACACCATCTGTTAAAAAAATTCGCATAATTAGCAGAAATGGCAAGCTGTTAGTAACACTGTTATGTTAAAATCATGTTTTCTGAATTTGGGAATTTATTACCTACAGTAGTACCTTTTTGTTTGTTACAATTATCAGCTAGTTTTTAATTTTTTGGTTTAAAACAATTTTAAGTTCAAAAGATTTTTAAAATCAGTATTTGAATAAAATGAAAATATATTTAATATTTTAAATTGAGAACTTTTTTTCGAAAATTAATCTTTTTACCTGAAATCTGATACAAACTATATTTATGAACTATTATAAAACATCTCGTTAATGCTACAAAATAATTGATTGACCGTCTTTTGGATACGGCTTTAGATACTTTCTTTACTGCGCAGTTATAGATATGCATTGCTTATTTTAGAGAGTATAATCAACAAGATTATTGAGCGCCAGCCGAAAATGTGAAAAAAAAAAATGTCAACAAGATAGAATTAAACTGTGCAATGCGTGACTATACATATTCCATTAAAGTATACCCTATCAATTTCAGACTCGTTAATAGTAAGCCCACTTGCAGAAAACAGCAGATACTTTATGATCCACTAAGCCAACAATTACAGATACAGATACAAATACAAATACACTAGCTGCAGTGCATACAATACTCGTATGTTCTCGTAAAGACAGGCAATTTGTCTGTTGCAATTTGTATTGCAGCGTGCATTTCACAATCTTCTTGAAAGGCACTTTGATGCCTGTCAGTTTGTTTATATATCGATAAACAACATCTATATATGTACATCCATATATATATATGTAAGTGTACATTATCTATTCATGTGGACAGCTGCAAGGTTGTTTTTCCACACCGGCAAACGATAGTAACGTGTGTAAACACGAGATACCGCAGAAATACGAGCACTGAGGAATAGATACATGGGTCTAATACAAATTCGAGTACTCGTAGTTCTACTTAGTTGTCGCACAGTTGGGTAATCAGCTATGGTTGGTTCCTCGAGGGGGTTGCAAAAACAATACATTTTGCAACGTGTTTCCATTCGTTCTTTGACTTTTGTTTTGCCTAGCTTTCAGTTGTTTACAAAGAAGGTACAAAAGCCACAAAAATACTCACTCGTATATATAGTATACACTGAATACAAACTGCAGATAATGCTTATTAATATCAAGCCGGCCGGCCGGCAAATTGTCTTTCAGCTTTCTGTTTGTATAACAAGTAAGTAAATCGATAGGACCCGACTTGGGGATACCCTCGGCACACGGTACATTATTAAAATAATTATATTCTAATATAAGTTTATACTATTTTTAAATAACATTAAAAAGGCCTTTAAACTTTGTTAAGATAACTCAATTATCTATTGTTTAAAAAATGTCTACAGAATATTTTTTATATGATCATATCAATATTATGGGTAAGTGTTCTTATTATTTTGCACATGTCTGTATACACACATAAAATGTTAAAATGCATTTTCTTTAAAATGATTTTAATACCCACTTCCTTAACGATATAGGGTATTCAAGTTGAGAACAATATTAACTTGAACTTGAATAATTTTAACAGAACTTAAGCAAAACTATATTAAAGGCTAAGTTCAAATGATCAAGAAATATACATATTTTATGAACATTTGAATATCTTGAGGTGTTTTATCAACGATCTTGTCCAAGGACAAACTCATTTAAGCTTGACGTTGTAAAATTGCACCAGTTTCAATTGTCGGTACAATTAGAATTCTCCTTTAATTGTTGTTTATTTGCTCTGGATGGGTTGACTCACACTATGGGTACAACGAAGTCCAAGTTGTTTACAAAACTGTTGAATACAATTAAAAAAGGTTGACCAGTCAGCACAATACAACCCCTAATTGAACTTTAGTTACATTACACGCAATAAGAGGCTCGACTCTCAAAGTTATTTACTTATAATGTGACTCGCAAACTCGCTACATCAATAAAAACAAAGCAAAACCGGATTTGCAGTAACTAAAGTCAACTGAAAACTGATATGCCACCGTGCAGTGATGTAGGGTGTGTGATAAAAACAAAAAACAATCACGAAAGAAAAAGTAAATAAATTAAATGTGCAATTCTAAAAACGTCAACGAGCAGCAATAACAATACAATGGAAGCTTGTTGTTCCCAAATCAAATTAAAAATTGCCGTACACAAATGATTTATGTGGGGGAAACTCAACGGACAGTATTCACCCATGTTATTTGAAATACTTTTGTATTTATCAGATGATGCTCTACCAAACAATACTACAAAGAACTACGCATTTGCTTGAATTAATCCGGCTTATCTTATACATAGTTCTTTTCTTGGAACTAAGGCTAAAATAAACTGCATATTTTGTTTACGAAACGGGTTTAAGTGGTTTGAGAAAGGC
This sequence comes from Drosophila phalerata, assembly GCA_951394115.2. Lineage (NCBI taxonomy): Eukaryota > Metazoa > Arthropoda > Insecta > Diptera > Drosophilidae > Drosophila > Drosophila phalerata. The sequence continues at coordinate 8,825,056 of OX596008.2, forward strand.
TTCGGGCAAATTACATAAATTTAGCTAACTTTTGCAAAATCAGCAAAATATCATCTAAGTAAATTCTTTTTTTAAAAGTTTAAAACAATATAAAGTGGTTTGAGAAAGGATTCGGGAAAATTACATAAATTTAGCTAACTGTTGCAAAATCAGCAAAATATCATATAATTAAATACTATTTTAAAAGCTTAAAACAATATAAAGTTTAAGTTCTAGCTACAAATCACAATATGACAGTATTCGTGGAAATGTCAAATGGTACAACAGTTCAACTCTGGAGCAGTGTTGCCACTATAGCAGTTTTATAGCCAGAGTTAACAATTTTCTATCTGCAAAAACCAAATAAAAATGGCCTCTAAATTTTTGCAAAATTATAAAGTGAGTTGAGTACTTTTCGAGGTTGCCAAATATCTTCAATATTCTTAAGAAAATCAATATAAATTCTATCAAACACATATTACATGCAAAAAAAAAAAACCAAAGGTTTAGTTACTTAAGAACACACTAAATGCCAATTTATCCGACAATTAAAAAGATTCTGACGAGATTTCCTTGTTTTTTATAGAAGGAAAACACATGGAATTTGAAAGCCCAACATTTAACAAATTTGTATTTATTCAGCTTTTATTTTCAGCTATTTATTTTGATCAAAGTAACTATTATTTTCGTTTAAAAGCTGACAACACTGCTCAGGAGGCTCAAGCTCAAGAGCATAAAGGTTCAAGGAGAGAAAGAAAGAAGGCAGAGAGAGAGCTTTACGATATTTTTCTTCTTCTTTCGCTTCAATGTTTTGCTTTGTTTTTGTGTGAATGTTTTCCGTCTGGCGGTTTTAATTGACGACTTCGTGTGACGTTTATCGCGACTTATTTTTGCGCAGCGTGGGACGCGACAGTTACCCCAAAATAAACTCAACACGTGAACGATGCATGATTCCTACAGATGATTTTTATCTGCATGGCATGCATAAGTGTGTGTATGTGTGTGTGTTAGTGTTGTTGCTGTTTGACAGCTTTTCTTTCTATTTCTTTTTGTTTGTTTTGTTTTTTTATTTTGGCGCCATTGCCAACTTTCCCAACTGCAGCGAGTCATATTGTATGTACATACATATGTACATATTTCTAACTATTCGCAATTGCGACGTTGCGTTGCTCAGATCAAGATTCCAACTAAAACCGGTTTCTAGTTTACCGAAGCAGAGAGATAAGGCGCAAAAAACAACAACAAAATGTTAGCACTTACCCGCCGGCTATCAAATGTATCAAAGTATCACGATTTTGGGACATAATCAGGTTGCTCCTATTTATTTGTTCCTTTTTGGATGCAATTCAGCAAGTTTAAAATATTAATTATTGGATAATTAACGCGCACTTGATATTTTTTTTTTTTACGAATTACTAGCGCATCGGTTTGTTTGTGGGCCGGCGGGGGAGCGGCTCCTATTCCCGGCGGCAACGGCCGCTACACCGCAATGGAATTTTTTGTTCGCTCTTCTTCGTTTTCTTTTTGCATAAGCAAATGATATTGTTGCTGTTGTTATTGTTCTTGCCTTCGGGTGTTCTTATTTTGGCGCTTACAATGGTCACAGGTTATGCAACTGTTATAACAAATTTATCAGATTTCTTATCAAACACTTAGAGTGGAATAAAACTGCACTGCGCTTTCTGTATGAAAGAAAAAATTCACTTGATCGTTATATTTTTGCTTGTTTTTAATTAATTTTTACGCTTCACGAAAACTTGGTAAATATTTTTGTGCTTCTTTCGGCGAATTCAGAAATCACAGCGAAATCACGTCCGTTCCATTTGGTTTCTCAAAGTAGACTGAAGCTTAACAGTTCGCCCAACTGTTATAACAGCGAGCACTCAATTTTTTTATGCTGGTGAAATGCAGTGTTTGTTATTTTATTTTACAGAATACAGAGAATAACATTTTGAATATAAGATTTTTTGTAAGAAAATTTTGAATAATATCACCAAATTAAGCACAAATTTGAATTTAACAGCTAATATTTGGTGTTAATGTTGTTCTAATATTTAAGAACAGCGCTACAACAGAGCCTTAACAGAAACAGCTGTTTTGTGTAACTTATCGATATAAAACGTGCTTACGATATTACTGTTATTAATCGATATCAGAAGGTAATTAAAAAATACTGAATCAGTATTAATAAGAACGCGTGTGGCCACACTGGAAAATTTAAATTTCGTTTAATGCAAATTTCAAAATTAAATTAACTTTCAAATAAATTAATAATTTGATGACATTTTAAAATTCAAAATTAGACAAAATTAAGATAAACATTCGTCAGTTTTCGAAAAATTTAAAATTTAATTCTCAAAAAAAAATTATATAAAGAAACCAAGAAAATTCTAAAAAAAATTATGCAAAAATTTTATAAAATTCTAGAAAATAAAAAAAAATTATCCGAAGATGAAGAATAGCCAATTTCGGAAATGTACTTATTTATTTAAGTACCACACATCAAACCAAAACGGGAAACTTTTACCGGATGGGCAACCCCTCGGTTTAAGGGACGCCGCGCTGAAACGTGACTTTTTCAACTGGAGAATTGAAGAAGAAAATAACTATGGCGGGACCAAAAATTAGCACCGATATCCTATATTTTGAAATGAGATATATTTCACGTAAGGGCAGGCCCGTCGAGAGGGGGGGGCAGCCAGGGCAAATGCCCCGGGGCCCGGAGGATCTTGGGGGCCCGGCTGCTGGTAGGAAGTTTTTATCAAATGAAAATACTGTAACTACAAAAAAGGAAACATGGGTTCCAAAATAAATTTCTTATATTCATATATATGAGGGGCCCGTGAGCGCGGTCTGTCCCGGGGCCCGGATCGGCTCTCGACGGCCCTGCGTAAGGGAGCGGAATGGCGATGATAGAATGCGTTTATTGCCCTGCCAATAACTTTAGTAATACTGGCATAAGCACATCCAGAGTAAGTGCTCCCCTCCCTCCCCTTCTCCACTCTTCTTCCCAACCTTTATTAACATTTTTTTTAACAATGTAAATAGCATATGTTAAGCAGTTGTTAACAAATTATTAAATTTTTTATTACTTTTAAACTTTTACTTTTTAATGTAATAAAAGCAAAGTAGTTAAGTCGCTTGCCTTTTCAAATTTTACGCACTATGTTAGGATGAATCTGCTTTACATGAATAATCAATTGGCGAATATTTAATTCATGATATTTGTGTCCATTTCGAATCGTTAAATAAACATGTCCCCAATTGCTATTGAAAATAACTCTAATTGCCAACTGGCAAGTCAAGGTCAATGTTTTCGGGGCTCTGTCACTGGCACGTGTGTGTGGCACAGTGTCCCCAAAGTGTGCAGCTGTTGTCGCTGTCAATTGCTTTTAAATAAATAAAAATTGCATTGTACTCGTACCCATAATAACAATGTATAAAAACTGTACCTCTTTTTTTTGTTTGTTTATTTGGCTTGCGGTTTGATTTATGCATATGCAATATGTAGACGTATAATATAAATTAAATAAAATAGCCGATACAGAGGCATGCAAGCTAAAGCGGTGCTTGAGTTGACCCTGACATTAACAGGTCTAACCCCCGATTTGCCGGCTTTAATGTGATGTCGAAACACGTGCCAGACATGCACGTTTGACCACACTGTATTCGCAGAACTCGTCCTGCCACGAAGTCCAACAGTTTCTGTTGAAACAATAGGTAACGGCAACGACAATGGCAGCGACAGCGATTTCTTCCGTTTGCCCGACCAACGTTACGTATGAGTAATCCGGCAATGGCAACGGCAGCAATTGCTGCTAAGCAAAAGCTAATTAAAGGCCAGCGTCACCAAACTCCATGCCAGGCCTAAGGCACGACCTTGGACGCCAAGTTGACTCTAGCCCCAACAGCCTGTAACATACAGTGAGTCAAGTAAATGTTTTGCCAAAGCTCACGTATTGCTAATTGTGCTTATAAATATTTAAACTCAATGGATCTCAATATTTCATTGTACTATAAAGTCAATCCTTAACTGCTTTGCTTTTATCATTCCGAATAAATCTGCTTGTATCCATTATTGTTATATATATCTGTATATAAAAAATATTTTATAAATCTCAAAAAATTTTATTAATTCGTGATTTTTATTTAAGAAATAAATAAAAAAAACATAATTTTCAGATAAGATTCGAGATGTCAAGACAAATATATTGGCATATTACACTAAATATTTTATTAATTGTTTATTTTATGTTTTCAATTTTTTATACATAACTTAGTTATTTTAGATCCCAAATTTCACTTGATTCTCTCTGTTAAAAAAAAGAAAAATCAACAAAAATGAGTGAATTTTATATTTTGACAACATAATTATTTGACATACTGTATAGTCGTAATCGTTTGTCAACTGACACTGACGGCCGTTTTGGCCCTGGCGAAGGATATTCGTATGCCTTGTCTTTTGCCAAAGCATTTAATAAACACATTCGAGGCATTTTACAGTTTAGAGTTCGAGTTTAGGTTTAATAGGCTTACTCCCAGTTTGAAGGACATGCTTACGCAAATGCCAAACACCTGATAAAAAGCCCCAACTTTCAAATTGTGTTGTGTGTTTTATATGTATAGTTTTTGCGTTTTATGACTGAAGTTTCCTTGGAAATGAGCGCATCGAGTAACGATTCGCGTATCTGTTATAACAACGGCACACACACACACACACACACACACACACACTTACTTACACACACATAGTACACACAGACATCGATCAACACCACGCGTGGTGCGAAGAAACTGTCGGAACAAAATAATAATGAGGAGTTGGAGAAACTGTGGCACTTTGGCTGGCGTCATTTTGTTGTTTTGCGTGCTGTGGGGATTGCGTGATTCATGTTGCATGGGGCAAGTCAACTTATTTGCCAACTCCAGTGCAGCACCCAGCCTTTTGGCGCGTCTGTATGTCTATTTTAATTACTGCAACTGTAACTGTGACTGGCAACTGTAACTGTAACTGTGACTGGCCATCGTTGTTTTAAATGTCGCCACTTGAAGCCAATAAAAATGTCCATCTACGCTAAAGACACGGTCACAGTCAGAGACACGGCAGAGCGACCTTGAGCCGGAATCCACACACCTCATTCCCTCTTTAAAAACAAAAAAAATAAAATAAAAAATGGGATTAAAATGATTTTCGGCTGCCTCACAGCTGTGCGGCATAAACAAAACAAATGAACATAAAAGCATGATTCGAAGTAAGAGAAAGTGGGAGCTAGATACAGGAAGAGAGAGTAAGAGTGTGCGATTGTACTCAGCTCTGCTCTCTCGCCGGCGACACGTGCACCTCGTGATGGCGGTGCTACGTGGCGTATACGTATTGCGCTGACGCCGTGGCCATTTTGCCAAATGTGTTTTGAAAACGCATGCAAAATTGCCGCTGTTATTGCTGTTGTTGCCGCTGCTTTTTTTTTTTTGGATGTACAGTTGCGCTAAGCAGCGCAGCGTGGCCAGCGCGAAAGAAAAAAGCGAAAAGCGAAACTCCCAGTCCCATGTAAAAAAGTAAAGGAGTCAGACGGGGGTTACAGTTAGCGGTTGTTCTGTTCTGTTGTTGCATGCAGCAACAATGCCGAACACATTGCTCACTCGCTCTTTCCCACTCTCTCTCTCTCTCTCTCTCGCGTACTCTGTGTATTGCGCGCTCTCTTTGCTGAGAGAGGTGGAAGGAGAGAGAGAGGGAGAGAGAGCAGCTGCGTTATTCACGATGGGCAACATGTGAGCGCGCAAAAATACAAACACAAATGCAGGCGGCACTTACATGTATTGGTAACAAGCATAAACAAATCTCGAAGGCATGACAAACTAGCAATACACTAACAAAAATTGCAAATATTCACAATATTCAAAACGTAATTCATTCAAGTGTCTGGTTTGATTTCATGCTAAAAATAAATGCATAAGCATTAAGTATCGTTTGAAGTTAAGGATCAATTCAATCCTTATTTATGTTTGATATCCGCTCATCTGTCTATCTGCGGTTGGAAAGTTTTTCTCACATTTTTCATATTTGATATTTGATTTGAAAATTATATTTACTTATTATTACAAATCTATAATAATTTGGCACAAATAATAAATAAACGGTTTTTTAATATATTAAACTAAATCAAAAGCTGCCCTAGTTATAAAATATCACAAATATGGCGTTTCGATATTTTTTATAAAACATTTTATATATTTAAATATAACCAGTTTTTCCTAAAAGACTTTGTGCATAGGCAATTTTAATAATTTTCTTTAATTGAAAATATAAAAAATAGTAATATTGCACTTTAACCTTTAAAATATTCAATGTTGTGACTAGTGCAATAATTTATAAGTAAACTCTCTACTTGGAACACTAGAAAACAAATAAATAAACATAATTTTAGAATTTTTACAAATGATAAGTGTTCAGCTACACTACAAGGCAAATAAAACTAATCAGTAACATGAAGAAAAACCAAATTATTTATGACGTTAACATATAGAAAAGATTAAAATCTAAATTAGGGAAAGTGAGTTTATTCTGGCGATACTTGGGGAGATGTGGGAGATCAGATACTTAATCATATAGTTTTTATATCAATTCCCTGTCCAGAAAATCTTCAGGGTGGCTTTTGACAATGTATAAAAAATGTTATTAAATTAAAAATAGTCAAGTTGAATGCCTCTCTCTAACTGAAATATAATTTTTTCTGACAAACCCTAAAAGTAGGCAATGAAAATTCGTATCGCAGCGCAACAACATTTAACCTTGGGAAATGTAAACCTTAAACTCACTCAGGTAAAAGTATTATAGAAACATAAGAAGATCTTTTGATAAGATTGTTAATCTTAAGGGATGTGAGTCGATATATTCGGTGTGTGCATCATGACAAAGTCAAAGCAACTTCGGAGAGAGTATAAAAACAAATCGTCAGCAAACACGAGATGAGGATGAGGACGAGGACGAGCAGACAGACGAGAGCTGAGAATAACGAGAGAGCGACAAGAAAAGCAACAACAACAAGAACGACGACAAAGGCGTCGGCAAACACGAAGTTGACGATGACGACGACGACGACGATGTTGCCACGTTGCAGTGTCGATTCGCAATACTCACACACATGAATATCAAAAGTTGTGGCAACATCTGGTTGTGCTCCTTGGATTCAGAATCAGTTCGTTGTCGTCAGTCAGTGAGATTAGTTCGGTTCTTTTGCGAATTCCACAAACTCTAAATAAAAACACCTTCCAAGGCGCATCGCAGCAGCATAAGCACAACCAGCCACAACAACATTAACAACAACAACAATCACAACGAATTGGAACGTAACAACAACAACAACAACAGGAACTAGACACACAGCCAGAGACAAATAAAGTTAAAGCACAAACAAATTTAGACAAGTTCAATTTCATCACCGTGTGTTGTGTTGTGTGTTTTGTGTACGTTGTGTGTGAGTGTGAGTGTGCGTGTGTGTCTGTGTGTCCAAGTGGCGCGTCCTTGGGGCAAAGCTGGCGAAACACCTAACGAATAACTGAAGTCAAAGCCAAAGCCAAAAGCAAAAGCAAAAGCAAAACCAAAGCAGGCGCCGCACAAGGATACACAAGGCAATCATCGTCAGACAGCGGCATATGTACAGCTGCATCAAGTGAAGTAACCACAGCCACAATCTGAGCCACAACCACAACCACAGCCAGAACCAGGCCAACAACGCAGAAAATCAATTTTCGTGAAAATACATAAATTGCAACGAAAACAAGTGAAAACGTCTGAAAAAGTGCTTACAAAACGATAGATAGATAGACCGACCGACAGTCCGACAGTCCGACCGTTCGACTCGTGTGAGTGCGACGCAGCAGCAGCAGCAGCAACAACAAGAACAACAACAACAAGAACAACAGCAATCATAAGAGAGAAAGAAGAAGCAGCCATCTCCATATACTGGTCGTCCTCAGCCGCCATGCTGGACTAACAGAAGCCTGTTGTTGTATCTGCTGACGATACACAATATAAGAAAATAAAGAAGAGAGAACCAACAACAAAATCGGGCTTGCCTGGCTGGTTAGGCCTGTCTGTGGAGGAGGTGCAACGGCGGCAAAGGGTTAAAGCAACAGCAACAACAACAATAACTACAGCAGCAGCAGCAAAACTTCAGGCATACTTTCAATCATACAACGTTTATTATCTTTGTCTTCGTATCGAATATCGCACCACAAACACATACATATACACACACACACACACACACTTTATAAGCGGCAGCCGACATCCTCCATTCATGAAGGCCTAACCAACGTAGCATGCAACAAACAGAGACAGAGAGAGAGAGAGAAGATAGCTGAAAATCATTTTAAATTAATTTATAAATAATATCAGAGCCACAAGCGCAAGGCACAACAACTAACGAATAACAACTAATTAAAATTCAATTTTCAACGCACTCAAATTGAATACTACAACACGTTTTTTTAAATATAAATAATAAATGAGCATCTGTGATTTGCATCTAATAATAATAATTATAATAATAATAACAAAATAAAACTTATTTTCATACTGCACAGTTTTGTCCAAAACTAAAACAACGTTAAAAATTAATAACATATAAAACTACATTTTTGAAACTAATTAAAAATTAATAACAAAAAATAATTATTATTTGCCATAAAAAAAGGTAATAAAGAACTATATAATTCCGCTCAAATATTAATTAATACAGCACACGCGAGCAGCAGCAAGCAGACTCTACGGATTTTGGTATACGGATTACCAAAACCACAGCAACAACAACAACAACCGCAACAGCAACAGCAGCAACAACAAATTCATACAAGGTCAACGGATTTAATATTTTTGTAAGTGCTTTCTCTGCATTGATAAACACACTATTATATTTATTTATATTCCCATTAATTTCAAATGCATCATCCACCGTTTTAGTTATGTTATTTTTTTTCAACTTACACTTTTCGCATTTCTTTTTAATGTTGAGATTCGAAAGATATTGAAAATTTCACCCTGATTCCCCGGTATTCCTTGTGTGCACATGTGCATGTCAATTAGTATTTTCTGTTCGCCCGTGAACATAATTTTATATCGCTAGAATCAGTAGAGAAATATGATTGAGGCTCAGCTCGAAGCGTAATTACTCTTTGAAAGTAGTTTCTAAAGAAAGTTAAAAGTTATAATTGAATAGGGCAAAGAAAGTTGAACAATTCAAGGATCTTAACCAATATTGTAATTTAACATTTTAAAATTTCATTTAACATTTTAAATTAAAAAAACTTAAAATTAGATATGATCGCAACTTGTAAACATGACACTTGTTTTTTTTAAACTTTCTCAAAAGCAAATAAATCAGATATCACATATAATGATTATATCCTTATTCTAATTTCAACGTCAAGAAAGAAAAATACAAGAAAAGGAAAGAACACCATAATGTTCGATCCTTTTCAGTTTCGCAGTGATGTAAAAATATTGATTTTTATGGATTTTCATCAATAATAATGATGATTTTTGAAAAAAAAATCCCATATAATCATTAATTAGAATTGTATATCAAATTAAAAGACAATTGCAATTTAAAGCTTACGGATAGAACCTTTTGACACTTTCTTTTCTTTGAGTGGTTTCTCTGAGTCGCCATTTTAAGTTCATGCGACAAAATTGGCAAAAACTGCTTTAAATAATTTTTATTTTAATCAAAAAAAAAATAAAAATCGATGTAATGATTATATGTGATTTATATCTGTTTACTCAAAAATAGTCAATATTATTGATGTTTATTTTTAAAAATCATCAAGTAATCATTACTTTGAAATTTTTTAAAATATATTTTATAAGGATTACGTTCTCTGAAATAAATTAGTATTTTCAGATAGTCTAAAAATTAAAAACAATATTTAAGAGATACGTTTCCAGCTATGTTGTATTTCTCTAGGTCTATACCTGAGAGTTAGGGTATAAAAATTAACGCATCAAAGGCACTGCACTGCAATAATTGGGCCAAAAACTAAATTAATTGGCTGGCAAGTGCGACGCGCACATCGGGGTGCCCATAGTCACTATGGGGAACAGGATTGGTATCGGGATTTGGGAATGGTAATGGGAATCGTTACGGGATTGAGATATCTGAGAGTCGCAATCCCCATCGCCATCGCATTCAGTCTGGCTTCAACGACAGCGAAGCGCCTGCGTTGTCCCCGGGGTGCCACTGTGAAATGTCAACGGTATTTTTATCGGCTAAGCGAGCAAAATAAATAAGCGGTAATATGAACAGATGTTTGGTCTGCTGTCTGATAGTAATGCACCTACACTCTCGGTTTCAGTCTCAGTCGGACCCTCACCTGTCCTGTCCCGACTCCTGTCTACCTGCAGTTCCTGACATCAGATTAGAAATGTTTTATATTGATTTTGTACGAGTATTATACTCTAAGTACCGCACAAATCCGCCTCTGTTCCGTCCGTCTCCTTTTACAACGACACGACCGTGTCTAAGCCGTACGTGCAAATACGCAGACACATCTGTTTGACCTGCAGCTGCGTGTACCTACACACACACACCCACACCCACCCACACTCACACATACACACCTTTATTATTATGAGTGCCTGCACATTCATAAGTATCTGAGAACACGACTAATACTAATACTTAGACTAATTTCAACACGCCAGCCGACACAAATACGACTGGCAGTAATAAATAGTCATAGTAACCTAGTAAAACAACGGAAACGAGTAAAGCTATTCATTGTTTTGGCCAATCAATCACATCATCAATCAGTCAAGTACTCACACAGTCAAACAAGCCAGCATTTAGATAGTCAATCATCTAATGAAAATATCTAACAGAAGAAGCATTTAACTACTTTGCAATGGATTTTCTCTATCATTAAGTAGGTCGCCTTTCTGTCGATTGGCCCCAAAAATCACAGACGAAAATCCATTGCAGGAAATGAGAAATTAGCTCAAAAAATAGACAGTTACACAATTTATGAGACTTACAAAAATAGTTCATAAGAAATAGCTTTTGAAATCGTTTGACTTCAACTTTTAACAAAATTAAAGAATTTTAGTTATGAAGAGTATTTAGTAATAATTTAAAAGTCGATTTCATTTTTCTCTTAGTTCTATATTATATTTAATTTAGGAAGTAGATGAAATATTTATTGTAAAAGAGCCCTTTATCTTTTGGGTAATAGAAAGTCCTTTAAACCAATGAAAATTAACCAATTATTTTAAAACTATATTTTTTGTTTTAAATTGTTTCAAAACTTTAATAAATATCATAATTTAAAGTTAAGCTACTAATAAAAAAATTTTTTTTTTTTTTATATTTTCCAAATTTACGTACCATAAAACCTCAAATTTATGATTTATAATCTTTTTCTAATTTGTAATTAATATAAGTTAGTCGATTATATTGATCCGTTTTAATTATTTCTAAGTTGTATAATTATTTAATATTTCTATTACTATTACTAATTATAAACTTGATGAGAGCTTCATGTTGATTACATTTTCCTAAACCTAATAAATGATTTCTCTTAAGGCATTTGGATCAATCAAAGCTTAAAATTGATTATGGAGGAAATTCCTCATTACGGGCATAAGTTCCGGTTTGGCAGCAGAAATATGTATACTATTAGCTAAAATGACAGCATCATCATCAAAATTGTATCTGTCATCAGCATTGGCTTGGCTTTTCATCTCATCTCTCTATGTTCTATTTTTTTTGGCCTTGACTGAGGCCAAGTTGAGGGGCCTTGGAAAGGGACACAACGTGGGCGTTATTCAAAAATAGAAAGAAAATAAAAAAATACCCATTGCACTTACACTTGTAGAACATTTGAGATTATTATCATTATTAAATGACCGACATACTCGTAACTCAAGCATAAATAATGTAATTTTGCATTTAATATTTGTGTGTTTTTTTTAATGTGTTTTGTATTTCTCTTTGCAGAAATGGAAATCATTCCTGAAGGTAGACACTTTCGTTTGGTGCATGAATCAGAGCTTCCAGAAATTTTGGTAACTTTAGAACGCTATCTGCCGGAATCATTAAAGGTATGTATTTACCATTACAGTTCCCAGTTCAGTTCAATTCGGTTCACACGTCTCGTATCTATAATAAATATATGTCTACTTGAAACAAACATAAATAAGTATTTTCACACGATAGTATTTTGAACAAAAATAATTTTAGCAACTCTTGCAGTTGTAAAAGGGAGTTACCCGGGCAAACGGGTAGACCACAAGTCATGCAATCTCAGACCTGAATCTGATCAGAGACCCATCGCTGATGTTTGACCTGTTTACGCTCGATTCACTTCACTTCACTTCACTTTTATAAGGCCCTCGCCTTCCTATCACGTGTTCAAGTTCGCCTTGCTCTTTCCCTTGCATTGTTCTATTGTGGGCGGGATACTAGGAGGAGGCGAAACTATTTGGCTTGCCATCAGTTCCAACAATTGGGCCGACATTGGAGTTGCTGTTGGTTAAAGTTTCGATTTTTCGACGAATACCACTCTTTTTGGGGGAGTGTTAAAAACCTAGCGAAAACAATTTACCGACATAAAAGCTCTTACTAATTTGAAGGTAATACTATTACGCTGTCGCTATGCGGCAGTCTATTATATTATCGAAATTTCAGACGAATTTGGAGTACTAAAAGCTAGCGAAATTTCCATGTAAAAAATGAGTTTTGCTCATTGAGAGTATTCGACTTGATGATAACATGGCAACAAGGGTAGCCGCGATTGTCACATTTGGTATATTTATAACAGACGAGCTACAACTTTTTTTTTGTTCAAGGTTTTTTTAATTTTACCCTCATAATTAATGCAAATAAGTGACATTATTAATTGGTTTCCAAATTTATGGATTTTATAGTTTCGGTGCTTAAGTTTTTAATAACTATTTAATATGTTTTCATAAGTTCAATCAAAATATCAAAATAAACCTGAAATTAAGATAATATAAACTACAAAAAAATCCGGTACAAACTATGAAAAGGTGGTAGCTTAGCTTCTTATTTTATACAGACCTTAAGGAAGTGTTGATGGAAATGATTCCAGTTACCTCCTCTTAAATATTACTCTGTGTAAATAAAATCAGAGAACACATTTTTTTAAAAGACACTGGTAACTGAATGACAATATAATATGCTAATTATTGAATTTATTACAGTTTCATCAAACCATTAAAACGTACCTGAATGATCGTATTTGGGATTTCAAGTTTTATGTTGCTAAAGATTGGCCCGAAAAACCGATAATATTACATTTTCCAGGATGCACGCTTACGGTAAGTATATTCGATCTTTCGTTACTATGATTTATACGAAGAAATGTATATTAATTATTGAAAATTTTGTTTTCATTTAGCCGCACAACAATATATACCAAGCATTTGGCATATTTTGTCCATCCGCACAAATCGAACATGTCGATCTGATGCGCACCGAAGATGTACTTATAGATTGGCAGAAGCCATTGTACCTGAACTTTACGCACATCGCTATTATGAATCGCCTGGATGAGTTCTATTCGAAGATTGGGCTGATGGAGCGACTTAGTGGTGATATCTATGTGTGTAACAAACTCAATACGGAACTGGAGCTTGAGCCCTTGCCCGAGGATGCCGAAATGCGTCTGCTGACACTTGATAATGTCCAGGGCATCCACGATCTATATCCGGCCAATGAAATCGAGTGCGTCAAATTATTTGATATACTTGTACGCGTGCTGCCCGGCTTGGGTATCTTCCGTAAGGATACCAACGAGCTGGCTGCATGGATGGTCCATTCATACTACGGCGCAATGTTTTCGATGCAAACACGTCCAGATTATCGGCGCATGGGGTAAGTTGACAATTAAATGAGTATACGATTTGAATCTAAACGTCTCTTATTTGTTAGGTACGGCATTCGTCTGGCCAAGGCGTTGACTCAGCTTGTGATTGAGCGTGGTTATACACCATTCGTTGTGATACGTCCACACAATGATGCATCCAGGAATCTGTATACGAAACTGGGCTATGTCAAGGCATACGAAACATGCCGCGTCCGTATGACACCCGATTGCTATGAGGATAGCACTGTGGGCACCATAAGTAACACATCCTATGCCAAGTTTCCGCCACTACCTCAAGGGGAGTGTGTTGTTGCTCTGCGCAAGCATGTGCCCGGCGAGAGTCAAACTGTGGACGATGAGGGCATCGAGGATATGTTGGCTGAAAAATGTGATATCAGCAACGATGAGGCTAGAGAGCGTAAGACCACAACTGATGAGGGCATCGGGGAGGATAAGTGAAGAAGCGGCTCCAAGAGCCCCCATTACAGAGAGCTACAGATTGATTGATTGAACGCTATATACATATACATATATTATATATATATATAAACTATATATACTTATAGATATGGATATGGAATACGGATATGTATGTAAAGTTGTAAGCACCTAGATCTAGGCACCATTAGGGGACAGGACAGGATTGACAGGATTCTCGTGTCGATTGTACTTATTTAAACATAGAGCAAGGCACAAGTGGCGTTAATTTTTTAACAATTATATAAACAACAAAAAAAAAGAAGATTATGAAATATCGACATAGTATTTACATTTATCTATGTACGAGTATATTTATAGATGGTATATGAAGCTTCCTCACACAAAAGCGCAGCGTGTTTTCAGTACGATAATTGCTAAACAAGACGAATGTTAGTCACAAATGATTTATTTTATATATATTAAAAATTCAAACTGAATGATAACAAAAACAAAAAAACATAACAAAAAGACATAGGTGAGCCTAAATGAAATCTACGTAAAGAACCTAACAATAAATAAAAGTACGTAATGGAACACGCTGTTTTTGAAGATCCGATTTTAGAAATGAAAAAAAAAAAACAAAAATTTTTAATTTTTTGCTAAAAATGCTTTTACAAAATGAAATCCAAAAATTGTAATGAAAACAAAAAATAACAAGACGACGACGGCTCAGTGCGAAAAAAAAGGAGCATATAAATTTATTATAAACTATATAAATATATATATATAAATATATCTATATATCAAATTGTTAAAAAAGAAAAAAAAAACTAAAACAACAACAACAACTCACTCAACTACAAAGATAAGTACTTCTCTCTGGCTCCACGCAAACTCAGAACAGGTAAATCAATTATAAAAATGATAAACGGTTTTGGTACCAAATATTTTACGATACTCCTATACTTGTATATGGGCCATGCGAACTCTCTCTCCTCTCTTTCTATAGCTATTATACCTTAGCCTTTCACATTTTCGAAACTAATTTTATTTTCAATAAACATTTCAATTAGTATGGCCCAAGCGAGACAATGCTTTGATTTTGAAAGTACATTTGGATTTATAGGCTTTTTCAAATTTATATATACCTAAAAAAACAAAAAGCAAAAACTAAAACAAAAAACCAAACTAAACATAAATAAATATATATTTTATTATTACGAAATTTTATTAAACTATATGCAAAAGAGTACTAAATGATTTTTTGCTCCTACATAAAATATTTTTTAGCCTAAAAAGAACAAAAGAAAACGAACAAAAAAAAAGAAGATAGAAAATGATAATGAAAATGAAAATAAACACGCCAAAGATGTCTTCTGCTTTATTTTAAGTACGTACTTTCTATGCAAAGGTAATAATTAAGTTAATAAAACTGGCTAAGACTCGATTGCAGCACGAACAGATTTAAATCGTTGAATGCCGTTAATTCATTTTTGCCTTTGCCTATTGAAAACATTCAATTATGAAAACTCAAAATATACGCAAGAAAATCAAATTAAAAATGACAAATTGAAAAAGAACAAAAACAAAAAAAAAACACGTTATATATTACAACTGCTATATTGTATGTACTCGAACTAAACAAAATGAAGCAAATTTAAATAAATACCAATATTGAGACAGCAGAAACTCTATTCTAGTTTTAATTCCACTGCAGCGAAAGATAACAATGGCGCACAGATAGATAACCAACAACAAAATGCGCTCACAATTATCTTTAAATTGTTAATGAATATTACGTGTACAAACACACACACACACACACAACCTCGCTAGTTAAACAATCATTGGGCAATGGAAGACCATGGTTATACGCTTTCCGAGGGTCTATTAATTTCAACACACTAAACGTTACACTACAAAGGAGTTGAATTAAGATGAACTAAGCGGATTCATAATTTATGTTAAGTTAATTAAAAACATCAAGTCAAGGGTATCTACAATTCGGCATCCCAAACATAACTTTTCTCGTTTTGACATTGTATGGTCTAATATGGTATGTATTTTCTTTATAAAGAAGGTCAGCGGTACGTACATAGTTACAATTTAAACAAAGTGACCAAATATGCCACTTGACGCCTTCGGTTTATGGCTCCTTGGCTTCCGAAGACTTGCTTAGTTGAGTCTTCAAATGCTCAGCGACATATTTCCAGTACTTGCGCCTTATGACATCGTGTTTGGTGGACATATCATCGCAGAGTGTATAGACCTTTTCTGCCAATTGGTTGTTATCACTGGCACTGGGAGTCTTCAGCGCCTGCTCCTGGTACAAGTCTATAAGGAATGCCAACAGATAAGGCGAACGATTGCCGGCATTGTACAGTCCCTCGCTGAACTGCACCACTTCCGGATTGCTGTTTAGCTGCCCACTTTCGCTCTGTCGCAGCACACCGACCAAATAGTTCCAGGCACTTTCGTTGTTCTTAATAATACGTATGCGATTCATTGTATAGGTGAGCTCCCGTTCAATAACTTCCGGTGTGAATCCCAAATGTTTAACCACAAAGAAGCGCTGATTCCAGGCTGAATTGTTACGTTGATCCTCGCAAATCAAACGATCCACAAACTCCAGCTCATCATCATAAAGGCTACAAGTTATATAACGATTAACTATCAAAATGTAATACACTTTCATTACGACTCACTTGAATGTACGTATGGCCCATTGACGATGCTGCCAGGCATGATAGTTTTTGGCATTGCCATCGTTGTTTAGTGCATTCTCCGTCAGTTCCAGCTCCCACTGGGGACAGTTCATCATTTCGACAATGACGCGTCTGTGATGCCACACTTGATAGTTCTTCGCATTCTGTCCGATCACTTCGTCCAGATAGTTCAGTTCATCCTTCAAATTGGCATCCAGTTCCCGCAATATGTCACGCCTATATTGCCACACCGTATAATTGGCTGGATTAAGACGCAGTGCTTCCGTGGTCAGATCCAATGCGCGTTGCGACTTTTCCCCCTTGGCGATAATCGCGCGCATATAATCGAATACTTCACGAACTGCAATTAACGAAATTATCGAATGAATTTTTATTAAAAAAAAAATAACCAATTATAAAAATTATGTTAAATATTACAACTTAAAATACAATTCTACTGCAAAGGCAAAAAATTAAAATTTGATCTGGAGTATGCAAAAATTATAAATGATCCTACATTTGTTGCACGGATTGGGGAAAACCCCGAAAAACCCAATCAGATGAATAAAAATTAATAATAGTATGCACGTTACACTAGTATAATGTAATATAACAAGTTATTAGCATTTAGTAAGGTCAGGGATTTAACGAAAGGAATTGGAAAAGTTAAGGGATGGTACACTTATATTTACTTACACTTTGGGCTATAAGTTATGGCCACGACGGGATTGGAGCCATCATCCTGCGGCAACGGCGTCACATCGGTCCAGTCTTCGCGCTCGCTGTACGGCAACCATTCGGTGCCCAGATTCTCGTCATCCGAACTGTCTCCCATCTTGTTCAAAATATATTGAAATATGGAGCGTACCAACAACTGCACAATTGGCCGGAACACAGCAAAATGAACACAACTACTTCAAAGTTTTCAATCTAATTGTTTCTGCTCTTCTTCTCATGCACTTCACCTTTGAAAACGCAACAGCTGACTCATATGCCATTCACAATGGAACTCAGCACTTTGCCATTCACCGCGAATGACAATTTATGATTCGCTTCAATTTAAATTCTGTCAAAATAAATTTTATCAATGAAAATTATTTAAAAAATAATGAAATCTTTTTCATGGCATACTTTTATATTGTAATCATATGGAAAGTACATAAAGACTAAAAACAATCTTAACGCTTAGAACTATTGGAAATTTCGTTTAATGCAATAAGCAAGAAAAGTTTAATTTTATATTTGAAACAAATAATATGAGAGCGCTTCTTTGTAAATGCGGTTTTTTTTATAATAATAATGGGTGTTTATAAATGTAAATAATTTTGGATTCAGCCAATTGGGGGTAATGTCTACTTATATATGTACATGGTAAATTCATGATCAATCCTTAAGTTAATGGCTCATTTTCTATTTTAACATCACACTCTATGATGGAGCTGTGCAAGAGATTGTACTTAGATGGCTCAAGCTCATGCTGATAGCCTTGATTGGACTCTCGCTCCTGTTGGTTCAGGTCCATCAACATGCGACTGACCTCCGTGCGGAACTTCATGTTGTTCATACTCGATAGGGTTTTCATATGTGGTAGCAAGCTAACCAGAAAATTGTGATCTGGATCATCTTTGGCGGAATCTGATGACGCTGTCGTATGTCCATTCATATAGGGAGTTTCTCTGGATGGAGTCCTACGATGTCGCGTACGTTTCGCAGGCGGTGGTATCTGTGGTATCGGAGCTATTGGAAGTGGTGATAGTAATTTAGGCGATATTTCAACGTCTGATCGACGCAGAGGCATTAACAAATCAGATGAGGACGCGTCGAAGTTCTCCCTGGTGTGGGTGATCAATGACAAACCCGTGACCGAGTCTTGACACTGCGTCTCTTTCGGATCACGCTTGAAAATGTCGCCCATTATCTCAAAGTCAAAGGAATCGTCATTGTCCACATCAATTACGAATTCATCAAGCCGATTTTGCTCATTGTCTGCACAGTTGTTGTCCATGTTAAAGGGTTCCGGTTTAAAGGGCACCAGTTTATCCGGATCGAAAATGATACGCAGGAACTCCAATGCACGAAAGTACGGCCAGTTTGAGTTATCGATACGTCGCTTCTGTATTTTACGAACCTCGGCGCGATAGCTGTCCCGTAATCCTTTGAAGCGCTTCTTGCAAACACTTACTGCAATCGAACAAACAACAATTATTAACTACGATAATACCAATGAAACAAGATCCGATAACACACACCGTCTATCTGCATTAAATCTGCAACCTCTTGCCATTGCAGCGTGCACACGTCCTTGCGGATAGCCAAATGCATGGTCGAATCCCATAGAGCACGACGCTTTTGCACCTCCCCGATCAGGCGAAAGTTGTCCACTTTCATTTTAAAAATGTGGATTTCATTAATTGCTCGTAGAATCACTGCGCGAGCAACAAATAAAAACAATGCTTTTTGGCGTGTAAACAAAAATGCGACTAGTTCAGGGCTACAGTACCACTTAATGTTCTTGCGATTATGTTTTTCAAAACGAATTTCTTTATTCAAAATAGAAAGTCCGCAATTGTCAAAAATTATGAGTTACGGAAAAGTCAATTGAAAAGAAGAAAATTTATCTTGTACTCGAATCGCCGCAATTTTTGTTTAAAACGATTAACACACGCTGTCCAACCCTGGTTGCAGCAGCAGTCAATTAACAGCTGTTGTCGAAAATTGTGAATCATATGTTTGAGGAACAGTGAAATTGAAACGAAAAACTACAATATACTGAAACGGTCAAGTTTTTCTTGTGCCGGCTGTTTAAATATTCCTTTGTTTTGTTAATAAACTAAAATGATGCAGCAAAGTGAGGATGTGAAAGATGAGGACTTGCCAGCGAACACCTTGGAGCTGTTCTCCGAATTGGATCAGGTGCTCGAAATGATTGACACTCTGAAGCCAATTGAAGCCAGTTCCTTTGAGCGTGAGTTTGAACAATATACGGAGGTGTTGTCCCGCTACCAAGAGCAGCCCCATCTGCTGGATCCCCATCTGGAGCTGCTGCTGTCACGTCTGCTCACCAAAATCCGTCAGCCAGAGCTGCCAGCTGGCGAACGAGATGCCGCCTTCAAGTATCTGTACATCATCAGCAAGGTGCGTACATATAAGGTGCTCGTCAAGTTCATGCCGCACGAGCTGAGTGATCTGGAGTTTGTTCTGCATCTGCTGGGTCAGCAGGATCCCAAGGAGTTCAATAACTGGGAGACACGTTACGTGCTGCTTCTCTGGATGTCCATAGTTGTACTTAATCCCTTTCACATGTCCCGCTTGGATGCCTATGAGACGGCACCCATTGTGCCCGTGCCCGTTAACAACTGTGTGATCAACCATGTCAACACACAGTCGGCTCCGTCCAAAATGGACCGTATCTTTGAGCTGTGCAAGCTGTATGCATCCACAAACGACACTTGCAGCAGCATGGCTGCCTATCTTTCGGCCAAGTATTTTGTGCGCACCGACATCAAGGATTTGTATCTGGAGCGTTTTCTCGATTGGATCATTGAGCAGCATCAGGCGGATACACTGCAGGTCAAGTTCGGTCAACTGGCTGCCGTTGCGGCTATACTGAAGCACGGTAAGCGTGAGGATCTACTTCCATATGCAGACAAGCTGCTGCAGTGGATCGTCGCCTGCCAGTATAAGGATGGCAATGATTTCCTCAAATACAAGTACTATGTTAAGATTGTGCAACGTCTGGGACTCGTGCATCTGAAGCCACGCATTGCTAGTTGGCGCTACAAACGAGGTAAGCACTACAAATAGATTCCATTCTATCTGTTAATCCTCATATTTCTCGACAGGCACACGCTCACTGGTCACAAATTTGGGTCATCAGGCGAGCGCTGGTGAAAATGCCACATTAGCAGATGCTCATGACGACGATGGAGCTGGAGATGAGATTTTTGTACCCGATTCTATTGAGGAAGTGATTGAGGAGCTACTGCAAGCGCTGCGCAGCGGCGGCAATGATGTACGTTGGAGCGCGGCCAAAGGATTGGGCCGTGTGACCAATCGATTGCCCAAGGAGCTGGCTGATGAAGTAATTGGCTCTGTCGTTGACATACTCAATCCCCTGGAGCCGCACGAGGCCTGGCACGGTGGTTGTCTGGCCCTCGCCGAGCTGGCAAAGCGTGGCCTTCTATTACCCTATCGACTGCGGGAGCTGGTGCCGCTTTTGATGCAGGCGCTCTTCTATGATGAGATGAAGGGCTACATGTCAGTGGGCCAGCACATACGTGATGCCGCCTGCTACATGTGCTGGGCTTTTGCCCGTGCCTACAATCCCGACGATCTCAAGCCGTTTGTGCAGCAGATCTCCTCTGGTCTGCTTACTGTCGCCGTATTCGATCGGGAAATCAACTGTAGACGTGCTGCGTCCGCTGCATTCCAAGAGAGCGTTGGTCGTCTTGGTAATTTCCCATTTGGCATTGAAATATCTACCACCACGGACTTTTACTCAGTGGGAATACGTCAAAACACCTATCTGAATATCAGTGACTTCATTGCCCAGTACGAAGAATATCGCCAGACCTTGATCGATCATCTGGTGCAACGCAAAGTTGGCCACTGGGACTCGGCTATTCGGGAACTGACCGCCAAGGCGCTGCACAAGTTCACCTACCGTGCTCCGGAATACATGGCTGCTGTGGTAATGCCACAGCTCTTGGCCAAAACCGAAACGATTGATGTGAACGCCCGCCATGGCTGTGTATTGGCCATGGGTGAGATTACATTGGCACTGCGCCAGCTGGAATTGTCCCCAGGATCCAGCACAGCTTACCTATCCAATCAACGTATTGCTGAGCTAAATGATCTGATTTCTACATTCCTGCAGCGTAGTTTCTATCGCGGCATGAGCGGTGAATTAATGAAATCCTGCACTGCCAATTTCATACGCAACTGCAGCTTGGCCAAGCTTTCAGTAACTCCCCAATGTTTGGGTAAGTGATTGATTCTACATTATAATATGACCGCTTTTTGGCTAAAATTATCTGATGTTACAAAGTCAAAGTTATTTAAAACACATCTTTCTTAGATTATTTCTCCGTAAAATCGTTTTTAAATTTAAATTGCACACTCATATTAAAATAGTTTAACTATAAAGAAGCGGAATATAGAATAATTTTAAAATAATAAAGAATCTTTGTTACATACGAAAAATTTAATAGTAAATTTAATAGTAAACAAAACTTATTTATATTAGGTATTTAACATGATATTTCGAGGAAGTACTTTTTCTGAAAACAAATACTAAATACTTAAAATAAATACTTAAATTGTCAAGGATATAGAGACGCTAATTTATGAAAACTTCAATGAATTTATAATTAAATTGAAAAACAATTTGCTTAAAGTAACATTAATTTTATACCCTGATTAAATTAAGTACAGAGGTTTTCTTAAATTAATTTTTAGCTTTACTAAATTGACATATAATTTCCACATTTAGAAACAACAATTTAAACCAATGTATATTTTGTCCGATGAAAGTAAGGTATAGAATGGTATAATAGAACACAAAAGGAACCGCCAAAACTTAAATAATAAATAAAAAATAAAACTTTAGAAGAATATTGCATCAAAAATGGTAAAAATTTTACTTATGATAAAATTATAAATGAAAAATTTTACACATATATAATAAATGAATAAATTTTGAATATATATTAAATTGATAAATTGATGATATCTTTCACTGCAGATAGCTGGCAGCAAGTCATCGACATGTGCCTGGTCACTAAAAACATCAGCATCCGAGATAGCGCTGTCGAGGCCTTTGCTGAGCTCTGCACAGCGTACTATTGCCTGGAGACGCGACACACGGAGAACGAGATGATAATAAGTGCCTATCTGAAGGGAGCTGACAACGATTTGGAGGAGAACATTCGCATGGGATACTTATCAGCTTTGGGAGTGCTGCCAGCTTTCATGCTACGTCCGCACTTGAGCGCTGTGCTGGATAATCTGGTGAAGCATGCGTTGACACCACACTCGGCTCACGAGGATCATGAGAATGTGCAGACCTACAGATGGAGCGAGGCACGCACACAGAGTGTCCGTGCTCTGAGCAAGGTGGTGCAAACCGTTGGCTACAATGCCACCATAGATTCGTTTGCCGATCGTCGACACTTTAATAAGGTCATGGAATGCCTGCTGCAGGCTCTGGATGAGTATACTCTGGACAATCGTGGAGATATAGGCGCTTGGGTGCGCGAGGCATCCATGACAGCGCTCTTTGAGATTATCACGCAGTGTCCCAAGGATATGCTAATGCCACAGCATGTGCAACAAACTGTGGTCGGTTTTATGCAACAAGCGGTGGAGAAAATCGATCGGACCCGCGGTCTGGCGGGACGTCTGTGCTGCAAGATGATTCATGTCCAACCAGCCATACCACACATACGGGCACATTCCCAACTGCTCGAGATATTCCCCAGCGATGATAAGTCGGTTCTTTGGCTATTTGCAGACCATACATTCCCATTATTTTGCAAGCTGCTCGCTCTTCCTGACTATTCCAAACGTGTTCTTCTGGGTCTAAGTGCCAGCATTGGACAGCTCACCGAATCTCTGGTGCGTAAAATTTATTACGTAGTTTTCAGATAGTAATTAATATTCATATTTTTCCCTGCACAGATCAAATATGCTTCAACTGCATTATTCCAATTTTTACGCTCGAATACCGAAATGGTTCCACGTCTATGCACTGAGATTGTTCAGAATTTTGAGTCAAATCTGCTTAATGAACGCGTCACGTATCCGATGCTTAGTTTCCTGGAAATAATCATTGGATCGGGCACAATCGAAACGGTTTTGCACGACGAGACCAATCCATTTGCCGAGGATATTTATCGTCTGCTTAATCTGGAGGTCAAGGGATACAAGAAGCTGTATAAAACAGCAACCAGCATCAGCACATTCTGTCAACTTGTCCAGGTGCCGCGTCTCAGCAAGCGGGTGCTCTCTAAACTGTCAGTATTCCTTGGACTACAGCATGTCCATGTGCGCAAGACGGCGGCCACTAAATTGTATGAAGCATTGGCTCTTCACGGCGATGTTACAGAAATTCCCGAGGATAATATGGATGACATCCTTTCCTTGCTGTCCGAGACAGACTGGACGATGCCGTTGGTTGAAGTGCGTCCACTTCGCAATCAACTGTGTAATTTGATGGGTATTAAACCGCCGGTAAGCGGCGCAGCTGCTGCCGCAAATAATCAGGCTGCTGTAGCAGATAAATAAGCAAATACATATTTAAAATGGTTTTATAATGTAACTAAAATTATGCACAAATATTGCAATTATTTATTAACATGCTTAATAAAAATATTAATAACAACATATCGATTTGATTTTGAATTTGAATTTAAATTTAAATGTTCGCTCGAAACGCAACAGATCAACGCAACCCTGGAAGTTGACAGTGTTTGAAAATAGGCGCAGTGTTGATAAACGTTTAGTACGCTAGTCGGTGCATTTTATTGAATGTGTGTGATGTAAATTAAAAGTCTTTCTATTTCGCATTTAAAATACGTGTGTGCTCATGCTCGAATCATATTCACTCTGAGATATTATTCACATACTGAGAAAACACAGCGTTTTAACCCAATCAACAATAAATACACACACGTTTATACTATTGTTACACAAGAAAGCCAATAGCTTTTAAATATTGTTGTTGTTGCCTGCCATATTATTCAAATCGATTCGGTATTATGAGCATTTGGAGTGTACGATGTTTCAGTCTCAGGTTTTGTCGGCAGGCGCATATATTGGCCAACAGACGGATCATACCTCCACCGCAGCGACTTCCACTGGCCGTCAATGGTAAGTACTTGCATATGTATGAAACGTACCAAGTGTACCAAACGCACATACGTACTGCGTACCCACTTTGTGAGGTTATGTGCGTACCAAGGTACCCGGCATGAGATTTAATTACAATTTATATTATTTTATGAATTACAGGCATCATTCGGCCGGCACACAACAGTTTATATCAAATGGTAAAGAAACGCACGCTCGAGGCGCGCACTAAATTACAAGCCAATAAATATCCGAATCATAATGCCTGCATGAGAGTACCCAAAACAATGGAATTTGTGCCCGATGTGGATGATGAGTGTGGTCAGACCACCGTTATACCCGATAGTCAAGTGCATGGCCAAAGCATCATCAGCCATCAAGATCCATATTTTCGAGTGGTATATTGCATGCTCATATCATTCATTCCATTCATCATTTCATATCGTACTCTTCAGTTGATTTCAAATCGTATTTACATGATTCTCTTGTGACTCTCCTCAGGGATATGCCGACACAAGATCACACTCCACTGCCCAGGATGTACTCAAATCATCACAGTGTGACAAACAGCCCGACAAAGTGAATGATCCTTGCAAAAAGCCAGCAGATCCTTGCGAGGAGTTTGATCGCTTGCGTCGCGAGTCGGCTGAGGAAATGTTTGGCGCTGGTGCCGGAAGCGGAGCGGGAGGTGGACGTGGATCCGGTGGTGCTGGTGACGGCGACGATGGGAAGTCAGCTGAAGAAAAAGCCAAGCAACTGAAGCTGCGATGCATTGTTGGAGCACTGGGAGCTCTGCTGGCTGGTGGCTTTGTATGATATAGAAATTCTATTGTCCTCTATTTCATATTAATTTTCATCTCCAACCTTTTCAGATTGCCTGGCTGCTGTCGCGTGACAGCAAAAAGGGCACCGGCGATGGCACTGATGGCCAAGAGAATCCAGAGGAAGCGCTGAAACGGGCAAAGATTTCTGGTCTAATTACGAGTATGTATTACATTCCTGGATTCAAAATTGTTATTATACACTTTGCAAGGGCAGAGTCGGCATAACGATACTTCTCTGTTTCCCCTGATTAAAGCTGTCTTGATAAAATAATCAAAACCGTCACCTTTAACCGGTATTAGCCGATTGAAATCGGTAACTGTAACAGAAATCCAAACCGAAACATGACTTTTTTATTGTACCAAGACCAAAATAACCGCTTAGTAACCGTTTCATGTATAACGATTAGTTTGTTGTTAAAATGTGATCATTGTTTTTCAAACAAATTTTGAATTTAAACTTTACGGAACACAATTCGATTTGAAAATAGTACCACTGTATCACGATGGACCAAAAATCTAACCAATATATCACATAGATTCCATACGAACAATTGTTGAATAACTAAGGTTTCGTATGAAAATTTTATTTTTTTTCTTAACCTATCTCTCAGATAATTACTTCCAGTAGTAGTAGCTACTATTTAGTAGCAAATTTTAGTTTTATCTTGAGAAATCATAACAAAAAATCTTATACATACGGAATACTTTAATATCATAGGAACAATCAGTCGAATGTTGAATCTTCGTCGAGGATAACCCTTAATTTTTGTTTTTAAATGTTTAATTGTGAATCGATCGGCTGTTTTATTCTCTGATCTTTATCTTTCAGCTCCCCGCAGTTCCGAACAGCTGCCAAAGTCAGTGCCGTACTTGATTATTGGCGGTGGCACCGCTGCCTTCTCTGCGTTCCGTGCCATTAAATCGAACGATGCCCGCGCCAAAGTTTTGATGATCAGCAACGAATATCGCAAGCCGTACATGCGGCCTCCTCTCTCCAAGGAACTGTGGTACACTCCCAATCCCAACGAGGATCCCATTAAAGACTATCGCTTCAAGCAATGGACAGGATCGGAGCGCAGGTTAGAGAAATTAGAACTTGACAACCTCTCTTCCTTTTAACTAACTTTAATTTCCTTCTTGACAGTTTGTATTTTGAGCCCGAAGAGTTCTTTGTGGATCCCGAGAAACTGGAGAGCAGTGCAAATGGAGGCATAGCTGTCGCTCAAGGATTCGCCGTGAAAAAGGTGGATGCACAGAATCGCATTGTCACATTGAACGATGGCTATCAGATTGCATATGATGTGTGTCTAATTGCCACGGGATGCTCGCCAAAGGATCTGCCCGTCTTCCGCGATGGTCCACCCAGTGTGCGAGAGAAAGTGATGGTTTATCGTACACCCGATGACTTTGATAGACTGCGTCGTTATGCGAGAGAGAAGCGCTCAATTACCATTGTGGGTAATGGGTTTGTTGGCAGTGAACTTGCCTGTTCGTTGGCCCACTACTCCAAGGAGAATAACGGCGGCCGAGTGTACCAGGTGTTCCAGGAGAAGGGCAACATGTCCAAAATACTGCCCAACTATTTAAGTAATTGGACCACCCGCAAAATGGAGGCGCAGGGTGTCTGTGTTATACCCGATGCCAGCATTAAGTCTGCCACTCGTGATGAATCCCAACTGAAGCTGGAACTTAACAATGGTATGACGCTACTCTCCGACATTGTCGTTGTCTGTGTAGGCTGCACACCAAACACTTCCATGGCTGGTCCCTCCAAGCTGGAAGTGGATCGCAGCTTGGGCGGATTTGTGGTTAATGCGGAACTAGAGGCGCGTCGCAACTTGTATGTGGCCGGTGATGCATCGTGCTTCTTTGATCCACTGCTTGGACGTAGGCGTGTCGAGCATCACGATCATTCTGTCGTATCCGGACGGCTGGCAGGTGAAAACATGACTGGAGCAAGTAAGTATCTTAATTCAAAATAATATTACTATTTGGATTCCATTAATTGTATTTGTTCATTTGCCAACAGAGAAACCATATCAACATCAAAGCATGTTCTGGTCAGATTTGGGTCCAGAAATTGGTTATGAAGGCATCGGCTTAGTGGACTCTTCACTGCCCACAGTGGGTGTATTTGCGCTGTCCAGCGATAGTGAAAAGCGTGCCGAAAATCATAGCGAAATCCGTGCTGAATCCAAGACCGATGTGGTTAAAGAGATTGGCGATAGTCCAGATGTCACATGTGATCCCAGCGAAGAGGCTAACTATGGCAAAGGTGTCATATTTTATCTGAAAAACGACAAAATTGTGGGCATACTGTTGTGGAATCTATTCAATCGCATTGGTCTGGCCCGAACGATAATCAATCAGAACAAAAACTACGAGGATCTCAATGAGGTCGCTAAATTGTTTGAGATTCACACGTAGTGTGCCTGAGAATTGAAGTGGGACTTAAGAACCTACTGCCGAATGTACAATCCAAGTGCATTTGGTGTGGACACTGACGCCATCATCCAGACGCCCAACGTTCCAAGCCTACAGATTATGTATATAATAGTAGATATATTATATACATGCATGTATGTAACTAAGTAGCACAGACAAAGAGGCACAGTGCAACAGAAATTTAGTGTTAATTTTATTATTTTGGAATAAATAGTTGTTTTTTAGTCAAAGACAATTAACCGAGTGATGGACACACCTGTTGAGTTTGCGGCCTTGAACAAAATCACTTAACTCCATGATTATAAGCAATATTTGATTAAATCACATGTCACCATTATTCTCAAATCTCAATTCATTGACTTTTATCCCAAGCTAATCAGGAATAGTTAATTTTTTAAGAGAAATTATTATTCGCCAAGATATCCATATGTAAATTTAACAGATCATTTGCCTCCTTTTATTGTTTAAGCATCGCCGAAATCAACCACGAACTTTTCACCTTGACCAAGAGCACAGAATTGTCCTCTGAAAATGTGCACTGTTATATTGTTATAAATAAATTAATATTATTTTTAAAATTTTATTTGCCCTTTTTATAAGTCTCGAAAGCCAATCATAAAATATTTCATTTTACCTATTTGGATATTTTACCTGTGACATATGTGTCTCATATTTGTTGCCTGTAATTAGAATTGGGATATTTCGGGATCTTAAGTTGCAGCTGTCGACGATTAACCGGGGCTAAGGATTAGCGGACACCAATTGGTAGGTAGTCTGTAGTTGTTGCTGCACTGCAGCAGGTATATCCTTGAGCTTCTATAAAATGTAAGTGCACAGCTTGGAGGATCATCATTCGAGAAACAACCAGCAATATGAAGAGTCGCAGTCAAGTTGTCAGTGCCAAGTCAGCGAGGACTTTCAGTGAGTCCGATCAATGGAGTACACATGGTGCTCTGGAACTGGAGGCAGCTGCCGCATTGCTAATGCTTCGCTATCAGTATGATGTCACCAAACTAGCCGCCGCCTGCACCGTGCCACAGATGACACCACCATCGCCATCACCGCCACCACCTCCAGCATCAACAATAGCAACAATGGCAGCCACAGAGATGCCCATTGCCACAAGCGTTGCAGAAACCGACAAATGCACACCCAAGGAGCAAGTGCGCACTGGAGCAATGGCGAACTCATCACAGCCTCTCAAGAAACGCAGCATTCCGCCGCATTTGCTTCGACGCTCCCTGACACCGGCCAGATCCCCGGCAGTTGGCAGTGGTGGCATCACCAAAGCCAAGCTAAAGGTTCCCGCTGCTCCATGCAACAAGGCGCTGTTAAAGTCGTGCCGCAATATGATTCGAGAGTTTCTGGACAATCAGGAGCTGTTTTAAACAAAAGTACGAAGTACGGATGACGGATTACGGATAAAAATGACCAGAAGAGACATACTTTTCAGTTTTGATTTCATTTATTTATTGCATATATAAATTTTTTTTCATTTTTATGTATCATTTTTATACATATATATATATATCATTATCATATTGAAAGATAAGGTTTTTCAATGGAAGAACAGGTATTGTGGCGACACTAAAGTGCTAATTATTAGCTATTGGCGGTGTTTAAACTTATGCGTAAGAAAAAACAAACAAATTATATATATATATATATATCCATATATCAATATGTGTACTTAATATGCAATATGCGCTAGTTAATTATAATAATAATAATAATAATTAATAATTACAGATTGTATGTTTTGCTTTTTGTATGGTAATTATAATGCTACATATATGTATGTGGTTGTGTGTGTGGGTGTTCTAATTAATAAAGTGCCTTGAAATGTACAAAAGAATATGTTGTTGTTTTTTTTTTTTTTAAACTATTTTGTTGCATTCTGTTTACTTAAATATGAACACCTTTTGCCTATCTGCGGATCTGTTAACGGTTTGTTGTTACTACTTTCCGCAGTTGGCTTAAAGAACTTAATCAAACAGTTAATAACTAAATACAATGCATAAATATATTATGATTTTAGCTATTGTTTTAAATTTTTGTTTTATAAATGGAAGCCAATGGTTTAATTAATATTAATAATAATCATACAGCTAATCAAAGAAATTAAAACTGTTGCAGTTTCATCAATTTTTTGTTTGTTTGTTTTCCAGATGGGTTCAAGAATTCTTGTTTAATTTGTTGTTATCACAATTAATTTGAATGAAATGAAATTAATGGCTGATCGAATTAAACAATGCGGCTTAATAAGGGGGGGACACATTTTTCCTTCTTCTTGTTTTCATTTCTATAAATTAACAATTTTTGCCAACAATTTCAAAAGATTTCTTCTCTCTTCTTGTATAGATATTTGTAGATATATATTATAATAATGTGTACATATATGTATATGTGTAAATGTATATTGATTTTCTAACAATTTTGTTTTCCATGTTACGTGAAACCATTGTTGAGGCAACATTGTAAAGCTCAAAGGTGACAACACTTATTAGCTAATTTACATATCTAAGTGTATATATGTATTTGTGTGTGTGTATATGTGTGTGAGTGTGTGTGAGTGTGTATGATTTAAAACTTAATGTTTATATATTAATAATAATATTATGTCGAAAATTGGCACATAACTCTGTAAATCGTTGAAGGCTGCGCTGCGCCGATCAAAAACTACTTAAAAGTATAAACAAATTACATGCATATGTATATGTTTCTATTGCTTGGATGTTACTATGGGTATGGGTGTGTGTGTGTGAGTGTGTGTGTGTCCTTATTATATTTGTAAAGTATAAAATATAGATGTTATATATATTTAATGCTTCAAAACTATTGACTACATATGTATATAATAAAACACATGCAGTTCTTATGCAAGTGTGTGCGTATGTGTGTGTGGTATGTACAAGAAGGCGGCCACGCCTACAGAGCGGCATGGGGTGTGAGTGTGTGTTGTTGTTGTTGTTGTTGTGCTGTTCTGCTGGTCCCTTTGACAGCTGCAATTGTTGCTCAGGTAAAGTTGTGGAGTGATGGGATGGATGAGGGGTAGTGGGTGAAAGGCGAAGGGGAAGGGGGAAGGATAAGGCGACTGATTGTCATTGTGACAGAGGAATTGCCACTCTACTGTTGCATATGCCTAAATGACGCCTCCTCGCTGCCATTGCACTCGCTGTCCATGGGCACGGGTTGTGGCTGTGACTGTGACTGCGACAGTGACTGCGACGGTGACTGCGACTGCTGCTCCGATGCATCCATCAAGGGTCTCGGCGAGGATCCCGTGACGCTGTGCTGCTGTTGTTGCTCCTGTGCCTCCACTTTGGGCGACAATCGATGCTCCGTGGCGGAGGCATCGTTGTAACGGATCAGCTTGATGGTGGTCAGGCCGTCGGCATTGCGAATGAGCCTGCAAAGAGGTCCATGGTTTTGGGATTAGCATATGCCTGCAGTGGTTGTTGTTTCTTTGTGTTTTTCTTACGGATAACAATCCTCGTTGCTGCTGGCACTCTTGCTGCTCACACTCAGATCCGTTGGCTTCAGATCCTCCCCGGCACTGTCCGAGCTGACGCCATTCTCCAGCTTCAGCGGATGAAACTGGAACTTATCGCCGGGTGCTCCAGGAGCACCTGGCGTTAAACACGCCACGGCAGCGGGGGAGTTGGGTGGGGGAGCGGCGGCTGCAGCGGCTGCGGCATTCGCGGACAGATAGTGGAAGGCGTGCATGAAGAGCGGCGACGGCGGCTGCGGTCCATACGCAGCTGCAGCGGCTGCGGCAACAGCGGCAGCTGTGGGCAGACTCATTGGTGGACCATTCCTCGATGCTGGTCGCTGTGGTGATTGCTGCAATTGTTGTTGCTGCTGTTGTTGCTGCTGCTGCTGCTGTTGTTGTTGCTGCTGCTGCTGTTGCGTCCAGTTGCTTGCTGCTGCCGGACTGCTGGGCGCCTGGTTGCTCACCTGATTGGGTGTTGTGGGCGTGGCAGGCGTCGTTTGTCGCAGCAGCGAAATGTTCTTAATATTCTTGAGCTCCGTGGGATTGCGCAGGAACTGATAGCAATGACGCTCTCCCTGCACCTTGCGCAGAATGTTGACACGGTAATAATAGCGCAGAGCACGCGACATTTTGTCGTAGTTCATCGACAGATGATTCTTCTGGATGCCCCACAGCTTGGCCAGACCGGCGGGATCGACGATCTTAAAGACGCCCGTATCGCGGCACTTCCAGGCTATCAAATCGCTGTACTTCTGATTGCGATCGTTCAACAACTGCTGCAGAAAGTCCCAAAGCAGACGTCCATCTGTTAAAGAGAGAAAGAGAAATATCGATTAGTATTTGAATTAATTTTTAACTGCAATTAAATAAAAAATAATGCAATTAATAAAAAAGTGTTTAGTGAATTTTAGATAAAATATCTAAATTGTGTAATTAAAATTGAAAAACATAGGTTTCAAAACCTAACTGTCCTGATACCTTTCCATAAGCTCCTTGCCTTGATAATACAATTTTATATTAATTCTTATACTTGATCTAATAATAATACAATTACTTGTAGTTATTGACCTGATTGGGTTTTCCCGGTTTTCCACCAATTCAATGAACAAATGTTGAATCAGTTTAAAATCTCTTGAATATCCCTAGATTTGATTTAGTTTAATCTTTATCATTGTGATTATACATGAGGGTGCATCAATTTGAATTGGTCTAAAGAGGGTGAAAATGGGAACTCAATTTGTAATCTACGGTCAATTCTAAGCTGTATACACCAAGTAACCATAGTTCTAAAATCAGTTTCCAAGTTGATAAATTTCTTCTTCTTTTTTTATTTTCAGAATGGTATTATTCTGTTCTTTAAAATTTAAAGTTTAAATAAATAAATTGATGGAAATTCAATTCAAAACAGAATAAATAGGTGGAATAAAAATGTAACTTTTATATGGGAATTTGAATTTACTTACTTGTATTTGGCTCCGAGTTCTCCGGGAAGAATTCGCGCTTCGCTTTGTACATGTAGCTGGGCGTGGTGGGTGCCGAGATGGAACCACCGCCAGGTGCAATCACAGCACCTGTTGTATTCTCCAGCGTCAGTTTCTGTTGCTGCTGCTGTTGTTGTTGCTGCTGCTGTTGTTGCTGCTGCTGCTGTTGTTGCTGCTGCTGCTGTTGTTGTTGTTGGGACCAAGAGTTGACAAAACTGTTGGTCAACTGTTGCGTCCAATTGGGCTTCATGTCCTTGTGGATGGGCGTGCCAGGCGGACTGCCAGCGCTGTAGGAGAGCGGCAGTGCATTTTGCAGTTTGCTGTTGGCATTCGCAATCGCATTCGCATTGGACTCGGAGTACTCCTCCTCGGAGTCGGAGTGATTGCTGCTGGCGCTGCTGATGCCCTTCATGGGCTGAACGCATCCATTCAAGGCGGATCCATTGCTGGCGGCGTTTGTCGTTGCCGTCGATGTCGATAATGACGACGACGATGATGATGATGTGGATGTGGATGCAGATGCCGATGCCGGGTTGCCACCATTTTGATATGACGACGACGAGGACGACGTCGACGGCTGTGGCGGACTGCTGGCCTGCGAATCGACCGAGGGTGGCGGGCTGAGTGTCACGGAATTGGGCGCCATAAAGTGATGGGCCGCCATGTGAGCGGCTGCCGCGGAGCTGCTGCTGTGGAAGGGATTACTGCTGTCGGGCGGCGCATTCAATGGCGGCCATGTGGGCGTCGGCGGGTGACTGTGCGGCGACAACGGATAGCGGCCGGTGGGCGTGACGGGGCTGTTGGGTAAATGCCACTGCAGCATGTGCGACTCAATGATGAGCATCTGGAGCACGTTGTGCAGCACATCGCCGGCACCGGGACACCGATGACCAAAGTCGGCGCGTGTCAGCAGGCAGAGCGCCTTGCCGTTCATTTGGAAGAGATCAAAGTCGAGCTTGGGCAGATCGAACTCACGCACACAGAAGCGCAAAAAGACAAGGACATCGTCACGGCTCCACAGACGCGGATCCGATGGCAGCGATGGCGGCAGCTGTGTCTTCAGCTCCGCCAACTGACTGGACGGCGGCGGCGGGCAACGCCAGATGACATCGCTCCAGAGGCTGGGATTGAGCGGATTCAGTGATAGCTGTACTGGAAGCATTTTCATTGTTGTGTGTACTTGTTCTTATTGTTAATGATATGGGACTTGCTGCAGTCCGTCCGTCCGTTCTCCTGGAGAGAGCCACAAGATTGTAACTGTTTATCTGCAACGGGAAAGAGCGCAGATTTAGAAATTAGTTGAAAGATCTCTTAAATGAGTCAAAAGGATGTGAACATCAATCGAAGCACTTCCGCCA
This sequence comes from Drosophila phalerata, assembly GCA_951394115.2. Lineage (NCBI taxonomy): Eukaryota > Metazoa > Arthropoda > Insecta > Diptera > Drosophilidae > Drosophila > Drosophila phalerata. The sequence continues at coordinate 8,859,493 of OX596008.2, forward strand.
CTAAATAGTTGTCTACATACATCATCCAATACACTCACACACACACATACACAGATATAGATACAGATACAGCCATTCGCATTCCAAGCAAATCAGATCTCTTCATAAACAAATAATCTCCACAGGCAACAGGCAACAGGCACGTCGCAACTCACAGAGAGCAAGAGCGAGAGCGAGACAGTGACAGGGAGAGAGACAGAGAGTGCTCGCTCAGAGCGTGAGTCAGAATCAATACACACATACATACATACACACACACACAGCAGTGACTGTGTATTGCTCTCGCTCTCACACAACGGATGACACCCCCGCAGAAACGATCAGCATAGAACGTTGAAATTCCTTACTTCCACCTCAGTTCAGTTTCATTGCCTGTTGTGCCGATTGCGATGACAATTATTTAAAATCGATATCGTTGTGGTTGCTTTTCAAAATTCAGTTTCATTTTCTTTACTTTTATTTTAATTGAACATTTCTCAATATATGTATGGTAATTTCCATAAGCAGCAGCTTTGCTTACGCTACTATTCCGGATGTATACAAAGCAAACACTGACAGCAAATAAATACGTACATATTTGGTACATACATATGTATGTGTGTACATACATGCATACATATATGCACCCAATAAAACCCGAAGCAACGTGATTACCCGAGCAATCCCTGCTGGCAAGGTTGCCAACTCATGCGAAATGAGTAATACTTTACTTGACAGGGTGCTAAAAGAGCTCAAAACAGCCTTACAATAGGAGTAAGTTACATTTTCTGAATTTGCAAGGCTAAATGCCAGGGCTTTTAAAACGTTCGCTGCTCTGCTATGTGTTTTGGTTACGCCCTCTCCTTCGCAAAGAGAGACAATAACTCTGTTAACTACCACGAATGAGCGGGCAAAGCATAATTAGCGCGATTTTTACCGTTTTTTCTTTTTGTCTCTTTTGTTGTTTTCTTGACGATCGTCCTATACTTGTAATTTTTCAATCTCAAAAAAGAAGAAGCTGCCGTCGAGTACACACGCGTTTGCAAAGTGATTGTGAAATGTGAAAAAACTTGGAAAATAATTATTTGTACATCACGTAAGTATTAAAATATACTGTATTCCTTTTGAATTTATACTTTGTATTGTATAATTAGTTATAAAATAAATTCTAACATTTCTTTTTATTTCTTATTTATTTATTTAGGAGCCGTCAAATATAAGATTTATGTATATTAATACGTAAAAATGCGTGGTTCGACTTTATATTAATATGTAAGTACGAGTCGACATTATTTTATATAATACAGTGTTTAATTCGTAAAGTTATTTTTATTCTTTTCATTTCTTAAAGTGTGGATGCACTCGCAAAGCCAAGCCACGCTATTGGAATAAAGAAAACCAAACCAAGACAAGACAACACACTGGGGAAGACGAAAACGTTTGAATATGTACTATTCATAGTTATTATTATTATTATTTTCATTATGTAATTATTTATATACCTCGTTTGTTTAAATAAATATATGCATTTTCAATAATTCTTGTGTTTTAATGTACATTCTCGCAGCGAACGCCGCAGGCCTGCCTTTCTACTGCCTACTACCTTGCATTGTAATGCATTCAAAATACCTTCCAGAGCAATGCCTTCTAGATGCATTATTTTCGAAGCGAACGCCACAGGCCTACTTTATTGCCTTCCAAAAGAAGGCCTGCAGCAACGTTGTTTTTGGAAATGGGCGTTGGAAAGGGAAATGGGCGTTAACAGAGCCATAACAGAAGCCCTGACAAACTACCTTGCAAAAACACCCTTCTTTCAGCGTTTCACCCCTGTATAAAAGCGAATGAAAGACTTCAGATTTATCAACTGCTGACACATTACTTGCGGTGTTGTTTAAAGTAGCTTTTAGTAGGTGTAAAGTCTTACTGGGCATATACAAATGGACAACACATGGAGCCCAACACACACACTTGCACACACATACATCCACTTGTAGATATCTTTAGCGTGATCAGTCGCTGTAAGATTTCAACATAAACGAATGTATTGATGCCGCAAGTGATGTTGTTGGTCGAGGGATGTTGAAGGGGGAAAGGGGAGGGTAGGGGAGTGCGGCGGGACGCTTTACGAAACTTGAAAGCCGTACCCATTTGCCCACTCGGGTCTGGGCTTGCCTTCCATATCACTGCCAGCGGCTGCAGCAGACGACGACGACGGCGGCAACAGCAAACGGAAGTGCACATTCCATACACAAAACCCGTTTTCAAAGCAGCACAGCAGCAATGTGGAGAAAGACGACGACGATGACGACGACGACGACGACGACTAATAAATCCGCCAGTGGGTAAAGAGAGCAAGCAACAAGGCAATTTAAAGAAGCAGCAGCACCCTGTATTTTGGCCATGATCAGACAGACATTGCCCAGTCCCAGTCGCAGACACACACAAACACTCACTCACTCATATGTATGCTCTCACATTAAAAATGTATCTCATCTCGCTCTCACAAGGCACAAGAAACTTCCTCATTCTCCGGGAAGCGTTTCAACAAGTGAGCGCAAAGAAATTAACTCAAAGTTCAGTTTAAACGTGCACAAGCGAGATGGCAATAGGAGATTGAGAGAGCGTGAACAATAAATATTGTTTGCATGCGTTGTTGTTGTTGCTATTGCTGTTGAGGTTGAGCAAGAAGTAGGAGAAGAAGACGCAGTTAACAGATGATAATAATGATGACGACGATGATGATGATCATTGCACACATACAAATGTATAATATTTTATTGTGTACATGTCTTTTACTTAGAGGGGGTCTATTTGTTTTGTTTAAGAGGTGCTGCTGCCCTCTGTTGATTATGAAGACATATGCACATACATATGTATACATATGTATGTCTGTATGTATCTATAGACGATCCTACGTGTTATTTTGGTTGCCGCAACAACATATGGTTTAATTTGACTAAAATAAATTCATATATTGTACTACACACATGTTCGCTCGACGGGCAGCAGCAACTACAACTACAATAACAACAGCAACAACGCGTACAACAAACAAATAAACATTCAACCAGTCGGTGGCACGTAGTAAAATGACAAATGAATGTTCATCATTCCAACAACAGCAACACAAAGTGAAAGACGGTGCAAAAGCAGAACACAAAACGACGCACGCAATAAGAGAAGAATAAGAATATAAATACACACACACACACACACACACGGCATACATTCATACATACATATGTACATATGGATGTATGCATGTATGTTTGTACATGTGTATTCTAAATCTCAGAGAAGACGATACGACGGCGACGGCGAAGGAGGCGCGGCTTGGAACAGGCACAAAGGGGCAACAGGCAGGCAAGAAGGCAGGCACAAGGCACAGGTAGTTAGGTATGCGGATGATGGCGAACCGGTTTCAACGGAAATTACAAACGAAAATTATAAAACGATCAGTTTAGAAAAATGCCAACAGCAGCCGCAGATCTCGAAACAACAACAACAGAGACGACAAATAAGAAATTTAAAAGGTAGAAAACTGCACTGGGGAGAGAGAGAGAGAGAGTAGACGCAAAAGAGAGGAACATGGAACTCAAGTCTGCATGCGTGTGTGTGTGCGTGTATGCAACGAATTTTTGCTTGTGCAGAGATTTCCGCTTTTAGCGTATTTCCAAAAGATTGTTGGGCGTGGGATCGGAAATGGCAAATGCTTCAAATAGGGTGTTGGAAAATGGCAATGGAATGCAGACCATCGTCCTGTCTATCAAATATTATCGATAGCATGTCGATTTTTATAAATTGTGGAACTAAAATTTGTTCACAGGAGTTATATTATTTAGTTCATAATCAGAGAATGCGACTAGAGAACAATATAGCCAACTTTTTAGAGGAAATTATATGTTTGCTGTTAGAAAAGCATCTGAAAATAATTTTAAAAAGTGTCATTTTTTTTGGATCAATATTTTTGCACCTTTTTAGAAAATAAAAAGCATGTCAAAAATATCTACATAAATAATTAGATATATTGTATAGCGGAATTACCGACTAATAGCATTTTTCAGAGTCAACCAGTCAAACTTTATAAATAGGCAGAACTAGCAATAAAATAGCTAAATTGGCAACCCTGCTAGAAAAATACTTTTTAACACCCTAATAATCGATTACAACTTATCGACAAATAAAACCGTGACTCAGTTAATTTTTTCTGGTAAATCTTAAAAATTTTTGTGAAATTAGTACTAATTAAGAGAATTAAAATGTTTCCCATAATTGGTATTTAGGATGTTTCAATCTTTGTCAAGTTCATATTTCCTGAGCACTTGCCAAGTCCTCTCAAGACGACATTTGATCTATCAACTGTTGACTATCCTAGACGCAGCATGCAACATGCAACATCCAACTTGAACACCACTCCACTCCTCTCAACTCTACTTCATTCCACAGCTTGCAATGATTCAGTAAAGTGCATCGTTATGTACATCGGAGAAGTTAATGAGTAATTTCCGTAGGCGCATCCTCCCTGGGGCCCCCCTTTGGGTTCGTATCTGGACTCTGGCTGTGCATCAAGTGGCTGTTGCTGCTGCGCAGTAGAACAACGATGAGAAAATAAGAAAAATCTGATAACATAAAAAGGCAGAAGCGACAGCCGCCACGGCGCATTAAGATTAACGGCCTGCTCGCGGGGATGGCAACAACAGGGAAAGAGGAAGACGGGAACGCAGTTTGCTGATGTTCCTGATGCGGCTGATGCTGATGTTCATGGTGATGGTGATGGTGCTGTTAATGATCATGGTCTCGACCCTGTTGCAGCAGGTAGAGACGGGTAAGATGAGAGACGGGTCGAGGGAGAAACGAGCGGATGGGAATAAGGAAATGCGTACCTGCGGATGCACTTTACATCTTGTAGGACTTCTTGGAAACCCTCTGATCGAAATTGAAGAAGAATATGAAAAACAACTACAAAAAAAAATACAAAAACAATGCATGTGGTGCCTGTTGTCAGTCCCAACAGTTGACATTTGATCTCTTTTATGAGGTCTTCTTTTTTTCCTTCCTTTTTATCATCTGCACGCTGAATTCTCAAGTGCTCTTAAAGCATGAAACAACCCTTATATCCCTATAGAGAGCATTCATAGGACCTTGAGGTCGTTGTTATTGTCTTGTGAAATTGAAAATGAAATTTCAGAGGAAACAGAAGATCGTGTGTGTTGCACGTGTGTGTAGGACAGACGAGATTTAAAATGTGTAGAACAACAAAATCAACGCTTGGTTAGAAAGAATCGTTGTTCGCCATATTCCGGCATATCAAATACTCAATTAATAAGCACAAAAATTCAAAACCAAGTCAACGACCTGCTTTGCTTTATAACTGCTCAAAAGAAACAACAACAACAACAGCAGCACACAGTAAATACATATATTTAAAGAAACAACAACTGGCACGTAGAGCTAAAGCTAACTCCCCCTGAAAACCCGCTCTGTCTAAACCCAACACCATACACATACAAATAGATATTGAGCTGATCATGCATAACAAGCGCGTGAGCGTATCGTATTTGTATTGGTGATCATATAAACCACATATGTAGAAGAAGCAGACACAACAACCACAACAGCTACGAAAAAAGACGCCAATTCCGGGTTCTTCTTTGAGCGATCGCAACAACAACAACAACAACAATGAACCCCCCAAAACGTCTACGATTCAATTTTTGTCTAGATCGTCATTTTGCTGGTTGTTATTGTTGTTATGGGTGTTATTTGTTGTTGTTAGCTTTAAGCGCCGTAGGCACTTTTTTGTGGAGCAACAGAAACCCCAAGCAAAATCAACAGAGACCTGACTCTGCGATCGCCGGGCACATCGCTGATCATCCATGCGACTGGCAACGATCGTAAGCAAGCAAATCAATCATCGTTACGCACTCGGAGTTTGCGGTAGCCCACCAAGAGAATGACCAATACGATGAAGTAGAAGAAGCAGAAGAAAGGCAAACTTGATCCGAAGACAGCAACGATCGTTGCCCCTTTGAGCATTTTACCATTTCTATGGAATTGATGTGCTTTTATTTTTGTTTTGAGGCGACTTTGAAGATCATCTAATGGTTTATACTAAAGGCTGTGATCCTCACACTTTAGTCAGTTATTAGTCAGTTGATCACGCGACAAGATCTTGAATCCCAAATATGTTTATGTACTCTACATACTCTTCGTATGTAAAGATAGATTAATGAAACGCTTTTGACCTCAAGCAAAATTCAAAACCAAAAAAAAAACCGATTCTTTTCTGATGTTCTTTTGTCGAAAGTGGCGGTCGTGTTGTTGGGTTTTTGGGGGCATTTATGTATGTATAGTGTACATATGTATGTATATATGTGTCTAGGCGTTACGTGCATGTTTGTTGTTCTAATGTCGAGAGAGATTCCAAGATCTCGCAGCAGTTTCAGCACTTGGAGCGCTCTTTGACTTTCTGCTGCCTCATTGTTCATCTTTATGCTTTGCGCATATCTTTTTTTATTTTTATTTTTTTTTTATAATGTGTTTGTGCGGGGGTTTGGGTCTCTAATGATATGAGCGCGAGATATGCCGACGTTTGTGTGTATGAGTTTATAAAGAAGACAACAGAAAGCTGAATACAAATGCTTAATGATATCAAACGTTCGATAACCTTTTGGTATTTTAATATGCAAACCGAAGCATCATCAGCATAGCTTTTTTTTATGATCATGCTCATCATGATCACTATTAGCAGTGGAACAATAAAAGCACAGCATCATCATCATCATCATGATAATGATCATGAAGATCATCAACGGTAGCCAACAATTTACCATCATTTTTTTATCTACTACCTACTGCCCAGTGATCCCAACAACAGATCTGCCCCGTAATCATACATATATTCTCCAACGATGAGTTCATCAAACGCTCGAGAAGAGTTCAAAATTGTTTTGCTTGCCACGCGTATGTGCAACAAGAACATAAACTGTTGGATGTGGTGGGGGAATGTGTTGGAGGGGAGTGGACACAGCATGGCAAACGCATCATTTGTGCCTATTACATTCAATTAGTCGCAACTGTTTGTTCCAACTGTTTGCGATTTTCTCGCACTTGTTCTTCTTGTTGCACAGCCTTTCTACCCTCCCTCCCTCTTGCTGCCACTCCCCCCCACTCCCCTAATCTAAAAGTCTAACTTAATAAGGCCAGTTGTCGTCATTGGCAAGAATCATAAATGGACGATGCTTTCATCATCAAGGGGTACACGTCATTTGTGCTGCGTATCTTTGTATCTTTTGTGTGTGCTTAGGGGGTTGGGGTCGGGGTTATGGGTCAATTGAGTTGGTTTCAATGAGAGTTCGCTTCCGTGTTTGTCATGCCTCAAACTGCAATTAAGGAAATAGCTAATTTTAGGTTTTTTTTATCCTTTCTGTTTTAAATTAAAATTATTTATAATGTCTGTTAACTGTTGAAATTAAAATCACATTTCCTAACTTTCATTTAAAGGAGAAAGCAGAGTAGAATTGTACAATTGTATCGCCTTGAATAACCTAAACCTTGTCCATCCAAACCGATTTTTGATAAGCAGCACACTTGCTACTTCTCCTCCTACTACTTCCCCTTCTTCCATTGGATAAGTTATAATATTTGTAAACTAGGATTACTTGTCTTGTCTTGTTTTCGGGCTGTCGACTCTTTGATAGCACTCAAGATATGGACAAGCCCAGCAACAACAAACACATACATAGATACAACATGTTCCGTTCTGTGTAGGTGTTGTTGGTTATGTGTGTGTGTGTGTGTGTGTGTATACCACACTTCCACTAGAACTGTTTATATGTATTACGAAATGTTTACGGTTTGCTTGAGTTCGTTTTTCAGTAAGTTTATAACAAATATGCGCAGATAAGATAAGACAAACTCATAGATACGCACAAACACAGATACAGATACAGTACATGGTAAGGAAGGCAGCTGCTATGTTTGTCTTACCAAAATACACACACATGTGACTACACATCTTTGGTTATTGACTTCCTGCTGTTGTTGCTCCTTCAACTCTCTTTTTCTCCTCTTCAACTTGGCCAATTGATCTAGACAAGCAAGTCAGCTTCCTGCACCACAAAAATGGTCAATTAGATCAGCGCCTAGGCACGGATGTGGCTATCCAACCAGGCCAATACAATTTCAGTCAAGTCAACTTGAGTTGAGTTGAATCGAGTCCAGTATCTGTATCTATGTATCTATCTGGTCAGTATCTAAACCGGTAGTTAGTATTTGCGCTAGTAATCAAGCACATTGCTTGAATCTAGGCATGCATGGATCCAGCTCCATTTCCTCTCCTTCATCTTCCCCTTCACATCATCCCACCAAGGGGGGTACTCAGTATTCGGCTCAGTCAAACGTAGAAAGAACTTTGGCATGATCTGATCGCAGCTCGTTTTGTTCGCGTTCGCTCCACTGTCGACGACGATCGCGCCTCGCATCTTAATTACAGAGCGCAATGCAAAAAGCTGAAACTAACAAAAACAAAAAAAGAAAACAACAAACTGAAACTGATGCAAGTCACGACTAAGAGTTACCCTCTATGCGATCACTATGAAAATTGCAGAGTACCTGTAGAACAGTTTTAATCCATCAAAAACACAACCTATTTTATTATGATAAGTGAAGTTCTAAACAAAAACTATTATTAGTATATTTTGAATGCATTAATGGAATATAAATCAATAGAATCAAGTAAAGTAAAGTAAAATAACAATTTTATAATATGTGCTGTATAAAATTTCATAATTTGTTTTTGGCGACTTGCAGCTGTATTTTGCAACGCTCTATACACGCTTTAAGTGCAATTACAGGGTACCGTAATGAATCTGAACAGAAACAAAGCCGCTGCAAAAACCTGAATTGTAAAAACATTCTAAGCGAGTGCCGTGGAACATTTTGCGCGTCGCTGGAAAGACACTTAATAAATGCGGAAGCGGATGTTCAAAAAGGCAGAGAGACGGCGACGTGGAACCGACAACGACTACGACTTCGACTTCGACTTCTACTATGACTACGACAACAACTACAACACGACAGTGTCTATAATCACAATCAAGTCATGCAAAGCTCCACAACTGGCTAACACTGGAAAAGGTGAAGGGAAGGATGAAGTAGTGGTAATGCTAGAGGGTATCTGGTTGTTGTTCTGCTGGAATAGAGAAGATTCTGCGTCTGGTTTAACTGAGAAATCGCTGAGTAGATGCAAAAGTATGTATATATGTACACACATGTATGTATGTAGGAAATGGTCAACAAGTTCTACAAGCTACAAGTAATTGGATCGAGTCACTTCCTCAGATATCGCTAAAGGAAGTTTACGCTGTGTGGAGAAGCACAAGAAAACAAATAACAAACAATCACAAAAAAATAATAAAAAAATGTGTGAACCGATGAGTAAACTTTTGCAATACAAAAAACTTTTCTTAAAGAACCACAATGAAAATGTGCCAGGAAATTGGCAAAAATATTGCAAAATCTATCTAAAAATATACCATAAATACACATGTATCTACGATCGATCGCTCATACACATTTATATATATATTTATATGTAAGAATGTGCTATCTATAAAACAGACGCATTCACCAACAATCGCTTCGCAATCAATGGGAAGTAAATTACGAGTATTGTCTTGACATGCGATACGCTCACTGACATGAATTATTGATTAAATGAAAACACAATCATTACAAGAACATCATCAGTGTCTATCGTACAACGGCAGCTGGGAAATGAGCTACCCTTTTCACCGCTCTCCGCTCAAAATTACTAGTATTCATATTAGACAACATCTCAACGATAAGAGTAACAATGTCTAACAACAGATTAACATGATGTGATCGCTTAACTGTAGTTGATAGAAGACCTGAATTCAGGAAGCGATCAGTCTCAGTCAAAGATTACAACACGATCATTCTTCTTGGGTTGATCTTCACAGGGAAGTAATTTGTTGCAATTGATATTTGTTTTTGCTTCTCCTTTCTTTCGTCTCAATTGGAGTTTGTAGCCTGATCTTTATTGAGAATCAACATTTAGCTTAAATTTAATCACATTTTATAGTTTAATCTTGTACAGACTTTAAACTGCTTGGGAATATCTTGATTGTGATATTAAAGATCGTTTTCCTGAGTGATATTCTGTTTAATAATGCACTTCCACATCGTCTTATTTTAATGTTGAGACTAGATAAAATAACAATTTCTAAAGAAATACCTTTTGGAATTACTTACATATATTTACACATAACTAGGGATCCAATTCTATGGGCTACTTTTCTCTGTTGCAATTGTAGGAAGTGAATTGTCGACGAGCCTAGTCATCTACTCATATTTTCTTCACTCTAAGCTAATTCTAAAATTTCCAGCAAGCTCAACATTTTGATGACATTTGTCATAAAATTCAAGCGAATGCCGCAACGTCAATTCCAAGTGTCAAATGAATATACAAAACACCCACAACAACAATAGACCCGAGGCAATTGCTAAGAAGCTGAGACGTAGACAACGAGTCCGGGTGCTTGATTCGGATGGGGAAACGTTAAATGTGAACGAGAATGCTGTTAAGAGCTGGGGGCGGACACAGAAAAAGAGACAGTCGGAGAAAGACAGACAGAAAGCAAGACAGGGAGAGAGAGAGATAGAGATAGAAAGACAGAGATTATATTATTATAATTTCCAAGTAAAGCAAACAAAATTAAAACAAACAACAAATTGACACGAACATCACGTAGCAAAATGTTGTGAAGGAGCTCAAAGCGGCAAAAGGCTTGGCCACAGCTTCTAGAGAAGATGACGCCACCAAAACGATGATGATGATGATGAGATGATTTTGATGAAGCGAATGCGACTGCGAATGCAACTGATGATGTTTCCTATTGTCACCAAATTCATAATTAGCAATGGGTAAATGAGACATGTGACTTGGGGCAATGCGGCAAAACTTGAAGATGCAACATGCCACAAGACTTCAAATGTCTTGGATGACTCTATTAGAGACAAGTCACAATAGTAGTTGGTTAATTGTGAATGCTTATGTCTTGTGTATCTCATTAGAATTACTTTTTTCGTTGTTGTAAGCCACGTTCCATGTCACATTTGCAACACTCGAGCAACAGCTCAAGTACATTTAAAAAAAAAACCACTTGGATGTCATCTCGTCAGTTTGTCTATCTGTAAGTTCTGTCAATTCTTTCTTTCATCCATTGTCCCTAGGCACTTCTTTATCATTCAGTTTTTTCTCTTTCCCTCACTCTACATTCTCTGTGTGTTTTTAATAAAATTATCATCATTATTATTTTTATTATTATTGCTGTTTGTATTCATAATATACATACTTTAAATGCACTCAACTTTATCTGTTAATTATTATAAACTCTCTGTCTCTCCCGCTCTATCCATCTATCTACTCTCTTTCTCTCTCTCTCTCTCTCTCTCTCTTTCGCTCTGAGATAGACGCCTTCTTATTTATTGCTACTATCAGCAATACTTAAATGTGGAAATGCAACAAAATAAACTAACAACAATAACAGCAGCTGTTAAAAGTGCAACGAACAAATCAAAATGCAGAGTGTGGGCCTGCCTAGAAACAACTATAGCTATAGAGGAACACGTATCAAACAGCTGCAATCAAGAACTGCATCCGCATATGACGTCGACCATGTCAGAGATTACAGGCAATCACTTTGTAAGGCAAATAGTCACATAGTAATGGATAATTTTAAAATCAAGTAATTTACATTTGAAAATGTGTATAACATAAACAAAAAATGTTGATTACATAAAATAATAATCATCAAATAGATGTTGCTCTTAAGAGTTCCTTAAAAATTATAGACTTTTTGAAGTTAAAAATGTATTTATCACATTATAAAAGCAAAGTTCACTAATACTTTGTTTATATAATCTGTTGACAAAAAGTTCTGAGAACTGTACGTATATTTAAATTTTATCTCACAAATGCATAATCAATTGATTTTATCATCATCCAAGCTTTAAATACCACTAACTAATCAGTCACCTTTGAAGCATGAGTAGACAATTTACAGTCTAAAGAGCCTATCGCAAATTTAAGAGTCCTTCCATTCCAATGTCCCTCAGAAAATACAACCTTCTATACATTTGATCGAATTTATTGTACACGAAAATGTTTGTACTTATCATGATTATGTGGGTATATAGCTATAATTTCAAGTGCCCATATTATTGAGGGCTTCCTATTGGAAACTTTATGTGTATGTGTGTGTGCATTTCCAAATCTCTGAGTTGAATATTGTGTATACAGTTCTATAATTGAACAGGCACCAACAATATTAGTACCACTTGTGAGCTGCGATATGATTAAAGAAATTGTACGATTGTTTGTTTTTTATACACTATGAAAAGGTAATTACATTTTATAATGCTAAGAGTTATTCAGTGAAAGGTTAATGTTTGATATTTTTAAACTGCACCAATTTTGATACAAAGTTACACTATCTGGGATTATGTAAGTAACGTTCGTAAATTGACTTCTTATAGAAATGCATGCATATTCAATGTTAAAATAACATAATTAATATAGATATTTATTCATAGAGTATTAAATCTTAAGCACCCCACAGATTTGTTTTTTGTTATTTGATTTGTTTCGTTTTGGCTGTCGACTTGAAGCGGCTATAAATAAATAAATATAGAGAAGTAATAAAAATAATTTAAATTTACGTGTGGTGCGCAATATAAACAAATAACGGAAAAACAAAAAAAAATAGTATAAAAAGGGCAAGTGTATTGAAAGTCCAACAACAGCAATTGATTATGATTAGACCCGTATCACTTTAGACTCCCGTGCTCCCCCGAAAATAGTCCACACACCCAGACATGGAAAGATTGGTTCAATTAAACACACGTGCTGACGTCATTTCCGGTTAAAGTAACCCCTCCAAAGCGTCCCGCGTTCAGCACTTCCATGACCATTCTTTCGGACCCACAATAAACTCCTTGTATGGCAAAACACTACTCCCCGCCGAACCTTCCGCCGTTGTCCCTCAACACCATCAACGAGTACACGCGATTTTCGTTCCGTGTTCTTGGCTGGGAATTTGCAGCTCTTCCACTTGACTCGCTTATCGAACATTGCCGCGATTACGATAGGAACTCACACACACACACACACACACATATGAATGTGCTCACCTATACCTATATTGATAGGGTGGGCAACGCATTTCCTTATCAATGCTATCGGGCGCCGAAATCAAATTGATTTATGAACGATTTGCCAGTTCCAAAAATACAAGTATATAAAAATATTCATAAATATATATATACATGGGTTGTATATAAAAATATTAAAAGTTTATACAAAATATTAGTAAAGTTAAGTGTTGGATATCATTTTTTATGTAAAGCACACTTAAAAATTATATTATTGTGACTAAATGCAATGACTTGTTGTTATTTTTTTTTATCATTATTATTGGAATCAAAAATAAAAATAAGTTGTGTATTTTCTTTAATATTCTATATTGTGATATTTGTATATATGTGTGTGTGTGTAGAATAGTACAAATTTCTTTGACGACCGCCCAGGGTGCTTTAAGTGGGTTTCTTAAGGGTAGCTCAAGTTAAATCTTTTTGTTTGTTCTTCTTCCTTTATTCAGCGCTGTTTTCTACAACAATTGTGCTTTAGGTTCAAGTGTTGTCACTCTTCCTTCCGCTGTGACATGCAATTTCCTCGAAATGCCAACAGTTTCTCATCTTCATTGTGAATTCGTTGCGGTCAGCGAGGGGGCGTTCCGAGGTCGCATACCACTCGAGCTGAACAATAATTCCATAGGAGAGTTGAGAAAAGAAGAGGCTCGGACCGGACCACCAACAGTTTTTCGGGTCATTGTTCAATCAACAGGTATAAGGTAATCCCAGCTTAGGTACTTCATTTTACAGTTACCCGACTGACTGATAAAGGTAATGGAAAAGGTCTACGTCCGGGCTGATCACAGTTGACGATACTACTTGACAACAATGAAGACCAATTCATTACAAGGTGTATTCACAGTACATAGATACCAAGATATGAACGACACCCAACTTCCTTTTTGGTCATTACGACATCAGTTTCAGTTTGAGTTTTGAATGGAGTACACTGAAAAAAAAATCAACAACTAAACTATTACGTCAAACCACGCAACGACATCGCGTTGCACCTACCCCCTCTTCCAGTGCTCCACCCCGCCCGAACTTGTCCAGTTCAATAGGTTTTTAGTCAAGGTAGAAGAAAGAAAATTACCTAATTGTGTTGCATCGACAAACAGCGACTTTTCCACAAACATTACACTACTCCACTTCTTGCTTTAGTACGTTTTCCCCCTCTCCTAAAGATCGCTCCTTCGTATGTGTGCCACAACATACTAAAAGGAAAATAAAAATGTGCCAAGAAAACGGCAAATGTGGCGCATTTTTTCTGCTCTTTTCGCCGTTGTAGTTGTTGTTGTTACTGTTACTATTATTGTTGTAGTTGTTGTTGTTGGCAGTTTCTTTGCTCGTTCGTTGTTCGTTTCTTTCTTTCTCTTTCTCTTTAACAAAGTTAGATAATAGGCAACAACAACGAGGCACCGTTAATGCTACACCAAGATACACCAAGCTGAACCCCAAAAGCCATTTAGTTGTTGCCGTTGTTGTTGTTGCTGTTGTTGTTGCTGCTGTTGCTGCTGTTGCAGTTGTTGTGTCGGCGGTATAACTCAAGCAAGACTTCCTATATTTTGAAACACGTTACGTTCGTAACATAATTCACACAACAGGTTACTACTACTATTTTGCCGCGACCATAGCAACAACTTGAGTCTTAGCCACAAACTCAGCTGCTTACGTTTCATTGGAGTTCGAGTTTTGGAGTTGCCTTTGCTGGGAATGTATGCGGTTTATTATAAGGGTTATTATGATGGGGAATTGCAAAAATGTCAGATTGATGATGACAATATGTCACTTTTTTTTAATCTATTCAGCTATAAATTTAAAATCTAACATAATTAAATTTCATTTTAGACATTGTTTTGAATTCCAAATGACTTTCTTCAGTCAAAAGTATATAAATAATACTTTTCTTTATTTTAGTCATAGTATCTATCTTCCAAAGATCAATAATCAAAGCTGTAAGCGATCATTAAATCTGTCTCTGTAATTCTTTCGATAATAACTATTTTTATAGCAGTTATCTGTCTCAAAGTGTCACATAACTTTATTATACCCTTCCCTATTGCCTATTTCTTGGGTAGCATAAAAGAGGAATTAAGCTCAAGTGCTGAGAGCGAGTAAAGCTTCAAAAACAGCTTTTTATTCGCACGATCAACGAACATACATAGATAAAAGATAACCGGCGATTGCTTACTACACACACACATATACACACACACGAAGACAGTCAGATAATGTTACATACATACTTTCTTCTGCGAATTTGATACAACATAATGGGAAGCTGTGAGGCCGCTAAACATTTATGGCAAATACAGGTTAGTGTGATTTTTGTGCACTATAAAATGGGTCGACTTCGCTGTTGTTGTTGTTGTTGTTATTAATATTGGTGGCGTTGGCTGCACAAGTGGCTGCAATAATGCAACCAAGATGAATGATGTGGGTTAGACGGCGGGGGTGTGAGTGGAGCGTGTAATTGCGCATGATGTGTGTGTGTGTGTGCATTGCAAAACATCAATATAGCACACATCAACAGCAACAACAATAGCTACAATACATCTGTGCTGGCGATAACAACACGCAGCAAGAAAATCAAACAACAACAGTAGAAATAGCAACAGCAAATACAATTGCTATGTACGCTACTTCCGCATGCAAGTTTAAACAACTAAAAGTCATCGGCGTCAGCAAAAAAAAAAAACAAAACAAAACACAACAAAAAATCTACAACAACAGCTAAAGACGAAGACTTCAGCTACAACAACTACGAATGCGACTTATTCTCAATGCACTTTGCGTGCGTGCGTCTAGGTGTGAGTGTGTGTGTGCGAGAGTATGACTCAAAGAGCATCGAATACTGAGTGTAAAGCAGAGATGAGAGCCAAGCCCCAGCAATGCACAAATTGAGAGTCTTGAGCCCTTTTAGTCGCAGATCATTTTAATTTTTTGTACTACAACAATAGCACTGAGAAAATAAGAGCACTAAAGACAGAGAGCGATAGAGACAGAGAGAGAAAGAGTCATTACTGTGATTTACTTTTCATTATTGTTATTATTGTCGTAGTTGTTGCTTGGCATTTTCTTCATCTTACATTTATTAGGCTGCTGTCTTTGCCTTTGCCTTTACTCCTCCTTCTACCTGCTACGATCAACACTTTTTTATACCTGTTTGCTCTAGCATGGCATACATACATTTGGAAATGTACGTGTATGTGTGTGTGTGTCTGAGAGTGAATTTTTGTACAGATGAATGTGTCTGCCCAACTGCCATGCTGGTGACCCGACAGATCGTCGTCTGACGCTCTCTTTCATTTTTGCTTCCGTAAAATGTTCGCTCTTGCTTTACGTTACGTCGCTAACGTTGCCGTCGCGTCGCTGCCACACACTCACCCGTTACGTCGTTTTGTGGAGCAATGCGGAAGTGAATTTAATTTATTGTATTTACGCTGGCTTTTGCTGCCCGCAGACAGACAGACAGACACCCATACATACAGACAGACAGGCAAACAGACTGAACGACAGAACCAGGAAAGTTAACGGGTCTACACAACTACACAGCTAGAAATTTATCGCTGCTTTAGCTGCAAAGATTTTTGTTTGTATATAAGTATGTCTAGATTTTGTATGTACATATATGTACGTATGTTGAGATACATATTTCGACGATTTGTTTCGTTTTTCGCTAATTGGAGAGTCGAGCACTTTAAATAAATAAAACGCACACACACACACATACAGAGTGTCTGATATAATCAAATTTATTGACGGAAATCTGTGTTCTCCGCAAAGGGTTGTCGAGAGAGAGAGAGAGGGGGTGAGTGGGTGGGGTGGGAAGGGGAGAGGAGAGGAGAATGATCAGGTGTGTTGTCTTCCTTGCCTTTGCGCTTTAAGCTTTTCATGCTTCTCTGTGTGTGTGTGTATCTGTGTGTAGCTAAACCAGAAGCAGGAACTGTTGGTTGATTCGTTTCAGTTGCGGCGACAACTACGTCGACGTCAGCGTTGACAGCGACAGCGACTTCGACGTCGACATCAACGGCGGCAGCGGGCGAACAAATAAACACAATTCTGCTGTATTTTTTCTTGTTGTTTTTTTTCTTTTATTATTTTTTGTTATTTTGTTTTTTTTTTTTTTTGCAAGCAGCAGCGAGCTGCGCGATAAGATTTCGCTGACGTGCGATTCGGTAGAGCCCCAGAAAATGCCCCAACAGGCAAAAGCAACAGTAACAGTAACAGAAACAGAAACATCAACCTAATTGGAGCTTAACGCTCCGCTTTTGTTTCACTTCCATAGAAAAATGGGCATGCAACAAGAGACCCGTCGAACCAAGCCATACCACACCACATCAGACCAAACCAAACTAAACCAAGAAAAAGAGTCAGAGCCACACCGATCCGAACCGAACCAAATGATTGCCTTCGATACAGTTCACCACATTTACTACGGATGGGTAATTTGTAATTAAGAGTAGACGGGGAATACATGCGGTGATGCAACGGGTTGTTGCAAATGGAAGCAACTGTTAAAAACTTAACATTATTTTAGTAACATTTATTTCTAGGTTATGTATACACCTACTTGAATTTTAATTGATTTACTAATATTATTCTATACGTCAGATAGGTGTGAAAATGTCAATGTACATTAGGGTACATTGATTCTTTTTCACAAAAAATGGTAAATGAAATTCGTATTCCAGGATTAATAAAAATTTTTGTATTTTTAGTCCTTACTTGAACGAAAGTTATGTTTTAAGTGAGATTACTCCTTCGATTCTATTCAATTTTTAAAGATTTTTCATACCAAACTTCTTAAAATCAGACTAAAAATATAAAGATATGCTAATAATAAAATGCAAAAAAGATAATACAGAAAATATCCATTTATGCACATAGATATAGCTCTAAGACGAAATACTGTATATCTTTTTGAATTCAAATATTAAATAGAAATGCAAAGTATTTCGATTTAGACATTTCAAGTTTATTTATACATTTTTGCTTTAGATTTATTGTTCTCTTGAGTCTTCCCAAGTGAAACAAATCCCCCAATCCAAGAATAGACAGTGTGTACAAGAGATAACGTGCCCAGTGTTGTAAAGTAGAAATTATCTTGAGGCAGGAATTATAATTTGTTGACCTCAACCAAAACTAAGAGAACGTTGTAAATTTTTAGTACTGAACATGTCATGAACATGACAGAAATAATAAAAAAAAAAAAATGAATACAATTCCAAAAGATTAAAGTTAACATTTATCAACATTTCTTTTTATTTTGAACGTGTGTGTTTGTAGATAGAGATGGCGAATGAGAGGGCTTAAACTTTAAAGAGATTTATATTTCAATATGTATTTAGTGCGATATGAAATAAAACATGTAAAACTGAGAGCAGGTCGGAAATAAAATCAGAATAATGTTCTGTTTTAGTTCTATTTTGTATGAAATGCAATTTTGTTGCTTACCTGTTTGCTTTTGCTCCACTGTGCTGAGACGTTGTTGTTGTAGTAGTTGTAATACTTGTTGTCTGTTTGTCGTTCTGTTAGCTTTAAGCTTTTTAGCGACAGCGCAACGCGGAAGCGGATATGTTGTCCAGATCCAGATCCAGAATACGCTCTTTTTGCTGTTGTTGTTATTGTGTTTCTTGCTCTTTGCTTTCGGACAAGCAGCGGCTTTAACTACAACTGCAGCACTACTACGTAACGTTAACGTATCGTATCGTCACGCAACGTAATGCATGCACTTTGTTGCTGCTGCTGCTGCTGATTTCCTGGTTCTGCTGCTGTCGCAGTCGCTGTTGCTACGCGTCGTCGTCCGATGCTACTGCGACGCGTCAAGTGGCCATTGTGGAGTCACTTTGGAGATGGCGTCGCAAAGGCCAATCGGGGGGAAGGGGAACGGGTGGCGGTTTGTTAATCCTGTGTTGACCGTCGTTGCTTTTTTTTATTGTCGTACCGTTTGCTTCATGTGATTTTTCTTATTTGCCATTGCAAGCGAATGTCAGCGCCAAAGAAGAATGGCGAACAGAAAAAAACAAACAGAAACACACAAAAACAAATCGAGCGCAAGCTGGAGACGTTGTCCACAAAGAGCTTAAAGTACTTCCGTCTGTTCCTGCCTCACACACACACACACAGACACACGAACGCACACGCGAGCGACAACGAAAGAGAGAGAGAGAGAGCGAAAGCGAGACGGGCACGATGCACTTGTGTTTTTGTTGGTCTTGTTTCTTAGCTTTGGCCCTTTTCCACGTTTCACATATGTACGTTACGTACGGAGCGCACGACAACAACAATATATAATCTGCTTCCTTTTCACTTTTGCTTACACACTACTTGTACATGTTGTTTTTATAACGCTCAGTTCGCCTAATTTTTGTTTATTTCAAATGTATGTATTTTGAGAACAAGAAACACAACAAGAAAACACACACATTCACAGTTATTTAGCTATTCTATGCATTAATTCTTGTTCTTGTCAGCGGCTTTTCTTCCACAACTGATTTCGTCTTGTTGTTGTTGATTTTTCTTTTCCTTTCCTCTTGCTATTATGTTTTGATTTCCAAACGATTTACTTCAATTAAATATTCTTGAATTTATACACTTATTTACTTGGATGCTGTAGTCACGCGCGCATTGAATCAAATTCAATTCAAATTTATACAATATTTTTGCACAATTACAATTCGGAATTATATTTATATTGTACAACAAATCTTTGTTCCGCAGCAACACGTCCGCTCACCACGAAAGTTTCTTACGTTTTGACTCAAAACACGCAAGTAAGAAATAAACAAAGCAAACGACGATAACTGAGACCGCGCGCGCCACAGAGAGAGCATGCGCATTTTTGAGTAACACCACAGAGAGAGTGTGAGAGAGAGACCACAAAGATGGGTGAATTTAAGAGCGCAAAGTGTTTGTGTTAACCAAGAGAAAGAGATGTTAAGAAAAAATTGAAAATTTTTGTATTTTATTTGTGTTCTTCTTCTTGCATACAATATTTCTTCCGAATACTTGCACGTTGTTTATTTCCTTTTACTATGTTTAACTTACACACATATTTTATATATTTTATGTGAGGTTAAGCACAGGTGATCAGTTGTTGATAGAGAAGAAACAGGAACTCAAATAATTTGCGTTATTGTTTCGTTTTTATTATATTATGTTTAATAGTTATAAGAAAATACTTTCAAACATTTAAATGTTAAAAATGTGTGGGTGATAAGCGTAGGCGCCGATTGACTTGTTAATCAGATGCGATCAAAGTTGATACAATCGTTTATCGATGAGCTAATAGAGGTGGGTTGTATTATTGTTAATATTATTATTATTGTGGGCATGCCCATATGTTTGTGGACCCTAGAAACCAGTCGACCAATCTTTAATTACAAAATGTTGGAATTGCGAGGTGCAGCACGACATTTCCGCTTGGTGAGTCTTAAAAACTCTTTTTCCTACATAAATTAGCAGACAACTCATAAGAAGAGAGTATGAGAGACAGTGCTGCCAACTTTTGATACCAAAGAAAAAAAGCCGATTCGATCTAGCCATGTGCGTCTGTCTGTCCGATCTCAGAGACTTTGTATGTAGGTTCCAAAATCACGTATGAGTATAAAAACCTTTTTTGTTCATTAAGATATCTTAAGATATTGGTCCGGACTGCATCAGAGTGCCTATGCCCAGGGTATCATACTGCGAGCAGGCTGCAGGCGAGCAAAGCGAGCAGGGCGCTTTAAGTCTTTTGTCATTTCGAAAAGATTGTTATCATTGACGCCGAATTTTGGTATAAATAATCATATTCTGTCCGAAACTCGTGGTGATATTGACATTTGTCAATAAAAAATAATAATAAAGCTGCCATTTTACTATACTTTCAAAGTAACCGTTGGAAGCATTAAAAAAAAGCCGAGAAATACTTTTCAAAATAGCCGAAGTTCCCGCTTTCCGCAATTGGTCTTTAAAAACAGACAGATTTGACGGGGAAAAAGCTAAATTGGCAGCAGTGATAAAAGACAGTGTGTGTGTATGTGTGTGAGAGAGAGAGAGGGGCGACAGGTTGCCATAAAAAGAGGCAAAAGATGCGCTCAGTTGCGTTGCACTGCATCCGCTTGAGTTTGTTTCTTTCTTCTTTTTATTTTAGTTCGTTAACCAGTTTCCCTAAACATCGTTGACATTTGAAGTCAAATGACCATAAACGGCAGCGATCGAGACGACGACATTCGCCCCCTTTCTTTCCCGCCTCTCTCTCCCCCCTCCCTCCACGAACTGTCGCTGGCCCAAATTAGTAGTTGTAGTTGTTGTTGTAGTTGTCATGGTGCGTACCACGGTAAGCAGTCATTGGCATAAGCAAAGAGCGAGACAGTCATGTGCAGAGAGTAAGAGAGGGGCAGGCAAAGAGAGAAGGATTGCGATGCCGGTTCAGAGTTCAAATAGTCGTCCAATTGAGCCAATCAACATATATTTTACGATCAGCAGCAACAATTTTGCCATCTCAACTTCTCTTTTGAGTGGGCGGTTGCCAAGGAAGGGGCGTAGGTAGGGGGTAGTGGGGTGTGGGTGTGTCTTGGGTCGTAGGTGGCACACAGATGACGCAGCATCAATTGAACTTAAGAAAATTCGTGCATTTTTATTGCATTTTCATGCAACCTGCCGCCGTCAATCTGCAACGTCGCAACGTCGCATTGCAACGCGTCTGCGGCACGGATCGTCGCAAGTTCGATGCCCAAGTGCAGATAATACATTAAAATAGAATACATGTGTATGTCCAGAGTTCGCTCTATCCACATATCATACATATAAACATCCCAGACACAAACCGATTTCAGTTTTGATGAACGCCCTGCGTATCCCCCTTGCCCTACATTTGGATACGGGGTATATGCATCGCAAGACTCGCATACGTCGTCTCTATAAATAGTTTCGCCGGGCCCCGACAAAAGTATCCCGATGCGGAAGTATTCCAGACGCTTTACTTTTTGGTCATTTGCCAATCGCACAAATTATTAACACTAAAATCCGGACAACAACCGGGGGAGGCATAACATTTCTCAATACTCGAGTTCCCCAGTCTGTCTGGAGTACCACTTAATTGGAATGCAATTCAAAATATGCGCAGAAAGTATGAGTCTATATAATATTCTGAAAATCAGTCGCCAAGTCTAAATAAATCATTAAAATCTATAAGTAAATCTTTGGGAAATAGTTAGAATAAGGTTTATGTCGAAATACGTTTTGTCATTTTGTTATTTTAATAAAATCAATTTTGACGATCAGTTGGAAATCTCTTATGGTATAAAATGTATATAATAAAGAATAGGAAAAATATTCTTAACTATTTAAACAGATTTATTAAAGAAGTAATAGATCTTTGTATTTTATCAACCTTATTGAATTCTAATCTTATGCTCTTTAATTATTTCTAAACCTTATCTTCCCCATCTTATTTCTTTGTAATATAATATTATAAAATTAGCTAAACAAGATAAATTTTTAAACATTTCCTGCTTCTAAGTGTATTCGATTATAACCAACAGCTAAAATAACTTAAAACAAGAACTAATTTCAATATTATATTTGCAGATAGTTTTTAAAAGACTAAAAGAAATTAATAAACACTTAATGATAATTGTTGTATAATTAAAGGCCCTCTGGGGTCTGATACGGAATGGAATAAGTTACAGGGCATTTCGAGAACGCCTTCACAGAAGCTGATTGGAATTTTAAGCAGAACATGATGCTGGCCGCCCTTGTTGCCGCCTACATAACGTACAGGATAATGTATGGAAGAGAATGTATAAAGGATACAAATGAGTTCCTTTCGTTACACGAAATGCAATTAAATTGAATTTCACTTTGGAAAGGATATTAAGTGCAGATCCTGGTTACCCTAATTGTTACACATTCCCCCAGAGTAACAATGACTAATTGTACGACCTTTTTGACAGTTTGCCTAAAAAGAAAGAATTCTTCTGTGCGAGGATCAACTGTGTGTGTGTGTGTGTGTGTTGTTGTTGTATGCAGGATATGAAGGAAAGAAGAAACCGTGGGAAACGACATCAGTGCCTGAAGGGCGCACTCAGACATTGAACAAAAGCCAAACAACGGGAAAACCGATCAAAATCAAAGACCTGTGCAACAACGATCGCACAACAAACCGATCCAACAGGCAGTCAGGTCAGGATTATGCCAGCCAAGAATTTCAGATTTCATGTTCTAATTTAGCGCCCAAAACGAAGCGATACGAAACAAAACCCAACGAACCAGAACCAAAGCCAGACCGAGACTCAGACCCAGACCCAGACCCAGACCAGACCGTGTGCACTTAGGGGTTGAAAAGTGATCGTCGGTGTTCGTGAGCCGCAAGTGTTGAGCCGAGCAGGTTGCATGCCACAGTGCGAGGCGAGGCGAGACGAGGCGAAGAACAGAGCAGAAAAGCCGGTGAAAGGTTTCATATTTCATTGTGCATTGTGCAACTGAGATTCGATATGAGATCGAGATGTTCGAGGGAGCGATCCTCGAGGCCAGGATAAACATTATGTGTGTAATGCGTCGCTGCTTTGGCTTCTTGCAACGTGTGGAATGTGAAATTTTATCAATTAAATATCAACAACCAATAGGGGGAATCAAGAAGTAGATGATGATCATGCCTGACTCGTATCTGTAGTTAAATGTCGATGCCGCTCGAGGTTAAGACGAAGATAGAGATAGATAGAGAGACATTCATAGACATGCGATAGATGCACGTAGAGGGCAGGCAGACAGACGGCATGGAAAATGTGCGCCACATCCGCTCTGAAGGCTCAAAGATCTTTCGGTCTCGGTCTCGGTCTTGGTACCGATCTTTGCCATTGGCTGCATTTCTTGGAAAACGTTTAAAACCAGAACAGACCAACAACTACAACAATGAGAGCTATAGAAGATGATGAGCTAAAAGATTGAACGTTTTCAAGTCTAAGCATGTGAAAGAAAGAGAGAGGAGGATGTCGAATGAGGGAGACGGGGAATAGGACAAGTGACTGAACTATGCGAACGCACGCACTTGAAAATGAAAATGCTGTGTAATTAATTACAGCTACAGGCGGAGATTCGAACCGAGGGAACGAGCAGGATTGCAAGCGACAACAGACTGTGGCAGGTTACCTCTGCCCTGGGAAATTGGAACGGCTGTGAGTTTAAAGTGTTCCCTTCCCAATTCGAGCGTTGAAAGGAAGTTATCCTCAGCGAACACATGTCTGTCTTTTGGAAGTGACAAAGGAAATGCCATGAAAACGTTCATAAAATTCGACTTTTTATGAGTCAAGAGTTTTGGTTCCTTTTATGGTGTCCACTATTTGATTCACACAACACATCGACAGTTGCTATTGTACAATTTGAAATTCACACATTTTATTTTTAAGAAATATCTGTAAGGCCATTTATAATAGGTCTTTATTGGAATAGCGCAAAATAGAGGTGGAGGGAACCATTTTTTAAGATCAGGTGTTATGAAAGACAACTTTGTATAGACTTAAAATTATTACCACTAAAAAGTTGTAAGTGCTACGATCTTTAAAAATTATAGCGTTTTGATTTTTAAAATGTCAGAAGGATTGATATTTGTGTGTTATTATTATTATCAATAATACCTATTATTGTCATCTCAGAGGTACAAGTTTGATTTATATGTACGGCACTAATCACAAAAATTAGTAACTTTACTGAATTCTGGTCTAATATTTATTAATTCATTGCTTGTTCTAGTTATCGTATGGCTCTAATTACTTACTTCAATGTATATTAACTGTTCTCCATTATATTTAACACTGTTCCTAAATCAAATTGAATAGAAAGGATTGGCAAATTTCATTAGACTAAAGTATTAAGTGATTGGCAAGATTGTTCAAGTAGTTAAATCTTAGGATGAGGTACTGAAATATTATCCCAAACAATTGCCGATCTTTTCTCCCTACTGATAAATATTTTTATATTCGCATTTCTAAGCATTGATCCTACCAAATGTAATCTGATCTTAAAAGAGTTTAAAAATTCTAATCAAAGAGTTATTCTAAAAATTTTAATCTTTAGCATTATTGATTAATCAGACAATCAAAATTTTATTTTTCCAACTGTTAACTGATCTTAAAAATTAAATTTACTGAAAGATCGCATTTTATTAACAAAATACGATCCATTGATTGCAGACCTTTTGCAGACTGAACTTCCAGCTGATCACTTGAAAATGTTTTCTCACACGGATCATGAACTCCATCCATCTCTATCTTTCTCTTTTAAAGTATCTTTCTCTTTCCCTCTCTTGCTATATTTTAGCTTCAAAAAGCTGTTCCATAAATTAATGAGGAAGCATTTTTGGCTCTCAGCAGAGACAGCAACATATGCACTCAAACGGATCAGTTACATGCAGAGCCAAGGAAGCTCTTAACTTGTACCGTTCGCTTTGCCCACCCACACACAACCTACACACACACACACACACACACATATATACACATACATATATAGAGAGTATAGCCGAGTTGAGACTCGAGTCACATACATAAATAATCCGAGGCCGAACTTTTGGTTATTAACTTTCAAGCAAGTTGCTCATAACAGTTATAAATTGATTGACGCTGATTATATAACTTCCTCAAGCTAACAACAAACACACACTCTTCTGTACTCCACTCCAGACAGACAGACAAGACAGCCTCGAGTCCCCTTTCCCAATCGTAGAGTCCCACTCTCTCCCTTCTCCCCATCTAAACCGATCGCAAAGTAAAAAGTGTTACAAACACGCTACTGTCTAATGACGAACCAGACAAAGTTAAAGATACCCAAAGCCGAAACCGAAACCAAGACGAAGGCAGAGGCAGAGACAACGACACCACCAACACCACCAACACCACCAACACCACCAGTACCACCGACACCCACTGCCTTACATTCATAATCTATTAAAAGAAAACAATGTCGTGGAGGCGACACAGCATCCGGAATTGTAATGCCAAAAACGGAGCAAAAAGAAAGAAAACGAGAAAGATAGACTATATTTGGCAAACCGAAGATTTGATACCTTTGCAGATATTTAGCCAAAAAAAAATTTTTTTTTTAAATTCAGCAACATTTTTTGAAAGTTTAAATATATACCTGTTCGAATTTAAATTTGTCAAAACTTTGAGGATTGAATTAAATTTCATCTGGTGAATTTTAATCCAATTAAGTAATAGACGGTGCATTTCAAATACTGAACAGGAATTTACTTCTAAATGCTATTTGATTTGATTGAAAGATATAATCCAATTTTTATACATTATCCCTTAAACTTTTATCAAATTTGGTCAGGATGTTTAGAAAATGCATTTAATGTTCAAAAGTATTCCCTTTGAGTTTCCTAAAGATATCACAAGAAACAATAACATTTTTATATTATACTAAGTCTTTGATTTTCGCTGATCGCTTCTATACCAAGGGTGTCACAGAAAACGAAACAATTCGAATATCTCACAAAAATGTATAGAGTTTTGAAATTTGTTATTTCTACAGCTTAAAGACGAACCTAAATAAAGTTTCAACGACACAGTTTTATAATTGAATGACAAGTTCATAGAAATAGTCTTATATGAGTAGATGTACTCAACTTCTCGTGCTGATCAGGAATGTATTTTCTATGATCTACACATCCTGTAATACGTTACGTACTTTATGCAATATTTTTATACCCTCCGCAAGTGTATAAAAAATAAGTGAGAGATAGAGAAAGATAGAGTTGAAAGAAGACACAAATGCGGCGAAAGAAGACCAGAAGAATTCAGGTTTACAATGCGGTAATGCACACTGCAGTGGTTGCATTGCCTGTGTGGTGCTCCATGGTGTTTGGTGGTGCTTAACAACCTGTCCAGCTACCGAGCATCGCTTCAAGCTGGACCGAACTTAACTCAGTCAGACAGTGGGTCGAACGGTGGGCATAAATGGCTTGTAGAGAGGGGCGGGGGTGTTTGTGGCTACTGTGCCAGTGTTCCACATTTCGCATACGGAAATCTGCAATGCGATGGCATCTATGAAACATGCCAGGTCTTAGGCCGTTGACAGGTGGGGGTCCGGGTTTGGTTTCTCACCGATTGACTGGTCTTCCCTCTCTCTCTCTCTCTCTCTCTCTCTCTCTCTCTCTATCTTTCTGTGAGTCTGTTTCCTGCTTTTGCGGTTCTCGACGCAGCTTACAACTTTCACCTTTCACGTAATCTTTCACACACTGAGTCTCCAGGCTTTGCCCAGGCTGCATGAGATCTTCAGACTAGTCCGAAGATTCATTTATTGCTTTGCCATTTACCAATCGGCCAGATGCGATGAGAAGACAGCTCTTCAGCTCTGTTTATGGTCTAGCATCTAGCGGTACATTGGTCGTAGTTATTCCAACGGTTCTCATTGTAGCTCATCTCTGTGGAGCCAAGAGATTGGGGCAAATTACATACCCATATTCCGCATCCCACATCCACTTAAAACTCCTCATCTATGTCCTCTTATCTCAACATAAATAGCCCACAACATTTCGAGCTTTTTATACGACTTGAATTTACAAATCAACAAAAAAGTTTTGAAACTTTTAGCACTATACTAGGGTGCATCGACTAAAAAAAAATACGGTAATTTCTAAACATCTTAGAAACCATAGTTCTAATATCAATTCCTAGTTTCCGCTTTTTAAGTTGAAACATTTTGTGTTTTTAGTTCATGCTTGGACGAAAATTATGTTTTAAGTACAATTGGTCATTCATTTTGAAATTTTCGTCGTAGTAATAGTTTTGATACGAATCAAGTCAGAATCGTACTAAAATTCTAAGAATTAGTTAATAAAGCACGCTAATACTTTCAAGAAAATAAATTTTGTTACTTAAAACATCTTAGAATTGACCATAGATTACGAATTTTCAATTTTTTGGGCCTATAAAAATCGATGATTGTTTCGTAACGTTAATCGGAGTTTGTATGTTTCATATTTAATATTCCGAAATTTTTTGTTTTCAAAACAAATCAATATACATATTAATTTTTAGACTAAAAATCAATATTATTTTGAATGCTTGATCGAGTTGAAACTAGCTTACTTACTTTTATCGGTTACTAAACGGTTCTTTCAGGAATAATTAATGCTTTTGCTATTGATTTTTGTTATGATTTCGTTTTCAATTTCCGGTTAATGGTTATGGTATTTATTTAGATTTTTAGCAAATTGAATAGAATATAACAATAGAAAACGGTAAAAATTTAATGGATTCCATTTTCATTCCTTCAATCCTACAAATATAAACTGAAACTACTCAACAAGAATTCTCTTATTTATTTTTAATACATACTTAAAAGTAAATTGTCATCTCTTTATTCTATTGAAGTTTATCTAATTAAAAAATGAGAACACAAGTGTTTTTTCTTTTTTCAAGAGAAAGAAAACAAACAATGGATTTTATATCAACTTTTAGATCTTCAAATCCTGAATTTTTACAACCAAATCGGTTTAATTCGTATCCGAATTTTGGAATGAATTTATTTGAAGAGCACATCTTTTTAATTGTATACAAATGTAGCAACAAATATTTCTATGTATTAAATGTATTATCTTTTCTAACTCGGGGGAGCTCAATCTTGCAATCCTACACTCAGAAAAAAATGCCATACTAAAATTAGGTACGACCGTACTTGAGTTTATACCGTTTTGATCTTAAAATTTTAAGATTGCTGTGTACTAAAAATCTTAAATTAAGGATGAATCAATCTCAAATTTAGAATTATGATTTTCCTTTACTATGGCAGCAATTTCAATCAAACTTAGTCAGAATATAAGACCACGGCAAATATATAATCCGTGAGTCTCGTTAATATACCTCCAGAAATATCTGAGTTATTTGTACTAAACTAGTTTAAGATTATTTTGTACTTAAAACAGTTTTTTTTTCAAGATCGAAAGAAAGTTAAAAATGAGAACGTTTCGAACTTAAATCAAGTACATTTTGGATTATTTCTTTTTCATTGTCGCACTTTAGAATTTTCAACTGGTTCTAGCGACGCAAATATGACGTTAGTCTTGGATCGCTAGTGAAATCAGCACCTATTTCGAAAGGTCGCTAACCAATAAAATACACCATTATTAAATGGTATATAACTTTGGTATTTTTCTTTTTTTTAGTATACATACTAGTGTATGTTTTAAGATTAAAATGAATTGTTTATGAAAATTTTTTGTACTTGAAACAAGTACGTTTTGAGATGAATTTAAAATTTTTGTGTACTTAAACTAGCATGTGTCGAAACTTTACATACTTGAATTAATCTCAAAACGTACTTAAAGTATCCTGAAAAAATCTCCTTTTAAGATTTTTCGTACTTGCGAAAACCGAACTTGAATTAAGATTTTTGTACTCAGTTTTAGGAATTCCGAACTTACCCAGCTTTTGAGAACGTTTGTACTTGAAAATTGCCTGTTTAAGTACGGAAATCTTGATTTTTTTTCAGAGTGTATCTACAAAATCAATGCTAAAACATTGGATAATACAGTAGTTATGATTTTCAGGATTGATGGAAATAAGTGTGCGTTAAGTTATTAGTTTAGAAAAGAGTCCCAAAAAAATATTGAAAGTGTTCTGAAGTTCGCTCAGCTAAGATAAGAGTTTATCTTGAAATCATTTATGCCAAAAGCGTAGTCATAAATTTCTTAAACATCTGCTGAATCCCAAGCGGAAATGTAGTCAGTTATCGAACCCATTTCCCTTCCTCTCGAACCCCTTGTGCGATTCCTTGACTTGACTTGCATGGAAAGTTTGCTCATATCGTTGCTTTCACAAATGTTATGCTCCCAAGATGCGGAAATAGTGCTTGGAATGGATATATCAGAGGGTGTGTGGGGATGATTTGGGAGGAGGCATTGAAAATTAACTTTGCATGGAATTTAATTTACGTCCACGACAATGATTTCCTGCCAAAGCAGAGTAGAGCAGCCGGAGCAAGAGCTGATGCCGGAGACGGTGCTGGAGCCGGGGGGGGGGGGGGGGGGGGGCTGAAAGGAGCTTCCGTCATTTCCTTGATGCAAAGGTTTTGTGGCAATGCGATGCCGCATGCCACACACATACAAACACACACACACACACACGAGGCTAAGGAGGCCACCTAACGCCTACGCTACGCTTCCTGCAGGATGTAAAGGACGTCACAGTCAGAGTCCTCCCATTTCAAGTTGGGAGCTACAGTCAGTTGTTTACCCACTTTCATCAGATCCATGGGAAGCTCCAACGTCCAGAGCGTTCGTATGTTTGTTTGTGCAGGCAGCTGTAGTCGCAGTCTGAAAATGTCCTGACTGCCTGCCTGCCGCTTCCTTGCAAATGCTGCAGCTTCCGTTTCCGGGATATAATGTTCATATTTTCGAGGACATTTACAGGAAATAAAGTACATCGCCCTCGTCGACAGCAACCGTTTCTCTGTGTGTGTGTGTGTGTGTGTGTCTATGGGGGATAACATGGCTCAGCAGTTACCACCCAATGTCCCTGCCAATACCCCAACCCTCACTCCCAACCTACGCCTCACTTCCGCATCATCGCCGTCGCCGTCGCCGTCGCAGTGGCAACTTTTGCCGTGTGTTCACATTTATGCTAGCCCAGTTAAAAAGCCCGACTGTCAGTCAGTCGGTAGCTAGAGCAGTATCCTCACCCCTCACTCTACCCCCCACCCAACCTTACACACACACACACACACACACACCCAGTGACTCCTCACTCCTCTGGCTTTTGCGTGCTTCCGCAGTGGCAGCAACAGCAGGATGCTCGACTGCAGAGTACGTTTTGAATTTTGTCGCACTTCCTGTTACGGCATCGGGCAGGAGGATGGCATGGGAGAACGGGGGACGGATCAGTGTTGCCAACATTCGACAAGCAAGAGAGCTGTTTTAAGTTGGGGCTAAGAAAGGCAAAAGAGCTTACTTCATACATATTTCAGCAACACATATTTAAAATAATGCTAGAGTTTATTTTATGATCATCAGCCATGTTCTATATCATGAGTCTCTTACAACTAACAGTAATAGCAGGGAATCATACCGAAGCAAATATCGGTTCCGGTACGTCCCGAAACAACTATTTCGGTAAACGGTTCTATTTCGGTTTTTTTTGCTTTTGGTTACGGTATCAGCTGCGGTTCAGCTTAAGTTTTTGAGATACACTCAGAAAAAAAATCAAGATTTCCGTACTTAAAAAGGACATTTTCAACTACAAACGATTTCAAAAGCTGTCTAAGTTCGGATTTTCTAAAGTAGAGAAAAAAAAACTTGTTTCAAGTTCGATTTTCGCAAGTACGCAAATCTTAAAATGAGATTTTTCGGGAAAAATTTAAGTACGTTTTGGGTTCAAAAATGTACACAAAAATCTTGAACTAAATCTAAAATGTATTTGTTTCTAGTACAAAAAAAAATCATATTTAATTAATTTTTAGCTTAAAACACTAGTATGTGAACTAAAATCAAGTAAAATACTAAAATTAAATACCATTTAATAATGGTGTATTTTGTTGGTTAGCGACCTTTTGAAATAGCTGTTGATTTTACTAGCGATCCAAGCCTAACGTCATATTTGAGATTTGTTAGGTGCGACAATTAAAAATTAATATCTCAAAATGTACTTGATTTTAGTACCAAACGTTCTCATTTTCAACTTTCTTTCCATCTTGAAAAAAAGCATTTTAAGTACAATAAAATCTTAAACTAGTTTAGTACAAATAACTTAGTTGTTTCTGGAGGTATCTCATGGGTTTTATATATATAAGTTCGGTTAAAATCGGACTTTCGAACAGCTGCCATAGAAAAAGAAAGTCAGAATTCTAAATTTAAAATCTATTCATACTTAATTCAAGATTTTTAGTAAACAGAAATCTTAAAATTTTAAGTATAAATTCAAGTACGAACGTACCTAATTTTAGGATGGCATTTTTTTCTGAGTGTATAATTTACCCGATTTTAAAAAAGAATCTATTTTATCCATAAAAAAAAACCTTACACTACACATCAAAAACGGTCCAAATGACTGTGGAGCTAGTGTATTGAAGTATCTTTCAAGTTGTAGGAAGTGTGACAGCATCAGTTCAATATGCACCGAACCGGTTTGAATTCTTAAAGTAATACAAGCCCCTTTAAGTATTTGATAGTATTCTTATAGACGGGATCTCGACTGAAGCCTTTCCTCAATATTAGCAAAGCATGGAATCACAATTGTTTTAAAAATATTAAATTCTTCAAGCAAATTTTCTTCGTAACTAGAATTTGTCCGCAATTGAATTTTAGAAAAAATCCTCTTTTGACGGGAAAAAGCTGTTAAGGCATCGCGGATGGAAACGAATGGGCTGCTCTCTGGACGAGACAGAGAGGGAGAGAGGGAGAGATAGAGAGAGAGAGAGAGAGAGAGCGCTGCGTGCTCTTCCGCTTTTTGGCTCTGTCATCAGCAACGTAATTTCCGCAGCGTAAGAACGGAACACGCTTTGTATTCTAACTCGCCGCCAGGACTCACTGGCTGTTATCATAAAGGATTAGAGATGGCACATGGAATTGAAAATAGAAATAGAGTTGGAGATGGAGAAATCCCTGACACAGGCACAGGTCGAGTTGAAATTCATCAAATTCAACTTGACTGGCATATAAAATGGCCAATGTTTAATGCCTGATAGCGGTGGCAACAAGTGATCCCTCCACCTCCAACTTCAACTCCGCCTGAAACTCCACTACCCCCTCCTTCTCAGGTGCAAGTATCAACGACATTGTCGCTGTCGTTGTTGGCAGTTCATCAAATTCTCATGTGACCAAAGACCAAAAGGTTCAATTCGTTCGTTTCATACGAAATTTGATATGCGATTCACATATTTAATGACTTCTTTCATTTTTACATAACACTCGATTCGATGAACTGCCCTCCCGTTCCTCACCACTCCCCTTTTCCCTGTTACCACACCCCGTGCATGATCCCTATGCCTGGCTAAGGTTTCATCAAAGCGGAGCTGTTGCACCCAAGCACTTGTTGCATTCTAGGGCTTGGTTCGATATCATCGCTGTCGTCGTCGTCTTCGTTGTCGCCTCGGAAATTCCCATTCCCATTCCCGATCGTGGCGACCCTTTTGACAGGCCCCAGCTCCCCAGGCACGTGATGGAACGCCGGACAAATGGAAGTGCCACTGCTGTAGGTGTCTCTCTGTGTGTAAGTGTGTGTGTGTGTGTGTGTGGGACGAGTGTAACAGGTACCGGGTGCATTTGTATGCAGCACGGCGGATGCGCCGGCCAAAGCGTTTATTATTTCTTCATTTGACGCAAATGATGGTTGACTCCAGGCAAGAGGAATGCACTAAACCGCTAACTAAACAGAACCCCAAAAATAAAAAACAAAAAAAAAACAAGTGGGAAAGGCTATAGTCGAGATCCCGACCATATAATACCCGTTACTTACTTTAATAAATTTAAAAGTAATTTAATGAAAATACTTGTTTTGCTCTGAAAACTTTAATTCGCCATACCTGCCCATCTAAATGTCTTATCTTAATGCGATTTAGTGGGATAATAGATAATACTAATAGATAACGTTAATTACCACAAAAACGTATTATCTTTAAAACTGTGGGGGTGGTGGTATTTTGCGATTTGGCTTAAACTTGAAACAAACTTGATCTGAAAAGTTTGGTATCTCTACCTCTTATGGTCTGTGGGATCCTTTTGTTCATACCGACGGACAGACGAACAGACACACATGCCTATATCGACTCTGTTGATGCTGATCAAGAATATATATACTTTATAGGGTCGGAGATGACTCCTTCTCCCTGTTACATACATTCCAACGAACACAATGTACCCTTTTATTTATTTTTTAAGTAACGGGTATAACAACAACAATAATAACCAATACCCAACACCGAAAAGCCGAGAATCCATATCCAAACCTCAATGCCGAATCGTTGAGGTTTCAACTCAAAACCGAAACAGAAACCGAAGTTGAAGTTGAAGTTGAGTTTTCTGACCGCAACTGGCAAAGGGAAAGGGAAAGGCAGGCGGCGACAACAATAACAACAACAGGGAACAAAATACACTGCAATAAATTAAATTAGAATAAGAAATTTCTATTCTAGTACTAGTACCAGTATCGTACCTATGTCTCTTAAGAATATAATTATTTAATCGAATTATATTTATATAAACATTTCTTCGCTTTCTTTTAACATAACTATACTCTTTGAATTTTTATAAATATTAGCATGTATATTTCCTTGAATGTAACTTTGGAGTTAAATCTTTATTTTAAATTGAATGTAACTTTGGAGTTTAATCTTTATTTTAAATTGAATGTACTTTTATCTTTCTAAAGTCTCATCACGGTTGACACTTAATGATAAAGGCAGAATTTTTTAATAGTTACTTTTTATACATACTTAGATTAATTTTTTTGGCAGTTCTGGACATTTTCCGAAATGGATGAAGAAAATACAATTTTCACAACAAATATTCTTTCCGTACCTACACTTGTTCTTAAGTAATATAATGTATGTAATGCATGTAAATTGTTTTGCTTTATTAGCTGGATGTAAAATGTTTTAAAATCAATTTGTTGTACCGGTAATGGTACCGAAATCGATAGGACAACACAGAAACATAACTTTTACCGAAACAGTTGTTTCGGGACCCACAGAAACCGAAAGTTGAACATATATTTTGCTTTGATGCCCTAAATATAATATAATAAATATTAACAAATAAATATAACAATAATTAAATGATACAGAAATAATAAACGAAATAAAAGCTTCCCTAATATATACATTCTAAACATAGAAAATGTTAAAATACTATAAAATTTGTGCCATATTCAATTTTTAAAGTCATAATTTTAAACAAAATATTTTAATACTGTCATTGTTTTTCCAACATTTTTATTTAATTAAAAATCAACTTTTTAAATATTTTAAAAATTACATTAATCTATTCATTTTTTCTCAGTGCATGATTCTTGTTATTTGAAACCCGGATTTAAACAGAACATGAAAAAGAAAGAAGAACGAGCCACAAATTACTTTTACCGATCACAAAAAACAACAGCAACTCCATAAGAACAATAACAACAACATGAAGAACAGAACAGTTACAACAACAACAACAATAACAATAACGACGCCGACGACAATGACGAAGTTAATGTTGATGACAGTCGAAGTGAAGAGAGGACACAAACTGAATACAAATGCATAAATTATAGCGCAAACAAATTTCCTATGTACGAATGCACTTGTCCAAAGGTTGGGTTCTCCATAGAGTATATCCGTACTCCTCACACTCAGACTCATCACCATCAATATACCATGCCCAGATCCATCCAAATTGTGCATGCAAATCGGAATTCTCCCAAAGAAATGGACATTTTTTGAAAGGCCGACACAGCCGGACGAACGAATTTCTTATTATTTATGGATTTATATTCTCTTATTTTTGTTGATATTCGGAATTCCGATACATACGACGGGACAACTCGTTGACAGCTAAGAAGGGACTACAAATTTTCTTATAAAATGGAAAATTCGTTTCCAAAGTGAAGTTTATCATTAGAACCAAGGCTGCAAACCGGTTCTGAACCGAACCTCGTAGAACCTGTTCGGTTCGGGTTCTTAAGCAGGATGAACCGGATCATGAACCGAATACTTGAAAATATTTGCTTTGCGAACCCAAACCTAAGCCGAACCGCTTTCTAAAAAAAAGGTTCTGTTCGAAAAAAGAAAATAATTAAATATATTTTATGGTTTTCTAATATTACGCAAATATTTGAAACTTTGGTTTAATATAAGTCATATTTAAATCTTGTAATAAAGTTAAATTATCATCAAAATTTGATTTCTTTAAAAAAATATTTCGTTAGATTTTTGTATGAAAATGAACCAAGGTTTGAACACAAACCTTGGTTTCAGGGGGTATATAAACCAATTCGCGAACCGAACCGATATCTTGCTCTATGGTGCGAACCGTCGAACCGAACCTTTAACAAAATTTTGAAGGCTTGCAGCCTTGATTATAACTCCACCTAAAGTAGCTAAAGACAATAAAAAATTTGATCCATACTAAACTCAATTAAAAATTAAAGATCCCAAATCAGTTCATTACATGACAAATTTCTTTTTCTTTAGATAGAATACCGTTACATTACATATAATTATAATCCAGATACTCGAAATTAAAAAAGGACCTATTGAGAAGAAAAGTTGATTATTTAAAATATTTGACACTGTCATAAAGAATTAATTTTATTTCGATTCTAAAACTAATTGGACTCTACCTATAGATCAAAAATTCTAGCCACTTTAAATAAGCAAGATATAGTGTGATCGTATAAAAGTTTTGAATTATAATTAAAACCATATTCAAGTAGTATAATAATAGTAAAATTGATCCAAGTCATAAGGCGTTCAAATCTAAAGAGGAAAGATAGAGAAGAGTTTATAAATATCATTACGAGATAAGAATTAACATTTAAACTCTTTCTTATTAAAAAGAGAGATGTGGAGTTTTTCAAATGACAACATTAATAATATAAATTCATTGCTTAATAGTTCTGTTATATAAAAGTGTTAACTTTTAATCAATTAAATATTGCAAATAACTATAACAAACAAATGATGAATTGAACAAATTACAGTGAATTTTATGCTTGTCAATTAAGAAAACGCTATGCCAAAAATTGCAATGTTCGATTGCAGAAGAGTAAACTATGCTACAGTATGTGCACTTAACTTGGCTAAAAAAAACTGTTAAGACTAAATTAATTCACAATCTTTGCAAAAGTTAGGCTTAACTTTCTACTATATATATGTACATATATATATATATAGCATTGGAAGCTTATAAAATCTTACGACTTAATTAATTATTTAACTTAAATATATACACAAGTCCTAAGTGAACGTTATTGCGTCTCGTGTAAAAGTTGTCTGATATGAGCCAAAGATGTGAGTTGGGAATCAGAGCAGAAGCAGACGATCGCTGAGCGTGATCGACTGCAGGTTGGCCAAATCTCAGAGACCCGTGTGACTCGTCTGTAGCTGTTCAATTGAGATGGACAACTGTTCGAGACGCTGCATCAGCTGCAGCATATTCTCTTGGGCTCTGCTCGTATTGAACTCATTGCCATGCTCCAGTGAATCCTCCTCGGCAGCGGCCAATTCAAAATGCAATTTGGCTAAGCTCTCCTGTTGCTCTCGTATCTTGGTCATCTGATCCATGGTGCAGCCAGAGCCTAAACAGTCATTAAATTAATTAATTATGCATATATTTAATTAAACTAGATATAAATCTCTTACCGAAAGCCTTCAGCTTGCCCGAATGAAAATCATCCAGCAGTCCAAGCAGCGCACGCTCCATATGCTTCACATCGGGCACTTCGGAAACAAAGGAATGATGTTTAATCGGACGATCGTCGAACTTGTCACTGTGAACGCTTTCGTTTGGCATTGTTAATGGTTGGCTTTGGCTTTGGGTCTCCGTCTTACGGCGCTGCAAGCTCGGCGTATTTGTATTGCTATTGTTGTTGTTATTATTGTTGTCGTTGTCGATGTTGTTGTTATTACTGATGTTGGTGTTGGGATCTGGGGACAACCATTCGCTGCTCACCAGTGTTATGCTATTCAAGCTGTGCTCACTGCTGTGCATAGCATCCAACTGATGACCATCTGCATGTGCCGGTGCAAAAAATCATACAATAAATCATGAAAATAAAACAAAATCAAAATAAATGAAATCTACGAAATATAGCAAAGAAATTGCTTAAGCCATAAAATTATAAAACTTAAGTTAAAGTTAATTATATTTAAAAATAAACTACATTAAGCGGACCATCAGCTAATTTATTTTAGCTTTTCCTAACATTCCAGTTAGCTATATGCATTTACAATAACAATCAAGATACGAGTAATCAAACTAATAATAATAAATGATTAACAAAGTAAAGTAAATATAATAGACCTTGTCAAATCTTTAGCTAATAAATTTAATGTTTGAATTAATATAAATTTAAAACGCAAGATTATATTATAAATATAAAATTATTTAAAATCATGAATTAAATTAATTAACGACAATTTTTTATGTTTTATATGAATAGTTAAGAGGTTTAATAATTATTTGAGATATATTTTTACGTTAAATACATTGTAATTAATGTAAAACTTGAAAATATCTATCATATAAAATTTGATTAGGTTATGATCTTTCATAAAAATCCACAAAAATTAAGATAATTGAACTAAACTATAAATTTTAATAAGAAGCCATTAAAATTGTGACTTGAATTGACGACAAGCTATTATAAACAAAACTAATAACAAAATCGCAACTATCTTGACGCGACACAGATATTCAGGTGACATCGGAACAATCCCACGGAAGAGAAGGTGAATGAAGCGGCATCAATTGTGTTAAATTATTGAAATTATAACAACTTGGCAGTGTGTGTATTAGGGTGCATCGATTTGTATGTGTTAAAAAAAATGACAAATGGTATCCCATGATCGTAATCAAGGGTCAATTTTAAGATGTTTTCATCACGAAACCATAGTTCTAAAATCAATTCCTAGAGCCCGCTTTATGAGTTGTGAAACGTGTTTTTTTTAAATATTTTTATCATGAATTATAACCATATCCTTAGTATATTTAGTCCGATCCTGACAAGATTGGTATCAAAACTCGTGCTATGACCAGGACTTTCAAATACAAAGGCAAACTTAATTTTTGTCCCTGCAAGGACTAAAAACGCAAAATTTTTCAACTCAAAAAACGGAGATCAGGTATTGATTTTAGATCTATAGTTTCTTTGTAAAAACATCTTGGATTTGACCATAGATTACGAACACGGGGTACCATTTTTTTGCGAAAGAATCGATGCACCCTAATGTGTATTGTGTGTGAAAGTGTAATGTGAGCAACATATGGCCAAAAGTGCGTCATACGCCGGTTAGAACTGAAGGCCAACACTTGGACAATGGTCAATTGTTAACTCCTTGGCATGTGGAGTAGACGTAAAGCGTTCACAGCGACTGTAAGGATATTGGAAATCGAAAGTAATTGTTGTTGGCTAGGTGAGTTTTACCTTTCAGCAATTTGCGTGGACGTGTTTTAAACTCAAAACGCTCTTCACCCGCTGCATTGTTGTTGTTGTTGTTGCCCTGGGCTTGGGGGCGTGGTCGGCGCTCATTGACGTATTGTAGTGTTGTTTTTGCAGAAGGTTGTTGTTGCTGCTGCCCGTGTCCATGTCCCTGTCCCTGTCCCTGCCCCTTCTCGGAGATGGTGCGCTCAATGGAGCAGGAGGCCGAATTGCGGCTACGTGTAGTTTCCCCACTGGATATGCCTTTAATCTGTGTGTATGTACATATATAATAAACAATGTGTTGTTATTGCCAGTGTGTTGTTGTGTTTATTGAGTGGAGTGGGAGTTGGGCGTGTACATTACATTGATCTTTGGCACCGCAACGGGTGTGGCAG
Source organism: Drosophila phalerata (assembly GCA_951394115.2). NCBI lineage: Eukaryota > Metazoa > Arthropoda > Insecta > Diptera > Drosophilidae > Drosophila > Drosophila phalerata. The sequence goes on from OX596008.2 coordinate 8,899,187, forward strand.
GTGTCTGGGCTGATTTCGCTTCCTCCTCCGTTTCAACATCATTTGGCACTAGCTTTTGGCGCTCCACAACTTCATCGTTTGGCTCCATTTTCAATTTTATTTCTTATATTTTATCTTTGTTTTCAAGCAAAAATTTGCTTTGTGTGCGTTTGACCATTCACAGAGTACGTCGACATCTAAACAGCTGATACCAGTGTGACCACACTGTGAAATTAACAAAACACCAGGGCTGCTGTAAGCTGTGTTACTTAAGCGGCAAATTCAAATAATTCAATTGCAACATGGTTTGGTTACTTTTATTGCTTTATCAAACTACTAAAGTTAATAAGGCCATAATTTGTCATTATTTTATGCCTTCTTTTTAGAGAAACCCATTGTGTAGATCATGTGCACGATGCTCACTAGTCCCACGCCGCACAGAGCTGCAGTAATGCCAAATAGAACTTTATCGGCTGGTCCACCTTTCAGATGCACAGGCAGATCATTTATTGCCTGCAAAAAGTTAATTCAATTACAGCAAAAACTCTGAAAAATAAACTGAGTAAAACCCACCTGAAAAGTCTTCATTTTGCCAGCTAATCCCTCAGGTAAAGCCATAATTTCCAACGAGTATTATGTAATTGCTGAAAATGTGTAATAATTAAATATAATGCAAATATATGCAATTCAAGGGTTACACAAAAGTAACACAGACAATTTAAATGAATATTCACAATTAATTAGATTATTTTTCAAAGTAAAAACGTATTTACTTACTTTTCGAATTGGAAATACTTCTGCACTGCAGTTCTGAATGTTGCTAATGTACAATTTAAAAATAGAAAATATGCACAGATGTTTGTGGCAATGAGAATTTGCCGTTGCAAAAACAGTATTGCCAAGTTGCAACGTTTTTCAGCTCGAAAAAATGTCGAATGCAACGACAAACGGAAAATGCATTCAAACGACATAGCCGTTGAAATTCAAATTTAGCGGCATGTGAGCGACCGAGGGACGTTGTGAACGTCCGATTTTCGATTTGTACGTGTTCTGTTCGCGCTATTTTGGCTTTTTGTGAATTTTTCAACAGGCGCACAGCAAAAGCTGTGGGCGAATAGCGTTTTTTGTATTATACGTTTTGTTTTACGCAGCAGCGTGACAAGTGTGCGACTGCGAAAGCTTGATGTTGCGCAAAAGCTGCGCACAGCTGTCGTCTCACTTCCGCACACGGTGAATAACGTAGCGGCGTCTGGCTGAAAGCACTCCGAAGCATTTTTGGAACCGGCAGACAACTGCTTAACGATTTTGTGAGCCTGGTGGGGATTACAATAATTCTACACCGAATGAGTTGTGCAATTTCGGGGACATCGTGTGTGCAAACTAAATTTGTAGACACAACGAAGTCGCAGCAGAATTCAACGACCGTTGCAGGCGTACGACCGAAAATTAAAGATGGGGAAAAATGTAGTGTCGCTTTTCGATTTACAAAATTCGAAATCCAACTGAATTTCTGACGATGTCGCATTGTTATTTTGCTTATTTTTATTGCAATATGTGTGTGTAGCGTTACCGGTACCGTATATAATAAACGAAAAGCAAAAGCTGTTTAAGCTCTCGCCAAAAAAAAAACAAAAACGCTTACGCTGGCTCGAATTACGGATCGCTTGTCCCGCCAGACCCGCGACCAACGAGCTGTTTCAAACATACATAAGATATCGCCCTGCTAAAGCCTTTGTCGATTTTTAGCTCCCAGTACAAGAACTTTCAAAATCTGTAGCTTCCAAACAAAATTAACTTGCCAAAGCCAAAGCGTTGCCGTCAGCGTCGGCAGCGCTGCTGCAGCGCAACTTTGGTTTTCCGAAACTTGAAAAAAGTTAAATCTGTCAAGTTCACCTCCGAGTGCTTTTATTGCCATGCGGCAAAAAGAAACTTGTGCGATTCTTCTTGAACCCCCCTCTTCAACCGAACGCTCTCACCTATTTATATTGAATGCGCTCTCTCGCTCTGAAGCGTTCAAAAAGTTCAAGCTAATATTTTCAAGTTCTAAAGTTAAACTTGTTTTGTGTAAGCTGCACAAACTACAAAAGTTTCCATGGTTATCGTTATCGGAGCAAACTTTATGCAAAACCGATGCATTGATTTGTAGTTTTAAAAAAAAAACCTTATAAAAAAAAAGGTGCATGGAATTCTACTGCCAACTACGAAAAAGAAAAGTCAAGTTCGTTAAAAAATCTATTGTGGCAAATAAATAGGGAACTCAAGTCAATTTAAATTAATTTACTTTATTTTTTAAATATTATATTAAAAATTTTACAGGTACCAGTCTAAAAGTCCAACATCACACACACACACACACACGTCTTTAAAAGCACTGCTTAATGCTTTTTGTGCTTGACGGATTGAAAGTTTTATCAGAAAGCCAAAACGCAGCCCTATATATGGTGAGGCGAGACAAACCTGGCCTCAAAAACACGAGCTTATTGACACAGGGGCAATAGAAACAACAGTTCTGACAAACGAACGAATGAGCTTAAAAAGCCACTCTACAAAGAACGTCAAAAAAATGGCACAAATTAGTGATATTCCTTAAAAAAGATTTAGATTTGGTTTCGCCGATCTGCCAAAATGAAAATAAAATTGTAATATTAATATTGAGATTCTAAAGTAAGTAAAGTAAATTCAAGTATTGATAATTAAATAATTATATATGTATTTAATGCAATATAAATATTATAAATGTCCCAAATGAATATGACAGCTAATAAAGGGCTATGGGAATTAAAGCACGAAAACTGTTTAAAAAGTTTAAGTTATAAAAGTGAATTGCAGCTTAAGCATTATAAATAAATAGAAATATTCTAATGCTACAATTCTGAAAAGCAAGCTATTATTACAAATTTTAAGAAAAACAGTTTTCACACTATGTCTCGTCAATTTTTGTTTTTGCGCTCTTTCATTTAAATTCCCGAAATCGATATTAAATCAGTGTGCAAAAAAAGGGTCGTTCTTGCAACTCTTTCATATATGCTTAAATAAAATTAAAACTAAATCTGAATCTGTTTTAGGAATACCCCTATCAATATATGTTTATTATAAAATATGTGTGTGCACTTTGAAATTAATTAAAGCTTTACAATAAGCATTTCAAGAACGACACACCGACTGGTCATGTTGTTATTATAGCTTTTGAAACTTTGTGAGACAAAGTCTAAATTTCTATGCGCTTAAAGCTTAAGTCATTAACAGAAAGAAAAAAACTATTAAATACAATTTCACGAAAGTTGTCGAATAACAAAGCTTATTTTCCTTAATCTCTTAAATCCAATAAACATTAAAATTATCTTTTTTAAATCGTATCGCAATCAACAAACTGCCATTTTCGTATTTTATTTCGTATCAAAAAAGTGCGGTTGTGTCTGCTACCTTTTTCGCACCGAAAGAACACTCGTTGCGTTGCCCGTAGTTCGAATGCGATAGCAACAACAATAAGCAGACGAGGTTGTCTACTCCTTTTCCTTTTCGCAAAACAAAATGGATTGCTCTTTAACTAAAACAGTTAACAGGCTCTCAGCAGCGACGGCAAACATTTACAGCGGCCAACGAGAACTGAGCAAACATGTCATATATTTGTCTCTCTCCCACCAGCGGACAGACAGTAGTCGTTGCCATTCACAGTCGTTCAACAAAATCTAACCGAGTGAATCAAATGCGCATTTGCATGCTGCTCATTTCGCTGGGCGCCTGTTGAAAAATTCACAAAACCGCTACGAATATAACGCATTCACACTATTCACTCACTCGCTCGCTCGTGTACTCGGACATACTCGCTTGTCTGCACTTGGTCGAGAATGCATACGGCATGGGAACACAATAATTCAAATTCAGATCCTGTTCCCATTGCATTAATATTTGAATACGACAAAAAAGTTTGTACTTGCTTTTATTTGGATATGCATATTAATGAATACGGTAACAAAGATTCAAATATTTAATTTAATTTCGAATAAGTAAGTGGGTACAAACCACAAAAAGTAAAGAATCTAAATTTGAATAATTCTATGAGTGTACTCATCATGGGTGTGAATTTCTAAAGAAGGGCCTTTAGACGGTCTGTTCTTTTTAGTTCACGTATCTACACTCGCTTGACTAGAGTTTATTCATTCCTCTCGAACTACCCGTCGACTCTTTCTGACGCACAAGTAAAATGAATAACCAAAGTTATGAATGCCCATGAATGCCAACGAGTACTTGGCCAGTTTCATGAAAGACACTCAAGAAGATTGAGTTTTGTGCTGTCGCAAGATTCGAAGGGGCAATGATGTCAGTGCGCTCGCTCACTCGTATTGTTTTCGACGAATTCGCTTTTCGATTGGATGCATGTTGTAAAAAATGTTTGAACTGTTTTAAGTTTAAGTTTTAACGGTAACAGTGACGCAGAAATGGCCAGCAAGTTGCTGGTCGACCACAAAACCAAACACAATGAGTGCAAGTGTAATGTGTGTGTCTGTTTGTGTGAGTGTGTGTGTGTATTTACGGTTACCTTGGCAATGAAATACGCTCATAAACACACATACATATGTATGCTCATATAAATGGCGAATCGGAGAGTCGTGTGGGAAGTTCATTTACCTCTTTTAACATTTTCAGCGGTCATGCGCCGCTGAGGTGAATTAGATATTCTTGTATGCGTAGTTGTTGTTCTTGCTGAGTGGGAGAACGTGAGCGTATGAGAGCAGAGAGAAGGCGCGCTCTCCTATTTGCAATTGGTTGAGTGTGTGTCCGTTTCGTTTTTGGTTACCTGAATGCAAATTAGTTAGTCAATTGGGAGAGCGAGAACTCACTCAAATGTTTGCTCTGACAACAAGCATATCTCCTCTTGTTTCTCCTCCTGTGCCATTCGTCTTGCTATTGTTGTTTCTGTTACTCGCGATGTGATCACGACGAGTTGCTTTTGTTGTTGGCTGTCAAATGTGTTTCAAAGTCAATGTCTTGTGTGCGAGAACGAGAACGAGCACGAGAATGAGACCGAGAACAAGAGCGGAAGCAAGAGTGAGGCAAGCACTGTTGACCCAGCCCCCAATGTACCCCTCTTTATTTGCCCGCCTGCTCAAACTACCTTGATGTCTTCGTGTGCGTGTCTTGCCCTCTACTCCTTCCTGTACGTGTGTTAGTGTGCTGTTTTTGTTTTTTTTTATCATCTAAGTGGATGTGGATGTCTGCTGTTTGTTGCCTCTCCCGTCATCATTTAGAACAGTTGTCGACGCGCGCGCATGAACAAAAAGTAAATGGGGCGGGCACGGCGCACACGGAGCAGAGTATCATCATCATCAAGCGTCGCGTCGCTGCCGGCAAACGGGCAGCGTACGCCCTACAAATTTGCTGTTCGCCTATTCGAAAATTTCACTAAAAATTGTTTACTCTCTCGTTTGGCACGAAATGAAAGTGTCCTTTGGCCCCCAAGTGAACGCCAAGCCGTTTGCCCCGTCCCCCATTGGTCTTTGCTAATTTTTAACGACGACACTGTCACATTATCAAAAGGTTTCATGAGCGAGTACTACGTGCATATATGTCTATAGTCGGGTATCTCTATAGAACACCTGCTTCGCAGCGGGGTTGTCACATTGGGGAAGATATTCGGCAATGTGCTCTCCGTATTAGATGGAGATATTACAGAGGCGTCCCCGCAAAGGATACATTCATTTAATCTGCAATTATAATGTGGTTTTATGGGTCGTATGTGCTTTTTGACTAGACAGTTGGATCATTGGAAAGGATTGTAGTTTTGTTTAAAATTATAAATAAAGTTTATTTATCCTCGACTAATATTAAATGGAGTAATTTACAAGAATAATTATTTAAAATTAATTTTTTTCTGGGGGTATTTAGAAAATGTTTTTATTATTGCTCCAACATTATTTGCAAGAGTTGGGGATAAGCCTGAAAAACGCAATCATGAATATTGTTACGAATAGAATAGGTGATGATCCTTATATTATTATAGTTATAGTCCTAGACTTAGCTAATTGTAAGTACTAAATTTTTGAAATTCCAATTGCAGATCCTTTAAACTGCGCTAGAATTATTTTTAGATAATCAAATAAAACTTCAGCAAATTTAACAGGACTGAGAAAACATATAGAAAAGGATAAAATGTCGGAATAAGTATGGAATATAATTATTCTATATAATTTTATAGTCAAGGTCGTACAGTATACAAATATCGGAAATACAAAACTGGTTCTAATTTCAATTGTAATAGAACATTTTTTTAGATTCTGCCCTTTAGTACTGGAAACTAAGAAACTTAAGGGCCTCGGATCTTTCCAGATGCGCCACTGCCCCTCCATCGAAATTCGTAATCGACAGCAGGTAGATTTGATTCACCAGGCGTGACATAACAACAAGTGAGCACACACAACCCGTGAGAGAGAAAGAGAGGACAGAGCGAGAGAGAGAGAGAGCGAGAGATATCAGCAGCGGATATTGCTGGGAGGGGCAATGCGTACTTGTTTGCACTCAGTCTAGCTTTTGTTGGATTATGTGCGCCTGTTACGGTAGTCAAGACTTCCCCATGTCGACGTGTGTGCGCTCGATGTGCCTTGTGACTAAAATTTGGAGCTCGAATGCGACAGTATATACGAGTATGTTGTTTTCCCCCGCTCAGTCCTTTAGTTTAGCTCTGAGAAGGTCTTTGGCGCCTATACCCCTTAGCGGAGAGTCAAACGGTCGTCTGCAGTTGGCAGTTGGCAGTCGGTAGTCGGTAGTCGTCAGTTGGTAGGGCCCCCTCAAATGTGTTCCCAATTGCGGTACACTCTTGTGCTGTTCCCCACGACGATGACAAACGCTCACGGCCGTTTAGCTATGCTTTCTGTTAGCCCGCGCTGTTAGTAGCCATCTTTTTCGATTTTTTGCTCAATCACAGACGATGATGACGACGACGTCGACGACAGACAGACAGACGGCGTGCCACAACGCGTTGCGGTTTCTGTGGCATGTTGGGGAAGGCTTGAGGGGACTTGAAGTTATGGAGTGGGGACTGTAAATCTGACATTGTCTAGCCACTGTTGTTGTGTGTTTGTGTGTGTCACTTGTTTGCTGTGCAACTTCTGTTTTCCTGGTGTAATTAAGCAAACGAAATATAATAATAATAAATTATAATTTTAGAAGGCGTGCCAACACCAACACCAATCAAATTAAACAGAGCGGGGCTTAAACCGCGAATAATATTATTTTATTTATGGCCAACACACACACAGTATTCTGCTTTAGTTTATTATTATGCCATTATTTCGTTTGTATGTTTAAAATATAAATGAACAGGCTTCAAGAAATGCTCGTCTCTCTTTATCGCTAGCAAAGAAGAGTATTATATTCCGCTTTCGCCATAAATGTTCAAATTCGACAATGGGAAAAAGTTGTGAGAGCGCGCGCCTTTTGTTATGTTAATTTTACAGCGTTTCTCCCTCCACACCGAACACTTTCCAAATGTTAGTGGTAAATCGAGTGGTAATTGTAGCCAACTCCAGCTTCAGTTACAGTTCCAACTCTAGTTCCAATTTGAGTTCCAGATCTAGTTTCAGCACCCCGAAACTATTGCTATTTCTATGAAAACTTGGTAGCTGCTGCGTTCGTTTCTAACGATTTTCTATGTTAACGCCAATTTTGGAACGGTTACCGCTTGTCAGCAGCAGCAGCAACCGCCGATGTCCGCTGCAACCGCCGCTCCTTTTTCTGCCTGCCGTTAAATGTGAAAAATGTACGTTCCGCGGACTTTGCGTCATGCGATGTTAATTCAATAGGCGCTCAGCATTAGACACAAGCTGGCTGATACGTAACGTCAATGGCCGACACTTGTGTGTGAGCGAGATGGTAGCGTGGAAGGTCATACGACTTGCTTTGCTCTGTTTGTTTACATACTGTCTGTGTGTGTGTGTGTGTGTTTCTTATCTGTTATCCGTTTGCTTGCGAACGACTCAGTGTGACCATACACACAAGTATCTGTAGCTACAGCTCTCTTTCTCCCTCTCCCTCTCTTTGTCTCTCTCTCTCTGTGTGTTTTTTGTGCCTTAGTTTTAGGGGACAATGAACTTGTGTTCAGTGCATTGCACTTGGTGCCCGCTTGTTGTGTTTATTTTTCTGATTTTTTACGAGAATTTGCAGCAGGAGATTTCACATAGCATAATATATTTTGTTTGTGTGTATTTATGACCATGTTAACTTGTTCTGGTAATATTTAGCTTAACAGTGTTATGGATCTGAATCTTTAACAGATCATGATTTATAGGCCTAAAATAACGATCAGTAAGTTGTAAAATATGGTGATGTAAACAATTCATATTGATTTTTTATACATGTAATATTTTTTATCATCTGCATATCACTGCAGTCCATATACAGAAAGAATATATACCGATCAAATGGTATAGTCTTTACTAACAATTTTGCATACAAAGACTCTAAGTAACTCATATGGTGCACGAAATAAGGGGTGTAAGCGGTAGGGGCAAAATTTGAGCTTTTTGGTAAAAATTCTTTTAAAAAATCATTGGCATTCAGCAAAAAGGTCCTGATTCTGTATACAAAAAAAGTGTTTTTTGCGCAACGCCCGAATGCCAAACTATTTTTTGTAGTATTAATTTATTTATTAAAATTAATGTATTTCTTCACAAAATTGGATAACTTAAATTTTGGGGAATGAAAAAGTTTTTGTAACTAATTTTACCTCAAAAGAGGTTTTTACTTTATAGTACATTCTACTTAGAACTGATAGAGGCGCAACTTATAACTTATGATACCAGACGCAGGAAAAATTTTATTTTATTTTTGAATCGGACAATTATATCATATAACTGCCATACATATGTACGTTCGGTCGAAAGTCAATTATAAGTAGAAAAAACATTTTTATTTTAGTAATTATGTATGTATGCCATTCTGAGGGATAATGCAGTTAAACTTGTTTTTTACATGGTGACCAAATATTATTCATATCGGTTCACTATATCATAAAGCTGTCTTTGAAACATTCAGTCAAACATTTAGCGATCTGCAAGGGCATCAAATCTTTGACATGCCGAATACTATTAAATTTCATCTCTATTTTAACGGGACTAGGTTTTTCACCTAAACTCCTAGTTCGATATGACAATCTAATTTCGTTGGAATGGATAAGGGTTAATGAAATACCGTTGCACGCGGAATTTAATTAATTACAACATATTGAAAATGAAAAATTCCAATATTTTGTTGTAAATTAATCTTCAAAAACCTGAATTTTTACATCATTTGATGAGCTTGAAACGTTAATCTTGTATTTAACTCTGTGCTAATTTCCTTTTAAATGACATTCAAATACTTTCCTAACAATTTGGCCGCAGTTGTTTTTGACAACTAATAATTTAAATATTTCGATATAGTTGATTTCGAGTTGAGTAAAAACGAAAAAAACAAGATTTTACTCTCAGGTTGATGAAGTCATCACAATCTTATAACCCATATATCTTTGTGAGATTCGGAATAAGTACCGATCGGTGAGTATGCGTCTTCCTGTAAAATATTCGACTTATCGACCAATGTTCATAAATCGACAAATTCGAAATAACTCGACATATTCAACAAATCGGAATTTTTATTAACTTTTAAATCCTATTGTGATAGTATATTCAAAACCACGGGTGTATATATAACTAGTGGCCTGCAGCTACCTTTACTGATTTCGTCACTAGCTACCGTCCACGTCGATATATTGGTGCCCTTTAAAATTCATGAGTAAGGGCATTCGGATATAATTGAGTACTAGAAGTACTTAGTAAGTAAGTACTAGCTACTACTAAAAATAAAATACATGCTGTGGCTCTCCTCTCTCTTCCGCACTGCACTTACGATTATTTACCCGCTCCGATGTACAATTACGACGTTGCAATTTCTTCTAGGTGCGCGTAGCTGCAGCTATTGCCTCTCTCCCTCTCGCTCTCACTATCTCAAAAGCTATATGTATATGCAAGTGCATGTGCATGTATGTCAATGTGTGTGTGTGTGTGTGTGACGATGCAGCTCCTCTGCCGAGTTGTGTTTGCGTGGAAAATTGTATGCCCCCCGCAGCGCACATTTGAAAAGTGCATCTCCACTGTTTCTAGATGCGGCTGTTGGGAGGAAGGACGTTTGCTAGGGGCATAGCAACGTCATTCCCATTCCCTCATTTGCCACAGCCTATGGAGACGAGCCTAGCTTGACTGCTTGGAAAACTCTTGGTTTTCTATTAGATGGCCAGCTGAGCCGGAGTTGACTAGGCTCATACAGAGAGCCCAGACAAAGTAGACCAACGATAATGGCAGCGACTAGTGAATCAACTGGTTCGTCTATTGCTTAGAGGCCCCTAACCCATTCAATATGGCAAAAAGAAAATCCTGTCTACGCTTTCCCCCAAAACTATAGTTGCTTCGACGGCACGAGCTCCTAAGACTCCAACCTATCAGTGGGCCTACAAACGAATAAAGGCAAAACTTAGTTGAGTCGGATACCTTTTAGGGGTATGGGGACACACACTCACACCGGCACATGCGTTCCGATGAAAAATGGTTGAAAAAAGTTTTAAAAAAACGTTGTATGATTTTTCTTCGCCAATATTTTGTAACAGAGCCGCAGCACCGAGCAAAAAGCGGCTCCGACTTGTGTAACAAAAATGCACACAGCGCAAGAGAGAAATACATGCACACACAAACACACACACACACACACACACACACACACCAGCTCAAATTGTTTCTTTTTATTTCATACTGTTGTGGCCCCTCCAACGATTCCCCTTCTCAATGCACATGAGCCCATAGTTGTTGTTGCTTTTTTTTAGCTGCTGCACTCGCCTCATCGTTGCTGAGCTGAGTGAGTAGGCGAGCTGCTGTCTGTGTATGTCTGTGTATGTGTGCAGTGCAGCTATTACGTTTAGTGAGCGCGAGAGCGCAAGAGAGAGAGAGAGAGAAGGCATGGAGGAGAGAGTAAAAGCGCAATGCAATTGAACGATGACTGCTATCACAGTGGCACTAAAACGCTGAAAACTGTGTAAAAGACCAATTGCAATACAAAACCACGTTAATTAATATTAGTTAAAAATTTAATTCTTTGTAATTGATTTTATTTATTTATTTATTTCGGAATATATTTAATCTGCCAATTTAAATTCTTTAACAAATCTTTATCGTTATTTGCATTCTGTAGTTTGAACTGTGTATAAATTGCAGTTTACCCACTATGTACATATGCAGCCCAAGTGTGAGTGCAGCAGTTGAATAGAGCGGGACAGCCTGCAATGCACTTTTTTGGTTTTGCACACAGCATCTCGCTCCAACTGATCCCAATACACATACAACGAAACAGACGAAGGCATTGACAACGGCGCGCAGCAAACAGAGCCCAATGACGTCACAGCCCCCAATGAGAGAGATGCTCATATGAAAGGCCTTTGAGTGCATATTCCCCACTCTGCCTACCCGACGACAGGCGAACAGGCAGGCGCACCTTCCCCGCCCCACTCGCTCTCATACACATACACACATGCAAGCAAATGAAATACGTTTATTTTTTTTATTTTTTTTTTTAAGACCGTTTGAGTTTTGTTTTTGCCAAAGTGCAACGGCGCTACGAGTTCTGGGCTCCTTTTCCCAATGTAACACAACCATGCACCATGCGAGCGACGATTGCCCCAGGGCTGCCATTACCATTACGACAATGATTACGTGGATGTGGTGGATACATGTATGGCGAACATGGCGCATTACAGTTTTACAGCAACCACGTGATGTCCCTGGGAGCAAAACACTCGAGTAGCAGCTGCTGCCCATTACATGGCTTCAGGCTCAGACCCAGACCCAGACCCAGACTTTCCCTTGTGGGGTAATACCATTTTACGGCTGGTTCTGGCATGGCGACTGCCAACCGACAAAACTCCTGCTCTTTGCTGCGTCATCGCCAGCGTCGCCGTCGCCGGCTGCGTGCACAAAAGTAACAAAATGTACTGAATGGCAACAGGCTCGCAGCGTTTGGGAGAGCGTCGATTTTACATTACAATCGCTGTACAATCGACGCTCAGTCTCGGTACACACTCATTGCGCGCTCGCAGTTCCCATCTCCTCTTCTCTCCTTACTCGCGACACTGTGTGCGCTCTGTTTGTGTCTGCCTGTGTATGCTTGCTTGAGTGACTGTGTTTGTGTGTGTATGAGTACGCGTCGCAGTACTTGCGCGCGTGCTCCCCACTCCACAAGAAAAAAAAAACAACACAGATAAGTAATAATGGCTCCACTGCCGCAGTCGACGTTAGCGCAATTTGTTTTTTTTTTCTCCTTACTTTGTTCTTTGCATGCCTTTGGCGGCGGCGGGGTCTTTGCTCTCATTCTCTTTATCATTCATGACGTTGCTTTGATGCGTTCGCTAAATGTAAACCTACAAACATACATACATATATTTATGAGTGTATGTGCTAGTGTGAGAGTGACCACTCCACACACACACACACACACATTCAAGTGCATTTGCAAAGCAGAAAAAAAATAAATGCCAATGCATTTTGCAGTCTTTTGGGCAGTCGACGTATGCAGCTCATCGAAGCAACTTGTTGACAGTTGAGGCATCAAATCAGAATGCTCAACTGGCATCCTTTATTAGCTTGGACAAAAATAATGGTATAACTGAGAGTTGCACTAATAAAGCTCTCTAATTCACTATTGAAATTTTCTAAATAACAATTTATTTTCAAAGGAAGTATTTAATATGTAAGTAAATATTACGAAACGAGTGCAAGACTAAGTTAATTAAATTACATTGAACAATCTCCAGTTATACAGTAATTTAAAATAAATTTTAGATGTTTAATTTATCTCCAATAAGAAAATTCGAACAAAAGTCTTATACTTTACAGAATATGCGACATAAGCAGTGTGCTTCTACATGTCTTGTGTATAAGATTAAACTTTGTCAAGCTGTGTTTTTTTTTCAACGGCTTGTTCTTGTTCAACATCAATGTTCAATGATTATAATCATATTGGAGTCTTGCAACAACATTTAAACTTTAAATTCTTAATTTATTTCCAATAAGAAAAGTTTTATACTTTGCTTGCTAAAGTTAGAATATGCGACACATGCAGTGTGTACTTATACATGACTAGTGTTTAAGATCAAAGTTTGTCAAGCAGATTCGACTGCTTGTTGCTGTTCAGCATGATCAATAATTAAAACTACGTTGGAGGCTTGCAACAACATTTAATTTTATTTACACATTAAAATAAGAAAATTCTAACAAAACTCTTTTAATATGCTTGCTATGTGGAGAATATGCGACACAAGCAGCGTGTTCTTATACATGACTTGTGTATAAGATCAAAGTTTGTCAAGAAGTGCATTTTCGACTGCTTGTTCTTGTTCATCATGATTAATGATTCCAACATTGGAGTATTGCAACCACATTTCAATAGATTTATACATTACAATAAATCTTAAATGTTGTTTAATAAGAAGAGTCTAACAAAAGTTTTACTTTGCTTGCTGTATGCAGAATATGTGAAGCAAGCAGTGCATTATCGTAAGGGACTTGTGTATAAGATTTAAGCTTGTCAAGCAGTGCATTTTCGACTGCTTGATCATTGATTGATTAAAAACAACATTGGAATTTTGCAACGACATTTAATTTTATTTATGCATTAATTATGTTTAATATTAAACGGAATTGATTTTGCATACATTTAAATTTTAAAAGTTTTGCACTGTATGTGTGCTTGATATGGTAATGATATGTTCGGAGTGAGCTTGATCTCCGTCTTCAGAGATTATTCTTACTTATACTACAGATATAGACATAACATAAAAATATGTTCGATTGCGTTGCATTGGAGCAAACGCTGATATGTATCGATTTCTATTAAGGAATAAGCGAATTAGTGTGATTCACCTAAAATTCGGCTAATTATGTAAATATACTTGTACATATGTATATATAGATAGATACTCGTATAATATAAGTGTGTGCGATCGATCGATTTGATATGTTTAATTGGTGTTAGTGTCTTAAAACTAGAGTATTTATCACAGTTCAAAGTGCTGAGAAATAAACCCGGTGGCCCTTAGAACTCGTTGGCTTTGGCCGGGTTGCCGATGGGCGTGGCACACGCCTCCTTGAAGTTGGTTGCATTGAGGGGAGCGAAATAATCCTCGTGCAGGAATCGGATGATGTTCTCGATGGGACAGAGATCGGCCTTATTGCCGCGACTATCTCGGGTCACCCGCAAACTCTTGCCGCCCTCACAGAAATCAATTTGCTGGGTCACGTCCCGTCCGTTGTAGACGACCCGGAAATAATAGTCCGTATGGGCATCGCTGCGATACACCTCGAAGGCGAGACGGGAGGCATAATTGATGGTCTGTCCCTGGCTATTTACAATGCCCAGGGCGGCAGTCAGGTACTGCATGGTGCAGTCATGGCCGGAATAGAGCACAAACTTGGTCCGATCTCCGGATATCATTTTCAGCATATACCCAACAATATGTCGAATCATGCCGTAGGCCCGCAACAAACCCGATCGCTTGTAGTAGGTGTGACGAGCGGTGCGCTGGGAAAGCTCATCCGCAAAGGACATGAGGGCATTCACATGGTCAGCATCGACACAACCCTCGGTGTCGCCATCTATGGAGGGCAATTCGGGTTCCAGCTCGGGCTCAGCAGCTGCCAGTCCTTCCTGCAGTAGATTTGTTGCCGTCTCATCCTGATCAATATTGATGACATCCACCAGATCCTGCTGGTTATTGTTGTTGGGTCGTGTGCTGGACATTGCCTGGCTGGAATTACGACGGCGACATGGCAAGTTGGCATCATGACAGAGGACGGTCAACATGGCATCCACGACCTCGAAGGGATTGGTAATGCCACCCTCATTGGGCGAATGCTGCAACAAGGTGCCACCGATCCACTGCATCACGGCCAGGACATCGGAGCGACGCAACAGCTGGCGATCCGCCAAGGAGACCAGACGCTTCTGCAGCACCACGGACTGGGCACAACTGCAGTCGCCAAAGCAAAAGGCCATGCTATGGGATTCCCTCACATTCAATGCCAGCCACTTGTCCGCCGGCAACAGGGCGAAGAGCAGCGCCAATGCGGACTGAAAGGTGCGTCGATAGCGTGTGGTGAACACCACCACCTCATCCGAGTTGAGCAGCGTGTGTGGCGTTGTTGTTGTGTCCAACACCGAGTTGCGCAATCCATTCGCCTTCGGATTGAGCAGCAATCCCAGAGGATGAGCATAGATCTGATGCATAATCTCACCCACATGCAGCAGCTGAGCAATGCCTCTGAAATGCCAATAGGAACAGGGTGTATCGATTTGTAAGAATCCAAAAACATTGGAAAAAATGCTAGTACAGATTGGTAATCTGCTGTCAATTCTTAGGTCCGTAGTTCAAAAGTCCCCGCTTATTCAGTTGAAAAATTTATGTTTTTTTAAATTTGTACCATATCCTTAGTGTTTTTACTCCGATTCAGACAAAATTGGTATTAAAACTCTTGTTAGGACCAGGACTTTTCAAATATTATAGAATCAAAGCATTAATTGTACTTCAAACATCTTTTCCTTTATGCAAGAACTAAAAGGACTAGGAATTGATATTCGAAGTATGGTTTTTTGGGGAAAATGTCTTAGAATTGACCGTAGATGGCGAATTAGGGTTAAAAAATGGAAAAATGCGAACCCATTTTTCGTAATCTGCTGTCCGTTCTTAGGTGTTTTCAGCAAGAAACCATAATTCTGAAGTCAATTTCTGTTACCCGCTTTTTTAGTTGAAAGTGTATTTTTTTTTTTTTTTTTTACCATCTTTTTTATAGAGTTTTAAGTTCGCTTCAAACAAAATTTGTTTTAAAACTCTTGTTAGGACCAAAACTTTCAAAATATTTAAAAATTAAAGCATCAATGGTCCTTAAAACGTAATTTCGACCAGGCAACGATAAAAAGGATTACGAATTGATTTTCGAACTATGGTTTCTAAGTGAAAACATCTTAGAATTGACCGTAGATTGCAATTTTTTTGAAAAAAACATTGATGCACCCTAGCTAAGAATTCTGTTCCATTTGGTAACGCATCCACTTACTTGTAGGTCAGTTGTCCCAGCGGACAGCCTCGTTCGCTGGCGGGGAGTA
Source organism: Drosophila phalerata (assembly GCA_951394115.2). NCBI lineage: Eukaryota > Metazoa > Arthropoda > Insecta > Diptera > Drosophilidae > Drosophila > Drosophila phalerata. The sequence continues at coordinate 8,915,342 of OX596008.2, forward strand.
GCGGGAAGCCATGAAACGGACCCACCTTGTTCCAGTACATGTGATTGGAGCCCGAGGCAGAGTTGCTGGAGTTGTGCAGAAAGCTGCGATATCTGTAGAGCAAGAGAAGATTCTATAGCAACAATATGGCATGGATAAGGCTAATCCACCTGTTGACCAGACTGTCTCCATCGGCGGGTACTCCACAATTAATGCCATTGGCATGAACATGCGACATGGGACCACGATCGCCATGCCTGATGACCAGGAGCACACCCTGCAGCTTCCAGCCCTCCAGTATGCCGCCATCATCCATGCGGATCAACTGTGCCAGCGGAGCGCAGCGTTCCCGATACTTGGCGAATCTCTGCGCACTGGAGGAGGTATCAGTTGACCCACCACTACCGCCAGCAACACCTCCTGCAGAGGAGATGGCGGTGCCAGGACCAAAGCCGCCACTGCCCAGATTGCCACTGTGCTCAGCATTGCCCATATAGCGATACATGCCTGTAAATTGGAAATACAGCTTGAGTAATCCTGTCCAGACTGGCGAAATGATGACTTACCCGCTATCAGTAGGAAGATCCATAGACTGAGAAACAAGTAGCAATAAATGGTGCGATGCTGCGTTGTCAAACGCGTCAAATCCTTGAGCAGCAGCCTCATGATGATGGTAATAATGATGAACTTACGTCCGGGCAGAGGCGGCTTCCACACATATGGTTTCGATGGTCAACTGGCAATTGATGGGACACACTGGAGTAACAATTGAATTGAACAATTTGACTGGAAAAATAAAAGTTTGCTTTCGGGGTTGAAGGCAGCTGTCAAACTAGTTACGTGGTGCGTGTCCAAATCCGGAGCATGCGCAGTGAATCCATCTCAGATAAACAGCTGTTGGTTGCAGTTCTCAAGCATTTGATGCGGTTCTTTAATCACAGAAACAAACATCCAAAATACAAATACAATAATGTGGCATAATGCGTAATGACAAATTTTGGTTAATAGCTAAGCTGAGAGCATAATCTTCAAGCTTTACAATGCATAAATGAGAGAGTATAATATTAGATCAGAGATCATAGTAATGTATATCAGACAAGAGTGAACCACTCTCTCTCTCTCTCTAGTCCTGTGTGGCAGCCAGAGCCAGAACGGTGAAGCGCACATCATCCGGATCACGAGCCATGAACTCCTTGCACACTTTGGCGGCGTCATGGACAAAGGTTTCATCCGAGGTCTTGCCATGGCTGATGGGATACGATTTGCGTCCATCCAGCTCAAACAGTGTGTTCTCCTTGTTGACCAGCGCTATGAAATGATGAATAACCGTCTCATAGGCACTGGCATCCGTCTGTCCCTCCTGGGCCAGTGTCTGATGATCCTCGGTAAAGTCTTTGTCCTTCTCCAGATACTGACCGCGTTCCTCGGGCGACAGAGAAGCGCTCTTCTCCAGGAAACTCTTCAGCACACCAGGTGCGATTTCAATGCTGCAGTAAATTTATGTTAATTGTAGATATTTGTAATAAATTAATCATGTTCACTCACTCCTTGTTATTGGCCACACTGTGGATGAGAGCCACAGTTCCACAAGCATTGTGAGTGAACTGACGCATATAGAACAAATCATCTGGATATTTCTCCTCCTCAGCTGCAGTCTTGATGCGTTCATGTTCATCAGCACGATGCTTTTCATACTGCAAATATTGATAAGACACACACACACACGCGCACACATGCACGCATTGAATGACTAAGCAATTAATGCAAAAGAGAGATAGACTTACAGCATCGCTGATGGGGAAGAGCAGAATAACTGCCTTCACAGGACGCGGCAGATAGGCGAGCAACTCATCGTCCAGACCGATGACGTCAGTCACAGACCAGGCCGGAGACACGCCCAGCTTGTGTATGTATTTGGTCAGTACCTGGAATGGGACATGGACATCATGGCGTCTTTAGAAATGCCAATTGCAAAAACAAAAAACAAAATGGAATTTTGCCAAGCAACCATGCAAATATTCATTTATTGTGAATCTTTTGTGGTCTTCACTTATTAAGTGATCAAGATAAGCACTCACCTCTGGGTTAGATTCTAATGGTGTCCAGGTCGACATTTTAATTTCTTCAAATATTATTTTACTTGCAGAGACAGTCACAGACTGGATTGTTTTTTGTAAATGTCTGACAATTGACAAATTGGTTACCGGCTAGAGACAAAGCGTTGCCACCTGGTCCGAATGTTGCCACCCTTTTACCCATTCAACAATCTGCACCACTTTGGGTTAATTGTCAAAATTGGGAACTTTTTTTTTGACAATTTCCTCATTTTGTGGCTAGAGTTTTTGTAGAATTTTTGTTGTCATTTTCTGCATTTTTAAAAATATTTTAGTCAGAATTAAATTTGTAACTTTTCTGTACCTTACATTATTAATAAACTTCAAAGTTATGGCATATTAATATTTGCAATACCTAAATTTAAATTTAGCGACATGGCGCCAACTCTGACTAGTTCGTTCATCAAAAATGGAACTACTGAACTAAACCTTCAATTGAACCACGATGTGTTCATCGATATATTTTAGATACATAAAAAAGTTTAGTACGATATTCCGACAAATACAAAAACCACTCAAAGTTATTGTTTTTGCACAACTTGAAATGTGTGTGCTAGTCGATTCTAACATAACGTAAACGTTATTAACCAAGCTTAGACTATGGTAAACAAACTGCTTCGACACATTAGTGATTTTGTTTTTGTATAATATACTTTTTGTTTTGTGAAAATGTCTGATTTTGTGCCGAATAATCGTCATTTGCGGGAAGTGCTAATTTTCCTCTTTCATTTGAAAAAAACAGCGGCTGAAGCGCATCGAGAGCTACAAAAAGTTTATAAAGATGCTGCATTAAGTGAAACAACGTGCCGAGATTGGTTCCGTCGCTTCAAAGACGGTGATTTCAATTTTGACGACCGTCCGCGTGAAGGAAGGCCAAAAATCTTCGAAGACGCTGAATTAGAGGCATTGCTCAATGAGGATCCGTGTCAAACGCAAGAAGAACTTGCTTCAGAATTAGGAGTTACCCGCCAATCCATTTCCAAGCGATTGCATGCTTTGGGAATGATTCAGAAACAGGGGACTTGGGTTCCTTATGATTTAAAACCAAGGCAAAAGTAGTAGCCAGCGATGGGCAATACTTTCAATGATTCTAATGTAACCATTTTTATTTATATTTTTTTTTTCATCAAAAAAACAGCTAAAACTTAATTGCGCACCTAATATATTTAATTTGTATTCCAGTTTTTCCATTTTACTTCTCATTTTAGTATTATTAATATGCTGTCAAGTTAAAAATTTGAATTTTCCGCTACACAATCACCGATATATTTTATGAGATTCAATCGATACGAACCTGACAGCTGTTTAAAATGCTTGTTTTGATTGTTTGTTTTGATTTTTTAGGTTTGACTTAAATTCTGCTTTTAATTTAAAAAAAAAAAACGGAGCATGGATCTTTTAAACACTTCACTAACGCCGGTTCGCTGTGAGTATTGCAACAGAATATTTTATGCAATTTCAGCAATTAATTTTGCTCTTTCAGTTGTAGACAGCCATCACACACAATCTCCGACCAAGCATAATGCGAATTTGGCCAATTGCAAGGCTCGAATGGAAACGCTGGTAAACGATATAACCAGTAATTATGCCAAATGGAAATTAGCTCATCAGCGGGGAACTTCCTTATGCTACGCCATCGAAGCCAAGAAAACACGCTGCTTGGAAAGGGCGGATGACGAGAGCGGTTATTATCCGGAGGATATGATAAGTCCATGTGATAAGCTGGCCGTGATAACATCCATATTTGTTGATATCGTCAAGAACACCCATGAGATATTGCGCCAAATGCGGGCGCTAATCAAACTCGCTGGTCCTGCATCCAATGTGATCTTCTATCGCACCTGGAAGCTGCAAAAGTTCGTCTCGTTCACGGAGGAACTCTCAAATCGCTATGCACGGGAATCCATTGTAAAGCAGCAAGTGATGCGTAAGTTCTGTAAAGAATACCCTTATTTCATTATACAAACGCTTTCCTCTTTCTAATCTCAGAGAATATAGCACACTGCACGACAAGGAGTAAACTTATCGCATATACGACAGCTTGGGAGTTTCCAGATCATGTTGATGCCTATGTAGATTTGGTGTTTCGACTGCTGGCGGAGGAAGTGAAAACCAAATAAATCCATTCTGATTGATTTTAATAATTGTGCTCATTAAATTGTATATATTAAATGTTAAATCGAGATTTCAATGCAGTTAGTCAGTTCCAACAAACCATTAACGTTAAGCCTAACTACTATACTATAATATTAATTGGAATATGCGAAAAAGTAAATCTTAAGACTATAATTGAGAACATAAAAGTTGATTTCATTCAGTGAAATGCTTACAGTCTGATAATACGAATGTCGAATGAATTAAAGTCGACTATTTCAAAATGCATATGGTAAACAGTGAATATTTGGAATGTTTTTAGATTTTAACCGAGAGATTCTCCAAGCTGGGACTTTGGCTGCGCTTCGACCACCACCAGAACCAGGCACAAGCGGTTCCCAGAGCAATCGCTGTATAATATAGGATCTTCAAGTTCTTCTGTAAAAGACAATAGGGTTAAACTTCTATTGGAACAGGTATAAGATGTACAAGGTCTTATGGTTTGAACTGTGCAATGATCAGTGAGGTAGTCAGGACAAAGAGTATTGTATTTACCTCCTTGGTTGGCGATGCATCGCCATTCTGGATCCTCTGTCTGTGATCCATTGTCAGCTGTTCCAATTTGCGCAAATCCTTTGCCAACTCATCTGAGATGGACTGCACGCTGTTTAAGGCATCCAAGGCGAAGCGACTTGCATATCGTTTATCTCCCACAATCACATCCTCGGGCGGCATCATCTGCAGCTTGTAGTTGGTGGCCGTCAATGAGGAGCGCAGGAATGTGAGATGATTGGCGGCATTGCCCACAATCTGATTGTTGTAGCCTTTAGCAGCATTTGCCTGGCAAATGTACTCATAGCTGGGATCCTGGTTGGCCAACTGTCCAAACATTTTTATCAATTCGCTGCGCTCCTTGGTCGATGCAAAGCCAAACATTTGCAAATCTTCATCGGTCAGCGAGCCCAGGTCACGGAAACCGATGTTCTCCTCAAGTAGTTTCTCCACATTGTTTGAATTGTTGTAGCCCTGTCCCAGCAATAGCATTATTGACTCATTCTCCCTGCGCTGATCCACTTTCGGCTTCGCATGCATCCATGGACGTCTCTCATTGCCGAGAAATGCGCTGTCCAATTCCTGTTGATGTGTTCGTGTGTGGAACTCCTTGCTTGCTCCAAATTGCACAGCCGATGGTCCTTTTGATGTGGATATTAATGGCACATTATCAACGGACATATTTCTATTAATACTCTGTTTTTTCTTTAATAAAATAACAATTGTAGTTTAAACCAAGAAATAGATCGATTCAGGCGATATGCAATTATCGATGTCTGAAAAAGAATATCGGAATAGTGGGAAAGGTCATGACTGCAAAAGTTGGTATATCGATGTTGCGAAGATTCTAACGATGGTTAAGAGAATTTAAAAAAGAAAAGAATTGTATTACCAAATATATAAGCCGGAAACTATCTATCACCTTTTAAAAAAAATTGTGATGGACTTCTGCTGAACGTTTTTATAGAACTTTTAGACAAAATCAAAGTTGTCATTTCATTTAATATCACAGCTGTAAATATATTTTAAAAATAAGAAAACAATTTGCGGCATTATACTCATGATACAATTGTATCATGATTATGCTTAATGAAATAAAAGATAAAAGAGCAAAAGGACAAATTTGAAATAATACATAGATGATATGACGTAATAAGAAATAATTAAGCCATTATTCCACGCCCATTGAATAGTATATATGAAAAGATTTAAAGCATTTTTGAAGCCATTTTCCCTACAAATAGGCTGCAGTATCCTTCAGAGACCAATAAAGTGGTTCCAGTATGCATTTTTTTCTATTAATTTGAAAACTTGTGTTATTTTGCTTTATCGATAACAAAGCATCACAATCAGAGAATTCCAGCATACTATTTTGGTGATGAATCACTTATCACAATCACAAAATTTTTTATCGATAACAAAGCATCACAATCAGAGAATTCCAGCATACTATTTTGGTGATGAAAAACTTATCACAATCACAAAATTTTGGAATCATGATTGTACATCACAGCCGTTCAGCAGAACAATCGAGCAAATTTAATCGATTTTCCCTTGTCAATGATTATGCAGCACTGGCAATTAGTGCAGGTTGTTTTCTACGATAGTTTAAATTTATAAATCTAAGATATATAAAATGCTTTAAATTGAAAACTTAACTTCCTTGCAATTGTTAAAATTGAAATTTTCATATGTTTTATATCAACATTTATATGTATTCCAGAGTAACAAATTATTACAATACAACTCTAAATCTAATTATCCTTTTTGTCGGAAGCTGCGGTTCTGTAAATTGGAGTACTCGTTGATGCCGCCTCCTGTAGTTTTTTCATGAATAAAGCCTTCTTCTTTTCATCCTCTGTTAAATGTGCTGGCGATACCGATGCTTTTATACGTTCAATCTTTTCGGCGTTGGGTTCCGTGAGCAGCATAAGTCCGTAGCCAATGCCGCCGAATCCAGCAAGCCAGAGCAAGGATTTAACATACGGATTGCTAGCCATCGGTAATTCAACTAACTACAAATGCAACTTATTCTCTCTTATTTAATTGTGCTGCCTGAGAGCTCCAATTAATTGCGTCCGTTTGCCGTATTGTGCTATCGCCAACAATCTCCCCGATTTTGTAGTAATACTCAAGTGCAAAGGGATACTCTTCGTTGATATACCGGCGAAAATCTGCAAGAGAAGCACAAATAATATATAGAGAGCCGCTTATATAAAGCACCAAGTGCTGTATTGCGGTGTGACTCTCACCTTGGTCCGTGTTCATGCGATAGTAGAGTCCGTAACTTGCAGCAAAGCAGACAGCTTCTAGCACAAATAGTGTTTTGGCGCTTCCTCTAATAAATCTCCAAATTGCTGATTTTGGCGTCTTTGGCAACATGGTAAATGAAAACAAATGAAACACGTATAAAAATGATTAAAAGCACTGTTGCCAACTTAGCTATTATATAGCTAGTTTTGGCTATTTTCAGAATTCGTTTGCTAGAAAATTTTCAAAATTTCTATTAGCTGGAAATCTGGCTATTTTAAATATATATTAAGCTAAGTTGTGCTATTAAGATTTTTGGTAAAACTGAAAAATCTGCCCACAGTAACTAATTTAACAGAAACAGCTATTGTTCCCCCAAAAGTTGCCAGCAATGGTGAGGAAGACTGCCACCCGTTCCAAAGGTTGCCACCCTGCAGAATTTCCCGACCTGGCAACATGAAAATTTATATGTTCGATTCTCGATATTTACAGATTTGACAGTTGAATTTAAAAGTAGGTGAAGTTACTTTTCAAATTGCCATAACTTTGTAATTAATTAACAATTTTTAGAGAATTTTAAATTCGAAATTCCATAAAATTAAGGTAAGAATTTTAATAAAGGTTTGAAGTTCGTCAGTCCTCGGGCAGAGAAGTTAGAAAACTTAATTAAAAAAAAAAAAAAAAAATATGAAAATATCTAGAAAATTCCAACAAAAATTCTGCAAAAATGTAAAAAATTCTAGCTTCAAAAAACCAATTTGGATACATTTCGAAGGTGTACCCAAATTTTCATTTAAATCTAAATTAGAACAAGTTGCCAGATCGGTAAATTCTAAAGGGTGGCAGCCCCAATTGAAAAGGACGCCGCGAAAACATCGGTGCTTTTTGTCCAAAGAAAATTTTTAACAAATTGACATCAATAAAAATTGTCATTTGACTTTTATTGAAATGGCCGAAACAAAAAAATCCCTTACATTTTGAATTGAGGTATATTTAGAGTTAAAAAGCGAATTGGCGACCGTGTATACGTGGAATGCGTTTATTGTTCATCAAAGCGGACTTTTCGCGGAAACTTGGAACAAGGCACAGGCAACTTTCACCTGCACATTAGATAGAGTAAGTTCCTACTTACCTAAGGAGTGTTCCCCACTGGGAAGCTAAGATGGAATTAATTAATTCAAACATTTAAACTTTGCAGTGACGTCATCCATTTTTGATGGACAAAGTGAATGAAATGAAAAAGGCCAAGAAAGAGAAAGTCGCGGCAAAGAAGATGGCCAACCGTAGGTGCAAGTTAAGTTTCGATGATAAAGAAAAGTCTGAGAAGTCTGACGGGAAAGAAATCTGTTGATGTTGATCTGTTTAATCAAGATAAGGCTTCCATAACAGAATTGGAAGATGGGCTGCGCTTAATGGAGAGGGCAACGAAAAGAACCTACTTCGTCAAGGTATCCAAATATTGCTGGAGCAAACACGAAAGTATTTTATGTATAAACATCATGGCTGGTTTTACCTCTCTAATAGACATACGAATGGCTCACTGAACGAAGCAACCGGTTTTATTTTGATTCCTCGAATTATTATTTTAATTGTTCAAAACGACAAAACTGTTATTACAAATTGGATTTTATTGTAATATTATTATTATAGGGTCTAAATAGACCCATAGATAAATATGTCAATGGATTTAGCTATAATTGCTCATAAAATGCTTTTTATTTTGTATTATACTAATAAAAATCGACAAAACTCAAAATCTGGCCAAAAATTTCGTTCGCATTTTTTTTATCTGCGCCGAGCTATCCTCAGAAATGATGTGCAGTTTAAAATGCCTCAAAAAGTATGCTTGGATTGGGTTGATTGTGTTGTTTTTTTTATTGACCCTTTATAAATATTTTAGAGACTTGCACGTTTTGGTCTTACAAGTATAAATACAGTTGACATACGGACTTTGTGGAACCAATTAATCCCAGATGGATACACTCCATTCACTTGCAGAAGCAAGTATAAATGATAAGAAAATGTTATAAATAATTTAAAAATTCGTTGAATATCCACCCATCACCACAGCATTTGAACCACCAGCCACTGGCTTGGGAAGCTGCGCAATTTGTATACCCTGAGCCCATTAAAAATGGGCAAAAAAGGGTATAATGCATTTGGCAGAATGTATGTAACAGGCAGAAGGGGGCGTGGCAGACCCCCAAAAGTATATATATTCTTGATCAGGATCAACAGCCGAGTCGATTGAGACATGTCCGTCTGTCTGTCCGTTTGTCCGTCTGTCTGTCCGTCTGTTTGAACGCGTCGATCTCAGAAACCATAAGAGCTAGAGACTTCAAACTTGGTATGTAGGTTTCTGGATACCGTACGCAGATCAAGTTTGTTTTTATTTTTGGATCGGACAACTATATCATGTAGCTGCCATAGGAACGATACATCGAAAATGAAGTTTTTGTATGAAAAGCATCTTTAATTTTTGAGATATCTCAACCAATCTCACACGATATATATTTGGGGTGGTATTATACATCCTGACCAAATTTGGTGCAAATCGGCCCACTATATCATATAGCTGTCATATAGTCGCTCTGCCGAATATCAAGTTTTAGTATGAAAAAGTTTTTTGTTTTTTGAGATATCGTAACCAAACTGATAGAATATGTATCTGGGCTGGTATTATACATTCTGACCAAGTTTGGTCCAAATCGGCCCACTATATCATATAGCTGTCATACAGCCGCTCTGCCGAAAATCAAGTTTTAGTATAAAAAAGTGTTTTGTTTTTTGAGATATCTTAACCAAACTGATAGAATATGCATTTATGTTGGTTTTGTACATTCTGACCAGATTTGGTTCAAATCGGTTCCATATTTCATATAGCTGCCACAGGAACAATTGGTCGAAAATCAACTTTTATAAAAGAGTACGACTGTAGCCGCACCTCACCGCGAGCGAAGCGAGCCGGGGGTAGGCGAGCGAAGCGAGCAGGGGGCGGAGCCCCCTTGTTAAACTTGCATTCGTCGTTATTGTTATCAAAAGTTGAGAACTTCATGTCCAGTTGATCTCGCAGAGCGTCGTTGGAATAACCCGTAAAATTGCCAAGTGAGATTAATTTGTAACCTGTTTGCTCACTGCCAATCTTAAAGTCGTCATAGCGAGCATTACGAACTTGAGAGTTTATATCTCTCATGAAAATGTATAGTTCATGGGGCTCATTAGATGGGGGTTTTGAGCAGTTTTATGAAATTAATTAATAACTCATAATCTGTGCAAGATATTCTGATATATTTTCAAATATTATTTATTTTTAAGAACTATTCGTTATGAATAGTGAACCATTTCTGTTGAAAATAACAAAGGTTTTCTGCTGTTTATTGGCACAAAATCCATTTTTTATTTTGTTAAATAATTTCAAATTTATTTTATCTTTTAAAAGAGCGTTAGATAAAAAAAAATATTAAACCAACACTAATACACCAGGTTGTAAGGGTGAGTAAGTGGGAGGGGCATTTAAACGATTGCAGCTAATGGGTCCGTGGGGCATTTTGGTAATTTTTTGATACCCGTCGATTGATACCTCGATCCCTTAAATCCGACAGCTACTTCAAGAGATAATTAAATTTGAAATTTTTAGTGGACTTCTCAAAATGAAATGAAAAGTCAGCTTGTTAGCCTGTTTGCATCAAAGCGCTAAAGAAGATTAAATGTAATGATGGGGATTTATTCCATTGAAAATCTAGAAATGTTTGACGACTTTTTGAATAGCGGAAGAACGCTAAACCCCGTCAAAACTCCATAGTTTCCAAACCATACAAGCTACAGATATGTACTATATATTGTTCGAAGGGTATTTTTGAAGGCTTCTAGGCGTACTTTTTAACAATTTAGTAAATTGTGACCGAAATCGCGAAATGGCTTTATTATGACCATTAAAAATGCAAAGTAGGTACGATTTCTGCACCTATCGCTACTGCGAGCATCCATGATTGAGCTGATTAATCAACGATTTAATGAACAGGCGAAGCATTTTAGCTGTAGCGTGCGAGAAACTGAGGAAAGAATACTGCAGGAGATATCTGATAAGTTTAAGGCTAAACTGCTTAGCCTGTCTGAAGAGTTCGAGAAACTGGGACTACGAGTAAGAGAAGCGACAAGTTCGTGTGCTATTCAACAAGGTAGAGGAGTTAGAGTCTTAACTCCTAGCCAAAATCGTTGCAGATGCCGAAACAAGCAGCTATAAAAACTAGGGATCAAGTTTAATTTTGCAAATGAATACATTTAAGTTATAGTTTTATATTCATTTATTTAGCTCGTTTCAAAATTCAGCACAGAAGAAGAAGAGAGTTTAAAACCATAAGTGTGACCTCACGATTTGGAATTCTGCACTGTGCGCAAAAAAGGTGAGGTACATAAAAATTACTTTGTGCCCAGTGCCGAATTTCAATTTTTATTTATTGTTTTTTTATATTTATTTAATATTTTTATAATAAACTTGATTTCGTTCGTCACAAAATGGGATACCTCGTGACTTTTACCTCGCTGTTTTTTTTTGTGTGATTTCAGAAATTTTTGCAAGTGCTTTTGCTTCTGACATTGTAACTTTATCATTAACGCAGGCAGATAGTAAAATATGTAAATAATTTTATTTTAATATATTTTTTTTTCTTTAATTATAAAGTATTAGTTAGGCTACGATATCTCATAAAACAAGAAAGGTTTTCATACTAAGACCTAATATTCGCCCGATCGGTCCTATGACAGCTTTATAATATAGTGGTCCGACTTTAACCAAATTTGGTCAGGTTATATAAAACTAAGTTAAATGCATATTTTATCAGATTGGTTGAGATATCTAATAAAACCAAAAAGGTTGTTCTGTAGCGTGATCACACTAATATTCAACATACCCAACTAATGTAAGGGTATATCAAATCAAATATACTACAAACCCATTTAGCGACACTTTGTTGCTAAGCGTAACACAAGCCAAAGTACATTTGAAATATGATCGTCCACTTATGAGTGGCCTGACCGCGGCACAGAATATGCAACGTCTGCATATTCGGCCGCATACCATTCCTTTGTCTTGCGTTATGTATATACTCAATGTATATGCCATAAGTGTATACATATATGCATACGATCACTACATGCTCCCGCTCTGCCGCTGTACTCAGCGACAGAGACATATATGTAAAACTCCAATGTTAGACTTAAGTATAATGAAACAGTTGAACGAAAAGACAGTCGAATAAATCCAATCAACGTCACCAGACGTTGAACATTGAAATACACAAATAAACCCAAAACACTTTGTCTTTTGATTATTAACAACTTCATTTAATTACATGGCGACCGTGACAGGACACTAAGTTTGACAAGTGACGAGTTCAAAGTTCATAAAAACTATGTAAAAATGAAAAAAAAAAAAAAAAAAATTAAGTGCATAAGTGGTGTGATAAATCAAAATTAATGTGAAACGGACAAACAAAAATTCAACAAACTAAGAACACAAAAAAAAAAAATAAAATGTGCTAAACGAAAACAAAATTAAATAAGTATATTAAAAATAAAAATTTTAATATACGCCCATATACAACAACGAGCCTGTGCGATGACCAGCACCGGCACCGCCTGAGCCCATAGGCCCAGGACAGCAGCAGCAGATAACGCAAGGGCGAGAGGCAGACCGCCACTTGCTCCAACGTGGGAAATTGATGAGCGACGTTGGACAGGAAGAGGCTGCTCCTATCGAGCAAAGGGACACACCTACTCTACAAGAAGCTCTAGAGGTGTATCCCACCGATGGACCACGCCCACTCACAATAGCTGAGTACCGGGCACGACAACAGAAGCCGAAGGTGCCAAAACGAAAACGAGGCGGAAAGAGGATTAAACTCCTCCGACAAAGAAGACTACTAAAGGATATGATAGAAGCAACAATCACGCCCCAGGAGAAGGATGAACACCGCAACAACTTAAAAATCACCGAACAACAACTTCGCACTGGTGTTAAGTAACGCAATAAGGGCTGCAAATCTGCAAATGCCTAAATTGCCCTTAATTATAATTTCTAACTCAAGCCGATGCGCGAAAGTGCTACTTGAAAAATACTAACAACTGCTAGGCTTTGTACTAATACATACGGTTGGACCATTAATTGTATACATAAAAATTGTCAGCCAACCGTATGCGCCCCTTAACACAATTTTCGTCCCTTTTTACAAAAAAAAATTAAAAAAAAAAAAAAAAACAACAATTGAACAGCTTGCAAATAATTAAAATAAAAAAATTTTTTTGTAGAAATGTCAAGATTTATAAAAGTAAAATAAAACAAGGGGGCTCCGCCCCCTGCTCGCTTCGCTCGCCTACCCCCGGCTCGCTTCGCTCGCGATGAGGTGTGGTATGTCTACAGTCGAGCGCACTCGACAGTAACTTGCTCGATACCCAAACGTTCACAACCGATTAATTCAATTTCAGTAAAATATGGTCAACATAAAATGCTACAGACTATATGCTATCCTATAGCCTACAGTTAGGGGTGCTAGTCTGTGACAGAACTGGTATTAATACTAACTATAATACAATACGTGAATAATAAAATACAGATTATATTATATATATATATTTAGTTACTCTTTTCACAAAATCAAAGAAAATACAAGTTGTTAAAAAAGTACAAATTGTAATAAAGAAAATAGTTGACAAAAAAAAGGAAATAGTTGACAAAAAAAAAAAAAAAAAAGTTGCACATGTGCAAGATTGAAACGGGATTCGAACTCTCGACTCATCGCCTCGAAATACACTGCTCTATCACCAGAGCCATCGGAGCATTATATTTGCATGTGGCAATATCAATCTATATCATTTTTTTTCGTTGTCCGTTTTGCACGTTTCTTTTGTTTCAATTATGTCTCGCTCGTTAGAAGAGAAGCCCTACATACACACATACATACATGTGCAAATAAAGCTATTTATAGAACCAAATTCGTTTTGCTGCTAATTCATGGTACTGATTGCAAAATGTGCATCACATAAAATTATTGATTAAGTATGTAAAGTATTCATTTAAAAAGTATGTAATTATTAATTAATATGTAATTAATTTAATGCAATGAAAAAAAAAATAAAAATAATAATAATAATAAATAATTTGGTTCAAAACAAAGAGTTGTTTTGATCCCGAGTCCAATGTACCCACAAATCGCATGCATTGCTGCAAGTTTTGTACCAAAATCTGGCCACTGCACGTAGGCATGAGAAATGTGAAGTTTTGATTTAATATCTTCTGTATTTGTTATCCGATTGCAATGCAGTTTTCAGGATGCATTTTCAAAATTGTGTTTAGTGTGTGTGCAGATTTTGACATCTGTACCTATTAAATTGGCCTTGTATTTGGATATTTTAGTTTTTTGTCGATTACAGGATAATTGGGGGGCGTGGCAAAAGTCTAAAATAAACTTGATCTGCGTGCGCAACATAGCAGTATTGTCACAAAATTTGGAATCTCTATCTCTTATATTCTCTGAGATCCAGGTGATTATATTTTCTCCATATATCATATTTTCTCAAACTACTTCCCTGTTTATAAACCGATCTCAATGAAATTTTCAGCACACCTCAGGACTCGTCCCCCCATCCTGTGTGCCAAGTCTCAATGCTGTAGCTTTAATAGTGCTCTTGTTATTAGATTTTATATCATTTAAGTGGGCGGACGTGGGCGGGGTCAAATTTAAATACAAACTTAGTATAGATCAACATCCTAGGAGTACTGTCACCAAATTTGGTTGCTCTTACTTTTATAGTTGCGGAGATATATGTGTTCAAAATTCTGTACCATAATCGACACGAATCTAATAGGCTCTATACCCATTTTTTGGGTATCGAGCTAAACATTTTTTTTGAAAGGCCATTGATAGATTTTATTTAACCAATTTCCACTTGTTCTCAGAGTTAAACGATACAATACTTTTTTATTGTATTGAATATATATAAATATATTGAATATATATAAAAATGGTTTAAAATTGGATATATATAAAAAGGTGATTGTACGGAAAAAAAAAATCTAGTAAGTATATAAAATGTATATATATAACTTGAATTCATAAAAGAAGATTAAAAATATAAAATTGATTTATAAAAATCATATATATAAAAATTTAAAAAAAATTAATATATAACATAAAAGGAATATATAAAATTGAATATATTAAAGAAATAGAGTTGATAAAAAAAGAATAAGATATGAAGAGAAAAAAAATTGAATAATTGAAATTAATTATATATGAGTAATAAAATTGAGTAATAATAATTAAAACAAATAAAAATAATTGAATAATGAAAAAAATAAAGATTGATTAATAAAAATATTTAGGAAAATAAAAAAATTATTAATTGAAATTGGTTATATATAAATGTATATATTTGTTTTACATTTCAAATTGTATTAGAATGTAGTTACATATATGTTAGACCTCTTTATTTAAATTTTTTTTTTTTTTTTTTTTTTTTTTTTTTTCTGAATTTTTCGGGTATCATGTTACATGGTTGATCAGGCCATGTATCTATGAATTTTCTGAATTGATGCTTTTATGAAATTTAAAATATTTTTAATTATTTGGAGTTTTAATATTACTGTTCATCATTGTGAATGTAGACTATGCTTCTCTATTGGGTCACCGGCTGAGTAGCGCTACTCTTTTTAAAATACATTGTATTTTGCCCATATTTATATAAGTTATCTCTTGAACTGATTCAAGGATCTTCTTGCACGGTGCCTCTTTGAGTCTCAATAATCGTATATACCGGCCTTTAATTAAGCCTTGCATGAACTGACCTAAGTCATTCTCGCATTAATATACACTCATATAATTTATCTCAATGCTTGCAATTAATCATGTTAATTGCAAGGTCACTACTATAATTCGTACATAATGTACATTGGGCTTGGAAGCATTGCAAAAGCTTGCCTTGGCAATACTTTTGTTTTTTATTGTATTAGTTTCCTGCAGGAATTGTCTACTTTTTAATCTTGTAGTGACTAAGATTATGATCTTAATTTTTTTTTTTTTTACAAGATGAACCACTTTTTTTTAAAATTGAATTTTATTATTTCAATTGAAGTTTTATATTTCGTTTAAAGGAAAACATTTTATGATAATTTGGAACCAAGAACTTCGCTCAGGCCTTTAACAAGGAGAATATTATTATTATATATATATATTTTTTTTTTTTTAGTTTTACAGGAAGTCTAGCTCATCCGCTAGTTCATTTAATAATGCGATTATTTTTGCATGCACTCTTTTGAACTTGATTTTTGTTTTATAGATTCGCATTTTTTTTCTTATACCTATTTTTTTTTTCTTAAATATTTTCTTTTTGTAAATATACATTTTTCAAAATGACAAAATAAGAAAAAAAATATTGTATCGTTTAACTCTGAGAACAAGTGGAAATTGGTTAAATAAAATCTATCAATGGCCTTTCAAAAAAAATGTTTTTATTTTACTTTTATAAATCTTGACATTTCTACAAAAAAAAAAAAATTCTTATAAAAAAAAAAATCTAATTTTTATCCCAACTTACAAATTTATCTTACATATACTTATAATTTTTAAATAACTACATATAGAATATTACGTTATTCTTTTAAAAAGGGAGGTGTAGCGTGATCACACTAATATTCAACATACCCAACTAATGTAAGGGTATATCAAATCAAATATACTACAAACCCATTTAGCGACACTTTGTTGCTAAGCATAACACAAGCCAAAGTACATTTGAAATATGATCGTCCACTTATGAGTGGCCTGACCGCGGCACAGAATATGCAACGTCTGCATATTCGGCCGCATACCATTCCTTTGTCTTGCGTTATGTATATACTCAATGTATATGCCATAAGTGTATACATATATGCATACGATCACTACATGCTCCCGCTCTGCCGCTGTACTCAGCGACAGAGACATATATGTAAAACTCCAATGTTAGACTTAAGTATAATGAAACAGTTGAACGAAAAGACAGTAGAGTTGGGTCGTTTCGTTCTGAATAAGTTCAATTGAACGGGTCATCAAAATGAACTAATGAACTTATTCAGTACTTTATGAACTAAATCGTTCATTTTGTTCAGTTGATCCGTTTTTGAAGAACTAAACTCATTCAGCCCTGGAGTCGGTTAAATCTATTCAAAACGTTGCATTTTGTATTATACACGAAGTAAACTTTTGAGCATTCTTATTTGCAAATAAAATGTCTAAGAGAAAGCGAAGCGACATTTGGAACCACTTTGTTGGAAACGAGGGTGGAAAGTCCGGCAAATGCATTTATTGCAAACAGGAGCTGAGTATTGCTGGAGGCTCACAGAGCAATTTGGCGCGCAATTTGGCGTTTTAAGACAAACATGAAGTTTCTTATTTGTACCATTGTTTTTTTAGTTTTAAGTCCTGAAGTGCCTTTTAAGATCTCATCAATTTAATTTTTTATTTTATTACAAATAACAATGAAGTGCCTTATAACAATACAAAATGAAATTCTAAAACTTATAATCATTCGTCATTTATTCTTTTCAAAAGCTTAGTGTGAAGCCCTCTCTTCAGTGAACGATTAAATAACTGAAAATAACGACCAATTCATCGTTCATGAACAGCTGAATAGAAAGACCTATTCATATCGTTCATCGTTCACGAACAGCTGAATAGAAAGACCTATTCATATCGTTCATCGTTCACGAACAGCTGAACAGAAAGACCTATTCATATTATCGTTCATCGTTCACCGGTCATCGTTCATGAAAATGAACAGCTGAACTAAATGACTGACCTAGTTCACAACTGAAAAATGAACGATTGAACTTATTCAGCAGATTGAACGAGAAAGCCCACCTCTAAAAGACAGTCGAATAAATCCAATCAACGTCACCAGACGTTGAACATTGAAATACACAAATAAACCCAAAACACTATGTCTTTTGATTATTAACAACTTCATTTAATTACAGTTCGTCCTAAAACGTGGTTTTCGACCGATACAAAAATGTCTATATTCAGTTAACAAGTAATATCTTCCAAGTCCCTCAAATTATGTATCAAATACCAAAAAACGCAAAACTTTACGTTTTACAACATATTGAAAAAAAAAAAAAAAATTGCATTTAAGTTTTTTTTTAGCGGGTTGATACAAACAAACAAAAAATCAAACAGACAAACAAACTGACTTTTCATTTCATTTTGGGAAGTCCACTTAAAATATCAACTTTAATTAACTTTTGTCGGAATTGGGTGAGCGAGGTATCAATCGATTTTGATCGGTATATAACTCGATCTGATCGGACAGTCATAGCAAATTTTCCATATTAGCTGAATTTATTGCCAGTCGTACTTCGCACCCTTCGTGCTGCTTCCGTCACTAGCGCAAACTGCCGTCCGCAGTGATATTCTTGATCAGGATCAACAGCCGAGTCGATAAAGCCATGTCCGTCTGTTTGAACGCGTCGATCTCAGAGACCATTAGAGCTAGAGACTTCAAGCTTGTAAATTAGATTCCTGGATACCGTACGCAGATCAAGTTGTAGGCAGTAGCTGCTATAGTAGTTGTAGCTGCCAAGGGAAAGTTTAAAATGAAAGTTTAAATGAAAGTCGAAAATGAAGTTTAAGTATGAAAAAGTTTTTTGTTTGTTGAGATGTCGTAACCAAACTGATAGAATTTGCATAGGGAGTAATATTACACGTCCTGACCAAATTTAGTAAAAAACTGATCACTATATCATATAGCTGCAATAGAGACTCTCAATCGAAAATAAAGTCTTGGTATGAAAAAGTTTTTGTTTTTTGAGATATCATTAACCAACTCATATAATATGCATTTAACTTAGTTTTATACATCCTGGCCGAAGTTCGTTTAAATTGTAGTACTTTAATATGTTAAAGTCAAAGAAATTCCGCGTTTTTTGTTAAAAAGTCCAGTCCGCATCGCCAAAGTGGTATTGGGCCCAAGGAAGTATGACGGCGCTGAGAATGTCGTGGTGGTAGAATTTTTGGTACATTTAAACCCCTTAACTGACGAAAACCAGTGGTGTCTTGCCGCTGGTTGAAGTTTCGCCACAAACCATGACGGACTTCAAATTTTGGCGATGGTCGGCACTGGTCGTAGTGTCGGAAGCCTCTGCGGATCAGGTCCTGTCGTTTTGGTGGTTTTGGACCAGCTCGACGGTGAACAACTTCGAATTCGTAAAAAGAATGAGTTCCCATCGCTGACTTGCGACTCGACGCTTCAGTTGGCAGGATCTTTGCAGTCGTACGCGCTTGTTTTCGTCCGTGAGAAGCTGAATATTTTTGAAGCGTGTGTGGCTTAAGGCAAAAGTTCTACTTCGCTATTTTCCAAGCAGATTCACGTTTCATTTCAGTCTCACAGGCGATTTTCCTCATGGAGTCCCTGGAATTTCACTTCGCCCGCTTTCGCATGATCTTACGATTTGTTCACTGACGATCACCTTTATGGCTAAGCTAAACGGCGGATGGCCGTGGATACAGTATGCCTAGGCACCTGAAATGAGCCCCCCCACACCAGCCTCGGATAAACCGAGACCCCAGACGGATGTCGATACGAGCGATATCGACGAGGAGGCACTACTCGGCTCCAGCCAGGAGACGTTAGTGCAAACACCAAGGGTGGCGCTCAGACGAACACATCCCCCAATCAGACAATACAACCAACAAATCCACTGCTGCTAATCCCGGAGGGGATGGTAAACCGAAAACGGTATACCAGCTGCTCAAGGCAAAGGCCAGTCGTTGCCGTTTCGTTCTGCGTAAGATCGCAAAGAACGAGGCAGATGGTACGATTGGCTCGCGGGACACTGAGGACAAAGCGCGTTGTCAAGAGACAATAGCGAAGTTCGAGGCCGAACGAGCTAGCTTAGCAGCGGTGCAGGCTACAAAGACGGTGCCTAAATCGAAGGGCAACAGGTCCCAAGAGGAGGGCACAATGCGCTGAAGAGGGCGAGGGACGCACTGGGTGGTCCCCGAGCCACTTCGTTTGGCAAAGCCGAGACCAGGCTTTTCAGCGAGGTGGCAAAAGACAGCCTGTCAATGGCTCTCGTAGATGAGCTCAACGCTGATCGGAAGCTGCTGTCGGAGAAGTGGGGTGAGGTGGGGTAAGTAATGCTAATGAAATTGCATTTCACTAGCATTGAAAAAAAGTAATGCTAATGAAATTTGAAAAACGTTTTGGAAGTGCGGAAAAGCCGCTTTTAGCAAGCATTTGTAGCTCTGCGCGTTCATGCGCGATGTTAAAAACTGCAGCTCACAGGTGCCAAAATACGATATGGCTCCCCACACCATTACACCTCCCTCACAGCTGTGCAAGCGGTCCAAATAATGCTCCTCTTTTCGTAGGTCATGAAAATAATAGTTGTATCCATCGGGACCTTCCAAATTAAATTTCTTTTCATCAGAAAAGACAACGTGTCGCCACTGGGTAGACCACGTCATATGAGCTCGAGCAAAATTTAAGCGCATTTCTCTTCTCAGCACGTTAAGTGGTGGTTTTTTTTTTTAATTTCAGTCTGTTTAGGTGTGCAGCTTTCCTTATAACTCGCAGCACCGTTGATAAGCTTGCCTTTACACCCGTTTTTTCCTTGATCTTCGCAGAAGAGTCGTGCGAATTTGAAGCTTTTCTCACTATTGCTCTCTTGTCTGCTTGGGAAAGCACTTGATTGTTGTTGTAGGTACACATGCCATGAAGACAGGCCTACCCAAGGCGAATTTATATAAGGTGGCGTTGTCACCACAGCTGGTCTCTTTCGAAGTCCTCTAAGTTTGACAGTTTGCAGGCAAAGTTTGACAGTTTGCAGGCAAGAAAGAACGAGATGGCAATAGTTTAGCGGACCTCAGGCACTTCGACGACGTTACCCTATATAAGTACATCTTGGGCCTACCATTCAACCAGCACTGCCGTAGCTGCAGAGACGAGCGGGAAATGGAAACTCTGGAGAATCTGCTCTGCCACTGCCCAGCACTTAGCAGAGGCAGACACATGATGCTCGGAAGCACACACTAGACTCACTATGCGATGTGAGCAACATCGGACCAGACAAATTATTGAGATTTCTAAACCACAGCAAGTGGTTATAGATATCTCAGTCACAACCGGTTGTCATTCATGTTCTTAAGAAAGGTCACCGACTTTGGAAGAAAACGGAGCTAAGCTTCAATTGTAGAGCTGGTCTGACCTGCTCACCACATTAACCTAACCTAATGCCTAGGCAGAACGAGCAAAAAAAACATTTTCTACACGAAAAAACTCTAAAATTGCATACCCGATTACTTGAAATTATAAAACCACTGCAAAATTAAAGAATACGATTAAATCACATTTAATGAAATCTAGTACCATACTTTAGTTTTGGGACATGTTAATGTTTGTACCCGTATTTTCTGTTCACCATGTATTTCGTTCATCACAAAATTGGATATCAGAAATTTTTGTGCAATAATATGCTTTCGTCACTAGAGTTTTAGCTCTTGTAGAGGTTTTCTTGAGGGATAACAGCTACAAACAGATATACAAGCACATGTGTGGTAGAATCTATTACAATCGCAGCACGTAGGTTTCCACGAACTCGTGCGGTGCAGGAGGTTTGATGAGTTGTTTTCCCGCGGCATCTATGTAGTCAGTGTAGGGCATTCGGTTGAGCAGCTCGAAACCCAAGCGCTTCATCATGCGTGCAGAGTAGACACTCGTACAGTCGACGGTGAACACTGGATAGCCTAGTTCTCGTCCCCGGGCAGCCTGCTGTAGTGATGAGCTCACCGATACGGCGACCACGCAGGGATGAGTCCACACCGAGTGCATGTCCATGCAATGCTTTGTTCACGTTGTAGCGTTGGAAGACGTTGGCATCCCGCTCCACAATCGCCAGCAATCCCAAAATGCATCCCCATTTGCTGCCCGCTAAGCGTTCGGCCTCTTCGAATAGATGGTCCGCCTCGTCGGGCATCTTGGGACCAGCCACTCCCGCGCCTATAATGCGTCCCTCTTGCATTGCCATCACACAGGTGCCATGCGAAAGATTAGAAAGCAGAAAATTCTCATCGGCTTCATCTGGTTCCGGCGGCTCGCAGCCGACGGTCAACGGCTCCTCTCGGTAGTAATGGACATGGAGAAACTTCAAGAGTCGCTCGCTGTCGTCAACTGTTGCAACAGAGATTTTTATGTCATCAATATCCTCTGCCGCACTCATTGAAATTGTTTCCAGCTGTGACAACAACCATGGCTGATCGCGACTTATAAGTAAACACACTCAGTGTGACCAAAGTGCGAAGCAGCGATAAACACTAAATTTTATGTTATCGATAAAAATTAATGCTTTAGATTGCTATTTGTCGTTACATTTTTATTAAAAAATCTTATCAAAATGTAAATATGTCACTTCAATATAAATAAATATGTTTGTTCATAAGTATAAAAATAAAAATATGAATGTTTACGTAGGAAGTAAGTATAATGTAAAATTTAAATATTAGAATAAGGTCAACCTATCAGACTACGAGCATATACATTTTCTTATTAAGTTAAAGAAGTACTCAGTAAAAAACTTAAATTCCGGGTAAATTGACTCTTACCCAAACCCGTGTATTCCTTTCACTATTTCTTGCACAACTAGATAAATGCTTGAATTCTCTGTCGAATTGCATATCGCATGAAAATTCTCAGATTACAGTGCTTCTTATGAGCACATGCTTAGAAAGCACTCATGCGTTACGAAAACACTCAAATTTATGAGTAAACCCCAAAAACTATCTAAAGCTGAGCTCTTTTTGGCCATATAATTTAGAGCCCTCCGAACTTGGCTTACTAGGACACTGACAACGAAAAACTTTACTTTGTTGTGAATCGATCGGGCAAAAATCAAGTCTTAGTTTGAAAATCAAGTCTAAGTAAGAAAACTAGTTCTAATTTATGTTTTTTGGTTAATGAACAACCCACTCGTTGAATTTAACTGCTTTTGTTGCTGTTGTTGTACAACAATCGCCAACTTTATTTATAATTTGTGATGCTGCAGCTTGGCCCTTTAAATATGAACTTCTTTAAAGTGGAACGCGCGGACCAACTCCAATTGTCGATCAGCAGTTTTTTCGGCACTCATTGTCACTGTTAACTCACACAAAATTGGACGGACGATAAATTGATCAATGCGCATTCACAAGCTCAGCTGAGAGTCATTTCACTCCCAGCAAATATTTTGATCATTTAAGAATTTTTTACTTAAATCATATTTTTTTGGCTTATTTCACAATTTTTATTCTCAGTCATGGCGTTTAATTATGAATTTAATTATATCCTGAATACATACTTGAAAAATTCAAGCTAAAATTTAGTTTTTAAACTTAATTTTTAGAATGGATTTTTTTTCTGTGCGCCTTTTTTGTACAGTTGGTGCTAATTTCCTACCAGATCGACCGGTTTTATAAATTTATGAGAATTTATTCGCAGTTTTGAATACATTTATACAGGTTTTAGAATAGACAAAAACATAAATTTATTGGTTTGCCGATCTTTACTTCTTTTTGTTATATTGTAAGTTTGCAAAAGTTATAAAATTCCCCTTTAAAAATACTAAATAATAAATTCAGAATAATTTTGAACCAATCCAACTTTAACATGTTAATGATAATTTTGCTGATCTTATGGTCAGTCTTTCTTTTCTTTTAAATTTTAGCATACTATTAAAGTAAAGCTAAATTATTTTCGAATCGATATTTCATTTGTAAAGTCGTTCGATCAGCTGTGCATACTTGGCGTGGACAATGTTACGCCTGATCTTCAGTGTGGGTCCAAGTTCTCCAGTCAATAATGAGAATTCATGAGGAATTAGAGCAAACTTTTGAACCCGCTGAGCATTAGAAATGGACTCTTTATTGGCCCGCTCGATTCCAGCTTCAAGACCCTCATAGAGCTTGGAGTCCGCATTGATTTTTAGGGCAGCGGAGACAGCATTTGCATCGTTGGGTAGGTGCAAATCAGCGGGGATGTTGAAAAGTTCAGAAAGACGTGTTTGATTTAGACCAATGCCCTGCAGCCACTGAATGGTCTCCTCACGCAACGCATCCAATGGTTTTCCCGTCTCTGAATCTGATTTTGTCTTGAGAGCCAACAGCACCGTCAAATACTTTCGATGATCGCCAATCAATAGAGCATTGCTTATACACGGAAGCTCACGCTTGATCAACTCCTCGATGTGAACGGGTGGAATATTTTCGCCACCGGCCGTAATAATCATCTCCTTTAGTCTGCCCGAGGTGACAACATTTCCGAACACATCTACTGAACCTAAATCCCCGCTGTGTAGCCAACCGTTCTCCTCTATAGCCTCCTCAGTTTTTTCAGGTTCATTGAGGTAGCCCATGAAATTGGAACGTCCACGAATCACAATCTCTCCTTGCCCGTTTGCATCAGGCTCAAGAATTTTTACCTCCGTTCCAGCGATTGGCGTACCGGAGCTGTACAGATTGCTGATTTGTAAATGTAGAGTTATGGCTCCGGCTGTCTCCGACATTCCATAGAGGTCACACAGTGGCATGTCTAAGCCCAAAAAGAAATGCTTAAGATCCGCTGAGACTGGGGCACCACCTGTGAAGAATATATGACATTGATCCAGGCCCAGCATCTGTTGTATGGGACGGATCAGACGAGACGCCTACCAATATTTGGCCGTGCTGTAAATCGAAGATTGTTTCCTATCAAAAGATAAACATATTAGAGATGAAGAATTGAAACAGTTGGTGTTCAAACTTACCCAGCCATTGTTGTCAGTTGATGCTGGGCGACAGCAGCCCGTGCTTTTGCCGATAGCATGCGGTAATGGGACTTGGCCTTGGCCTCGATAGCAACCAAACGTTCCTGGAACTTCTCAAAGACCCGTGGAACACCGAAAATGCGAGTGGGTCTGGCCTTCTGAAAGGAGCGTACTAGTGTCCCCTTGAGGGCATCCTTATCGGCAAAGTAAACACAACAGCCATGCGACATGGCCAGGAATATGTCAAACATTTGGGCCGCAATGTGACTCAGTGGCAAATAGCTGACCAGTCGATCCCCACCTTCAACGGCATTGTCCGTGTTCGCCGATACAACCTTCGTAACATATATGACGCTGTCGTGGGACAGCATCACAGCCTTTGGCATGCCGACGGTGCCAGAGGTAAAAATCAGCATGGAGCACTCATTCGCAAATGTGGAATTTTCCCTACGCAGCAGCTCCTCCTTCAGTTCATCGCCATAGATTTGCTGTTGATCCTGCAAATACTGCCAGCTATAGTAGCCAGGCTCATGGTTCACAAAGGATTCATATGGTCCATGTAACTGTATAACCGCCTTGAGACGTGGTAGTCTATGCTTGATGGCTTTTAGTTTTGCCATTTGCTTGTCGTCATCCACAACACAGACTGTCGCATCGCTGGCTTCCAGTGAGTAAAAAACTGCCTCTGCGGAGTTGCTTGGATAGATGCCAGCCACGATGCCGCCAGCACATAATGCTCCCAACTCGGCAAAGAACCATTCGGGACAGTTAAAAGCAAGGATGCCCACTGAACTGCGTTCCTCCAGGCCCACATGTATCATCATCAACGCCGCTTCCTTCACACTGCGCTCATACTCTGCATAAGTCGCCGTTTTCCAGACATCTCTACCCTCTTCTGGCATTTCCCAAACCAAAGCTGGCAGAGTCGCATACTTCTGGCACATTTCGTGAAAGTATGACGGTATGGTCTGCGGCTCAATGGGATCATCCTTAGCTCT
Organism: Drosophila phalerata; assembly: GCA_951394115.2. Taxonomy (NCBI): domain Eukaryota; kingdom Metazoa; phylum Arthropoda; class Insecta; order Diptera; family Drosophilidae; genus Drosophila; species Drosophila phalerata. Next base: position 8,941,138 of record OX596008.2, read on the forward strand.
ACGCAGCTTGACGGCCTCATTAACCGAGGAGCTCGTATAGCTCGTTGCGTGCCTTAGTTTGCCACCGATGCTATTCCGATCCAAAGTCACGTCGTTCATGATGAAAGTGTTAAAATGAATTAATTGTCAACAGAGCTCGCAAGAAGTGGTGTTTTTTTCTTAAGCGGTCAGCAAAAGAGCTATCGTCCGTGGACCCGATTGAAAAGAGAATCAAAATGACACTTCAAGCTCGTTTTTTCACAATACGCTCAGTGCTCAACCAACGAGAGATTTTATCGCTCTCTTTGTGTTTTCGTTCACATAAGACACTTCGATGAGCAGAATTTGCCCAAAGTGTCTTTTGCGCTTGAATGTGTGTTGTGCGAGTTATACAATTGTCATCACTTACCTCTCCCCCCGCACCAACACCTAAACTATCAATAACCTCACCATTAACAATAATGCAGAGTGGTCTTCAGAACACTCTTCTCTAAAGTAAGCAATATTTAACCACTTAATATTAACATAAACATACATAAGTGGACCAAAGAACTCTTTGGCCAGCGCACATCAATACCCAAACCCAATTGCTTTTGCTTTTGACATTGTAACTTTCTCATTAATGCAGGTAGATAGTAAAATAAAACAAGGGGGCTCCGCCCCCTGCTCGCTTCGCTCGCCTACCCCCGGCTCGCTTCGCTCGCGATGAGGTGTGGTATGTCTACAGTCGAGCGCACTCGACAGTAACTTGCTCGATACCCAAACGTTCACAACCGATTAATTCAATTTCAGTAAAATATGGTCAACATAAAATGCTACAGACTATATGCTATCCTATAGCCTACAGTTAGGGGTGCTAGTCTGTGACAGAACTGGTATTAATACTAACTATAATACAATACGTGAATAATAAAATACAGATTATATTATATATATATATTTAGTTACTCTTTTCACAAAATCAAAGAAAATACAAGTTGTTAAAAAAGTACAAATTGTAATAAAGAAAATAGTTGACAAAAAAAAGGAAATAGTTGACAAAAAAAAAAAAAAAAAAAGTTGCACATGTGCAAGATTGAAACGGGATTCGAACTCTCGACTCATCGCCTCGAAATACACTGCTCTATCACCAGAGCCATCGGAGCATTATATTTGCATGTGGCAATATCAATCTATATCATTTTTTTTCGTTGTCCGTTTTGCACGTTTCTTTTGTTTCAATTATGTCTCGCTCGTTAGAAGAGAAGCCCTACATACACACATACATACATGTGCAAATAAAGCTATTTATAGAACCAAATTCGTTTTGCTGCTAATTCATGGTACTGATTGCAAAATGTGCATCACATAAAATTATTGATTAAGTATGTAAAGTATTCATTTAAAAAGTATGTAATTATTAATTAATATGTAATTAATTTAATGCAATGAAAAAAAAAATAAAAATAATAATAATAAATAATTTGGTTCAAAACAAAGAGTTGTTTTGATCCCGAGTCCAATGTACCCACAAATCGCATGCATTGCTGCAAGTTTTGTACCAAAATCTGGCCACTGCACGTAGGCATGAGAAATGTGAAGTTTTGATTTAATATCTTCTGTATTTGTTATCCGATTGCAATGCAGTTTTCAGGATGCATTTTCAAAATTGTGTTTAGTGTGTGTGCAGATTTTGACATCTGTACCTATTAAATTGGCCTTGTATTTGGATATTTTAGTTTTTTGTCGATTACAGGATAATTGGGGGGCGTGGCAAAATTCTAAAATAAACTTGATCTGCGTGCGCAACATAGCAGTATTGTCACAAAATTTGGAATCTCTATCTCTTATATTCTCTGAGATCCAGGTGATTATATTTTCTCCATATATCATATTTTCTCAAACTACTTCCCTGTTTATAAACCGATCTCAATGAAATTTTCAGCACACCTCAGGACTCGTCCCCCCATCCTGTGTGCCAAGTCTCAATGCTGTAGCTTTAATAGTGCTCTTGTTATTAGATTTTATATCATTTAAGTGGGCGGACGTGGGCGGGGTCAAATTTAAATACAAACTTAGTATAGATCAACATCCTAGGAGTACTGTCACCAAATTTGGTTGCTCTTACTTTTATAGTTGCGGAGATATATGTGTTCAAAATTCTGTACCATAATCGACACGAATCTAATAGGCTCTATACCCATTTTTTGGGTATCGAGCTAAAAATAATTTTATGTCGGAGAGCCCATACTTACTATGGAAAATAAAGTTTTGCATACAAATACCATGTTTATACAGTGCCTTAAGTTGCTTTAATTGAAAGCGATTTACCTTAAACCGCATTTATTAAAACTTTTTAATGCGCTTTAACGTTAACAGTGATTTAGCGAAGCTCGCTTTTTAAACCCGTCGCTAATTTTTAGCTTCGCCTAAAATGAACGTATAAACAATTATCGTTTTAAAAATGTACTACAAAACCAGCTGTTTCTCATATATAACTAAGTGCCATTGAAAATGCAACGATATGCTTAATATTTAATTAATACTCAATAATAACATAATAAAGTCGCACGTATAAACACTTAAGAAAATGTGTTGTAAGAACAAACGATTTAAGTTAAAATCAGGTTTAGCTAATGTATAAACATGGTATAAGACTTGATTTTCGCCCGATCGGTCCTATGACAGCTATATGATATATTGGTCCGAATTGAACCAACTTCGGACAGGATCTATAAGTTTAATTAAAATGCATATTCTATTAGTTTGGTTACGATATCTCATAAAACAAAAAAGTTTTTCATACTAAGACTTAATATTGGACCGATCGGTTCTATGACAGCTATATGATATAGTGGTCCGATTTAAACCAACTTCGATCAGGATGTATAAAACTAATTTAAATGCATATTCTATGAATTTGGTTAAAATATCTCATAAAACAAACAAAATTTCATACTGAGACCTAATTTTCGCCCTATCGGTTCTATGATAGCTATATGATATAGTAGTCCGGTTTCAACCAAATTTGGTGAGAATATATAAAACTAAGTTAAGTGCATATTTTATCAGTTTGGTTGAGATATCTCATAAAACCAAAAAGTTTTTCGTACTAAAACGTGATTTCCGACCGATACAAAAATGTCTATATTTAGTTAATAGATAATATCTTCCAAGCCCCTCAGCCAAAATGTACCATATGTATGTACCATACATAACCTAACCTAACCCTATAGGCGATTTGACAGAATTCGCCAAAGAGTAAGCTGAAAAACCGTATTTCACCTGTAAATTGCATAGCTCGCAAATGACAGTTGATCGTTTTTTCTAATATGCTCTGCTTCGTAACATATCCGAAAAGATTGTGCAGACACGATCTCTCTCTCTGAGCGGCTCTCTTTTTTTTGTTTCGAAGCGATTTTCGCTCAAGCGCTTTGCATTGACTAATTCGTGGGACGCTCTCAAATGAGTGTCGCGTGAAGAGTAAAACGATTTTGACTCACAACCGAAAGTTGGCGATGTTACATTTAGCTAATGCTAACCACTTGAGCAGTTCGTAACGAAGAGCAAATGGATAAATTACAGGTTAAGTTTCCATATGATATACGGGACGTGGACGCTGAAACCAATGCGGAGTTATTGGAATACTTTAAAGGTTGGTGGTCAGCACTGGCTAAATTAATAGAGTAATTTGAAAATTCGGTGACAGGTGAGCGCACGGGTTTTGTACAAGTCGGACCCGAGAGATACTTCTTTCCACACAAGTTCAAAGAGAAGGCAGAGCATTATTACAACTTTAAGGCGCGTCCCGATGACATTTGGATATCAACAGTGCCACGTTCGGGCACCACATGGACACAGGAGATGATCTGGCTGCTCGCCAATGGTCTGGACTTTGAACAGGCTGAACAACGTCTTCTAACCGAACGTTTCACGTTTTTTGAGTGAGTTTGAATACATTTATTATATGTATTTCCATTTATTCTAAATCTTCACAGATGTGACTTGACCGTACATGATGGTGTAATCGCAGAACTTCTCGAAAAGAATAATCACTGCTTCGCTGATGTTGAGTTATCCCGTCCGGGATACCAGACACTAGACGAATTACCAAGTAATAAACGGCGTTTTATCAAGACTCATTTTCCGTTTTCTTTGATGCCGCCGAGTGTATTTGAGAACAAATGCAAGGCAAGGGATTTTCCAGAAATCCTTATCGTGAAATCATAGTCATAATAACTTTTCAATTGATTATAGATCATTTACGTGGCGCGAAATCCCAAAGACGTGGCCGTATCTTACTATCATCTGAATAGATTGTTTTGCAACTTAGGTTACATTGGGGATTTTGATCGCTACTGGCGGTATTTTCAGAATGGATTAAGTATGTTCTCTACTTGTAAAGCATTTAACATGACCGTGGTCAATTTCAGATACCTGGCTGCCTTATTACAGTCACGTGAAAGAGGCAAAAGAGCACAGAACGCTGCCAAATGTGCTTTTCCTCAACTACGAGGACATGCTGATAGATTTGCGAGAAGCTGTGAAGAAAGTTGGTGACTTTTTGGGTAGCATTCCAAAAGAAGACGAAATGGAAAAGTTGCTCGATCATTTAAACTTTAAAAACTTTCGTCAAAACAAATCAGTTAATATGAGTCAAATGTCAGCTGTCGTTGGCCTGATGAACGAAGGCGAAGCTTCGTTTGTGAGAAGAGGAGGCAATCCTAATCAGCGTGATCAACAGGAATTCTTGGACAATCCAAATCTACTTAAGATCGCCAATGATTGGATACAACAAAATATGTAATATGTGACATGTTTTCCAAATCACTAACAAATTACAACATCGAAAAGGGAGAATTTTGAAAAAAAAAACATTTTATTGAGTTTTTTGCATTTTAAAATTACATTTTAAGAGTACAGGAAAATTTTTAAGTGTTTGAAAAATAAACGATGATTTTTCACACGATATTCACAAAATTTGTAACGGATAATTATTTGGTTATGACCAAAGCCCCAAGTGAATTTCAATATACATCAAATGTACGTTCGAAATGGGTGGCCTTACCCCTAGACAAATCATATGATTTTCTATTGGGCATGTATTTCATTTACTAAAAAATAATAACATTGAAAAATAATGTCGAAAGTCCATTCTTGTCCAATATTCCTGAAGTGACTTGTGTCGTCATCGTTGACCGCGTCGATGACAGCGTCATTATTATCATAATCGTGGTCCTCTTCGTTGGCCAATTCTATTATTAAATTGCTAATCTTTTTATTGTTATGCTCTGTAAAAGTGAGCAACATTTTGTTTAAAATTTACAAAAGTTTTTCACTTGTCTACTCTTTACGATGCCAAGAGTAAAAATGATGGTAGATGGGAATGATGGTAGATGTTGACAGTGTGAATTGGTATTACACATCTGCCATCATTCCCATGCGTTCCACGTAGATGTGCTCAGTGTGCAGAGGCTATTATATTGATGATAGAATTTTTTTAATTTTTGTAGAAATTTTCTCAGAATTTTGTCGATTTTTTCATAAATTTTTTAGAATTAAATTTGTTACTTCTTTCCCCTGTGGATGACGAAGTTTAAACCTTCACAAAAATGTTTTTCTTAATTTAATCTAATTTCGAATTTTAAATTTTCAAAAAATTATTAATTTTTTTCAAAGTTATTGCATAATTGAAATTTACATTCACCTGCATTTAAATTATCCAGTGTGGCCACACGCGACCAATAACGCGTTCTAATTAATAGCCTCTTCACATTGAGCCCATCTACGGGGAACGCATGGGAATGATGGTAGATGTGAAACAGCAATTCACACTGCCAACATCTGACATCTACCATCAATTTACCTTTAATGTATTGTGATTGTGAAATTGTCTTACATTTTATAGAAAAACTAAATTCGAGAAGAAATTGGATTTTGTTGTTTTCATTGGTGGCATGAAATACAACAGACGAAATGGAGCAGAAAACAGACAGCCAAGAAGACGACTTGCCGATTTGCTGCCAATTTCTATAAAATGTTCAACTAAAAAATAGACATAAAAGTAAACAATAAAAATTCAGTTTTTATTTATTTATTTATTATTAGCATGCATTACAGCTAATTATTAATTATTATAATAATCTATTTTAAAAAAGTTTCTTCTGCGATTTGTGCTGCTCTTCGCGTAATTCAGTCTTCTGTTTCACTACTTGCACTCGCTCCCGCACTACCACATATCAATTCTATCTATTTGGTGGAGTTAACTGGAGGTACCTCTGTACTCTTCGGTTCACCTGGTGATAGCAAGTCTTCCATTCCACTAGGCAATCCCGCGACGTTGAGCATGAGGGTCCTGCGCGTTCCCCTCGTTAATCAGTTGATTCTCCAACTCTGCTGACCGTGTGACCTCGCAGGCAGTTCCTTTATTGGGCGCCATTGACTAAAATTCATTTAATATTAGCTAAACAATTTTAAAATAGTTTTTACTTACCTGATTCGGTTATTTTTCATTGTTTTTGATTCTTGTTCTTGTTGTATTTGCCATTCATTTTAGTTGACATTGTTTACATTTTCGTAGCGAATGACAAATTTCCAGCGTTGCATTCGGAAAATAAAGTCCTAAAACTGATTGGGAACGTATGGGATAGCAACATCAATAATAGATGTTGAAACAAATGGCAAAATTTCGGCACGGGTTAAGGTATGGCACCATCACGAAAATTGATGGTAGATGGTAGATGTTGCTCAGTGTGAATTGCCTATAATACTGATTCAGTATTTTTTAACTACCATCTCCTCACTTAATACTGTCTTTACACTAGGCGCATGATTTACTTTTAGCCGTTAAATAGAAGGTGCGGAATGGTTTTCCATAAGAGACATGTAGATAGAAGAAGACAGTGACTTTCTTTTGAAAGTGTGACAGCGTTTTGTCTAGTATTTTGTCGACCGTTTACATTTTTTCGGGTTATCAGTTACAAACAGCTGATTTTGCAATCGATAATCGTAAACAATTCAAAAAACACCGCGAAAAGAAAAATTAAGCAAAATGAATAAACGCAAACACGAGATCAATAATCATTTGGGTACACCCTATATAATTACCTACTGCACCGTTTACCATTTTAACATCATTTTACTCATTTTATTTTTGTGAATTGCCGTAAAAAATGTTTTTTGTTCTTCTTGATTCTCGAGTTTGCTTACATTGACATTTAGTGTAAGCGCTCCGGATCATTTTATCGCATCTTCGACACTGATGCGGCAGTCTTACCTGGCATAACTCGCGCAGTTTAAATGTTTTTATTCTGTTTCGAATAATTGCCGGAGGCCGAAGCTAAAATAGTTGACTAGTATTTCAGTAATTTTGCATCGCAAATTCAGCTCTATTTCGGATGTTTTTTAACCAGAAATATCTATTTATTTCTCTAATAAGTTGGCAACTAGTGACGTGCCTGCAAAACAAATCGTCACAGAATATCGATAGGCCAAAATTTATATAAGTATCGATATATGAACAAGAATAATTAGACAGATTACATTGACCGCCATAATTGAATAAAGAGTAAAGATGAGATGAATAAAGAATACAAATAAAATAGCAATATGCAAGCCAATTTGTTGTTTATAGTCTATCGAATTTATGACGTAGTGAGCATGATTTGATAGGCCAAGAATCGCGATAATTTCGATAGTAATCACAATCGGCAAGCAATACGTAACAGGCATAAAAGCAAGACGCAAAGTGGATGTAAATAGCGAAACGTGCTGCTTTCAACGCAATCGCAGCAGCAGCCGAAGCAGAAGCAGCGGAATAAAGAAATAAAGGCAGCGGCGCTAGCATAAAGCCTATATAAACAACGAGCTCTTGCGCATTTGCCACAAACGCGAAGAAGCCGAGCAAGTGACAATACTGTGAGATACAACAACAACAACAACAAGTAATCGTACGAAAATTACCGGTACATGGAATAACTGAACTGCTGTAAAGAACAAACTAAAGTTGAAATTTGACAAAATGCAATCGATGGCAAAACAATCGCTGCGCGCCTTTCCGCAGATGGGCAAACAAGGTGTGTGTTTGTGCCTTAGTGTGTGTGTGGGAGTAATTCTATTTATATTGATATTTATATTCGAAAATGTTGTTGTTCTTTTTGTTTTCGAAATAGTGAGCTACCTATCAACCAACAGTGCCTGGCGTGCATCAGCTGGCAGCAATGACAGTGTAGTGGAGATTAAGGAGCCCAAGACAACCTCGGAAAAGTTCATGGCCTTCCAAAAGAAACTGCGCGCCAAGACACCATTGGGTAAATTGGACGAGTTCTCGCGCCATCCCTATCAGGAGAAGGAGCCACTGAAGCCCTGGCCAAATTCAACAAATCCGCACACGGGCGAAATCGGCGGACCCGCTGGACCAGAACCAACACGCTATGGCGATTGGGAGCGCAAAGGTCGTGTCTCCGATTTCTAGTCCATAACCGCACACAATAACAAACTGTTCCTTAGATTGTAGTTAGGCCCGTTTTTTCAATGTTAGACTTAAGATTAAGACCAAAACAAATTGTATACTCGAAGCATAATTATAAAATGTATAAATATAATGTAAACAAATAAAAACACAAGTATTTAAACAAACAAATTGAAATTAATGCATTTGTTGTTCGAAAACATCGCTGATTAAACGCTCGCTGAGTTGCCACAACTGTTGCTGCAAAGCTGCAGACTTGGTCAACTTGCTGGGATCGCAGAAATAACAGTTGTTAAAGTACAGACCCGATAGGCCGGTTAACTCGTTTGCCGTTGCACAGTAGACGCTTGTGGCAGCCGCTTGTTGCTGCAACAGAACAACATCATAACATTATGTTAAGTGAAAGTCTTTCCCTCCCATAATTTCTCCCATTGCACTCACCAGGGACTTGGTAAAGGGTCGCACAAACGCAAATAGCAGACGATAGAACCAGTAATTACGTGACAGCTGTGTAGACACCATATTGCCAGGATGCACTGAGAATACCGAAATACCCCGATGTTTCCAACGCTACAAAAGTAATTTTGGTAAAATTAGGTCAATTAGGTAACAATATATGATCAATAGGGTGCATCGATTTTTTCGAAAATAATGGTACCCCATAAACGTAATCTACGTTCAATTCTAATATACTTTACTGTAGTTGTTTTAAGGACAATTTGTCTATGTATTTGAAAGTCCTGGTCATCACACGAGCTTTAATACCAATCTTGCATCAGAATCGGATTAAAAATACTGCAGATATGGTAATAATTCATGATAATAATGTAAAAAAAAAACACGTTTTTCAACTCAAAAAGCGGGGACTAGGAATTCATTGACCGTAAATTACGAATATGGGGTACCATTTGTCAATTTTTTTTTTGGCCCATACAAATCGATGCACTTTAATGATCAATATGATATCGGTCAGGATGACTCACTTGTGCCAGTTCCTGGGCAAATAGCACATTGCATAGCTTGGCATTGTTGTAGGCCATCATGCTCCAAAATTTCTCCGCTGGCGGGGATAGGTGCTGCACTGTTAGATTGTCCACCGGCAGATTGGCAAACCTATAAATATATTAAACAAGTGTATGTACAGTGACTCATAGTTTATTTGACCCAGTACATTTTTAACTACGTTTTGTTTTTACTGCTTCAAATAATATATATGTACATATGTATGCACATTTGCAAACAAAATTTTAATCAATTAAATTTTATTTATTGTATCTCATTCCCATTTAAAGACAATATTATTACAATTCCGTAATATATACATATGCATAAGTATGTAAATAATCAGGCCAAAGGCAAGGGAAAATAGGAGCAATTCAAGTTTATTTTATTAAGACGCAGTTCTGGATTATTTTGTTATTTTGTTCTGTGGTATGGTTGAGATTTGTTTTCATTTTGGTTTTTGTTTGTGCTGTACATCGTTTATAGTCGGCTTACAATACATACACTAAGCACAAGATATATTCGTACGCTTACTTTTTATACAGCGGATGATAAGAGAAATTAGTTTGGAATTAAGTCCACAAATATATATCTAATAAAATTAAGGAGGTCGAAGAATCAAATTATTCTCTAAGCAGATTTAACCAATTTAAATACTTATAATATTAATATTACAATAATAATTCTAATCAAAATTGCCTTCAACTGTACTTTTTATATGAATGTATTTATGTCCTTGGACTGTAAAGATATGCTGAAATTTATTGTTTTCATAATAAACACATCATATGACATCGGTACTTTTAAATGCTCCTAATTTAATTAAATTATTTATTTGAGTTACAACAATAAAGACAAAGTTAAAAAATGTCGAAATTATAAAAACCAAAAAATGAAATTAGTTTCCCTGTTGTAAACAAGGATAAGCAATTAAATTTTAATTATTATAATATGCAAGGTCATTGCACTTTAATTTTAAGATTCTAGTAGGGTGTGCCAATAAGTTTGCTCAGTTACATTCGGTAATATTCTTCGTTTTCAAAAATTCAAAAAATATTTTGAATTTGCTTTCAAGCTTGTTAATCTATCTAGCAAAAACAAATATTTGATTATTAAAAAATATTTATTAATAGTTCAAGATACAGTGGTAAAAAGAAAACTGCTAAATGTGCCAATACTTTTGTTCGGCAGTGTATGTAAGTATATGTACATAAATACACATATGCATAGCATCATCCAGTCGAACCCATTGTGGACTTTGCACCCACCGGCCGGACGCAAACAAGTCTTGATTGACTTTGCCGTTGTGTTTTTGTTTTTGTTGTTGTTGTGCATAGTCTTTGTGGTGGTTGCTGTTGTTGTTGTTGTTATTTCTGTGTTGTCTGTGGCGTCGTTCAACGCTCGTTAATGAGATGCAAGAGACGAGTCCATGACAAAAGTTCAGGCCATGATTGTGACTAAGGCGCCTACAGACAAAGCAACAAAGTGTCCTAGCACAATGCACAATAACAACAAGGCCATGCAAGATAAAAACCATATCCAATAAGAATTGAACGCCTTACACTTTCAGTTGTAGCGCAAGCGCAAGTCGTGTAAGCCTAGTTCTTTTTTTCCACTTACAAATTTAAGCGCGCAATAAAAACTATGGACTTTAGAGTTGTTTTTTTCTTTTTTTAATTTTTACCGAACTAGTTGAACCACACATGCATACTTGCATATATATATATATATATATATATACATATATATATATATACATATATATATATATACATATATATATATATATATATTTGCTTGTGTATTTATGTTTGATAACGCTGCAAAAATCCATGCAAATTAATATTAATTAATTTCTTCTTCTTGCTATCGCCCCCTCACCATCTCTCTCGCACCATCTTGAGCGATAAATGTGTTTTGGTGTAGACGTACAGTGCGACGGGAAGCTACCGAAATTCTGGGTATCGAAAACCTTGCCAAGTTCCTATCAATCTTTAGTATATGTAGTATATATACTATATACATTTAGATAAATTATTAATAATAATTTATTATTTATTTTATTATCAGAGTGCACTTTATTATCCATTGTTCGTCTTCTGATAATACAAAGCAATTATAAAAATTTAAATAAATTTTCCCAGCTCTCTAAAAATACAAATCTTCGGTGGCTGTCCTTCAGACTTGGTTGCCTTCTAATCAATTAATGCCCAGTTTTTCTGACCTCAATAAGAACTTAGCGTCATTCATATTATGCTTAAACATACAGTGGATCCCAGCTTTTTTGACCCACCACTCTTACATATTACTACTTTTAAGTTAACTTGTCTTAACTTTCTTTATTTTTTCTCATTATCCTTGTAACTAATGTTAAATCAATTAAATAATTTTTTAAATTCCCCAGACTCAATTTAATCTTACTCTTTTTATCATATAATCGTTTTTTAAGTTTTATAATTTAATTTTTAATTTTTATTTAAATTTTGTTTTATTTTATGCGCTATTTAACTTTTTGTCGACTGATTTTAGTTGCCGTTAAGATCATAAGCGTTAGTTGAAGTTTAATCATAAGCAAATTATATCTGGCTGTGACCCACTGTACAATTATATCTGACCGCATAAATGACTACACTCCAAATATGTGCGTGTGTTGTAAGTAGTTTGTGGCATACATGACTTTCAGCGAGTACACTGGTGGCGCACGCGACTTTTGGTGCATGCTTCCACGAGATACACAGATACAAAGCTGATGAAAAAAAATAAATAAATGTGTAGTACTACGTGAGGAAAACAACGAACGCAGAAGCAGCAAAGAGCAACACAGCTGCAAAAGTACGAAACCACCTCCAACAGCAAAGAGCAATAACAACAACTTCAGTTCAATTACGTTTTATGCTTCGTTCGTTGCTTCACACGAGTTTCGTTACACAGTGTGTCAAAGCACTGATACGAGCAACAAACAGTTGGCAAGCAGCCAGATGTGCGTTTTCTATGAACTCTGGGACACTGTGCATGTGCGCAGCACGTGAATTGAGTCTGTATGTGTTTTGTGGCTTCGACTGATATGATAAGACATTCATACAAAAATATGCACAGACAAAAATATATACATATGTATGTACTTGTTTTTAATTTTAATTGCATGTAAATATATCTTCGTTCTACATAAAGAAGCAAATTATTAGTTTTGTTCTAATTAGATTCATACACAACTCCAGTTCGCATACATACTTTCCAATTCACTGACATACTTCTAGTAAAAAGTCTCCACTTCGCATGCATACAAGTGTGTGATTACAAAGTCTCCAATTCGACAGTCTTGTTCAAAATAAGTGTACTACTACTGAGACTACAGTAAATAATACATTTCTGGCGTACTTATCATCAAGTTTGTTAAACAAGAAAACAATAAAGATTTCAAAGTGAAGTTCAATTGCGTATTGCCTTGAGTCGAGATTAAACAGAAAATCAAACAAAAACAACAACGATGCTGCAAGGGCACAGCTTAAAAGGTATTCATGGTTTTTCAATAAAAAAACTATGTACATATAATTAAAGTATGCCTATAGTATAAGAAAGTTAATTCTAAGAAATTTTTTGCCATTTGACCGCAATGTATATTTTTGGTAACGTCCAAATTCCCAACTTGTAAATATACCAGCAAAAAATGTCGTACTGTACGCATTGCATCTATTAATAGTTCGGACACACGCATCGACGAAAGCACAAACTGATAGACGCGAGCCAGAGCAAAGTCCAAACATTAAGTGCAATAAACTTGCTAAAAAAAAACATACATACATATAATGCCAAATGCAGTTTGACTATGAGCAACAGTGGTGGTCATAAAAATGAGCATTGTATACTGGTTTATGTATGTTAAATAGGTATTTGTAGGTGTAACTGCCGCAAACGCAGTTTAAATATTATTGACAGTGGAGTACTGAAAAAAGAAACATAAACATAATCAACAGTGGAGTATAGAAAAAATAAAAAATAAACGTACGTTAGGGTGGAGCGAAAATCACTTTGTAAATTTTATGGTTTCCACACTGAGCTTTTTAAGTGAGCAATTTAATTCTAAGATGCCCCTTTTATTTTAATTGCACTTGTACTCCACAATTTCATAGCTGGTTATTGTACTATATATAATGCCTGGTAAGATCACAATCCTTTATGGTTTAGACACGCACATATTGCACACAGGATTCCAGGGAATCAAACCGAAACAAATATCGGTTCCGGTTTCTGTTCCGGTACGTCCCTAAACAACTATTTCGGTAAACGGTTCTATTTCGGTTTTTTCCTTTCGGTTCCGGTATCAGTATCGGTACGTACCGGTACAGCAATTAAATTAAAAAAATAAATGTTATAAAACAAAAATATACTAACAGATTTTTACATACACACGCACTATAAGTTTGTTTTCTATCGAGATAAACCTAACCTAAATTTAAAGTTATTTAAAGTTTATTTAAAATGATATACTATACATACAGAAAAACAAAAATTATTTTTCGAAAAGTGTACCGAAAACGTACCGGTACAAGCGTTTCGGTTTTCGGTTCTTATTAAAAAATTTATTTCGGTTACGGTTCCGGTACTCAAAACGAAACGGTTAATTTCGGTTAACGGTTCCGGTTTCGGTTTTATTCCCTGACTATAACACTAGGCAACAATTTTCAACTTTTTGTCTATTACACAAACCAAACCCACTTTTTTGGATAGATTTGGGGCTCCAAATGACGAAAAACATTTTTTTTTTTTTTTTTATGGTGAGATTTTTTTTTTAGAATTTTTTGAAATTCGGCTTTTTTTTTCGTACTTTTTTTCAGAGGTGCGCCCAGTTTTTGCATCATTACTCGAGAACGCCGAAACCGATTTTCAAAAACATTACTTTTCCTGAAAGCCATTGAATATATCTATAATTCATTAATACAAAATTTTGGATTTAAACTTATAGTTTAAGAGATATCAATTTTTGAATTAAGAAAATGATGATTTTTTTTAAGCTTTTTTATTAGCTTTTTTTACTTTAAAATTCGAGGAAAAGTCGAAAAAAATTTATTACATTTTGTCTTTAATTTTATTTGCATAGCTGCATTAATTACGCGTTGTTTATGATATGTCTTATCAAAATCTGTGGAGAGACGGCGATGTATTATTTTTTTTTGTCTAGGCATGTTTTTGTCGAATTTCATGACTTCCTTGTAGAGCGGCATGACATTTAGTATGAAAAACTTTTTGGTTTCTTAAGATATCTTAACCAAACTCACAGATAGTGTATTTGGGACTGTCTCATACACCCTGACCAAATTTGGTCTAAATCGGATTACTATATCATATAGCTGCCATAGGAACGATCGTTAGAAATACAAGGGTTAGTATGAAAAAGTTTTTTGTTTTTTGAGATATATCATCCAATCTTGCTGGTTATGTATTTAGTAATGTGGTATGTATCCCTACCAAAATTGGTTCAAATCGGATCACTATTCAATATAGCTGCCATAGGAACGATCAGTCGAAAATGCACCTTTAGTAAGAAAAACTTTTTTATTTTCTAAGATATTTTAATCGAACTCACAAATTGTGTACTCTTTGTTGTCCTTTACATCTTTATTTATTTTGGTTCGAATCTGTCTACTATATCATACAGCTGCCATAGGACCGATCGGTCTAAAAACAAGTTTTAGTATAAAAAACTTTTGTGTTTTTTGAGATATCTTAACTAAACTGATAGAATATGCATATAAGTTGGTCTTATGCATCCTGACCAAAGTTGGTTCAAATCGGTCCACTATATCATATAGCTGTCATAGGACCGATCGGTAGAAAATCATGTTTTAGTATAAAAAACTTTTTTGTTTTTGGAGAAATCTCAATAAAACTCATAAATTGGGTCTCTTTAATTGCCCATTACATCCTTACCAAATTTGGTAGAAATCGGACCACTATATCATATAGCTGCCATAGGAACAATCGATACGAACGGTCGATAAGCAACCTTTAGTATGAAAAACTTTTTTGTTTCTAAAGTTATCTGTTCAAAACTTACAAGTTATAAGCCTTCTATTGCCTTATACAACCTGTCCAAATTTGGTTGGAATCGGATCACTATAACATATAGCTTCCATGGGACCGGTCAGTCGAAAATCTACCTTTGCGTAAAAATTGTTTTATTGTCAATATACTAATAACTTAGCCGTCCTTCCATAGATTTTAACGGTAAACATACGCAACGATTGGTAATTAATATAGCTATATATATATAAACAAATTTAATAGTTCAGATGACCATCTTAAATGCATATTCTGTCAGATTGGTTAAAATATCTCAAAAAACAAAAAACTTTTTAATACTAAACCTTGATTTTCAAACGATCGTTCCTATGACAGCTATATGATATAGTAGACCGATTTGAACCAAATTTGGTCAAAATGTGTAAAATAACAACCATTTGATATTGTGTGAGATTGGTGAAGATATCTTAAAAATCACAAAAAATTTTCATACTAAAGGTCATGCTGCTCTACAAAGAAGTCATCAAAGTCGACAAAAACATGCCTACACACAAAAAAATATTATATCGCTGTCCCTCCACAGATTTTGATAAGACTTATCTTTAACGACGCGTAATTAATGCAGCTATGCAAATAAAATTAAAGACAAAATGTAATAAATTTTTTTCGACTTTTCCTCGAATTTTAAAGTAAAAAAAGCTAAAAAAAAAGCTTTAAAAAAATCATCATTTTCTTAATTCAAAAATTGATATCTCTTAAACTATAAGTTTAAATCCAAAATTTTGTATTAATGAATTATAGATATATTCATTGACTTTCAGAAACAGTAAAGCTTTTGAAAATCGGTTTAGTCATTCTCGAGTAATGATGACATAAGTCGGCGCACCTCTGAAAAAAAGTACGAAAAAAAAGCCAGATTTTTAAAAAATTCTAAAAAAAAAATTTCACCATAGAAAAAAAAAAAAAAATGTTTTTCGTCCTTTTTGGCCCCAAATCTATCCAAAAAAGTGGGTTTGGTTCGTGTAATTTTTTGGCTGTTGCCTAGTGTAATCAACAGTGGTGGGTATAAAAGTGAGAATAGCAGACTACTACAAATTGGGTATATAACTGGTTGTTAGTATGTACAATGTGCATGCATGCAAGTAACGTTTATTAAACTGCCAAAATCAGTTTAAATATGAGCAACAGTGATAGTTAAAATTAGCATAACAGGCTGTTGGTTTAATTAAAAAAAATACCTAAACGCCAAATCCAGTTTGATTAAAATCAACAGTGCAATTGACTAACAACTGCCGAAATCAATTTGAATATAAACCGAAAGTTGATGCAAATGGAGTTTATTGTAAGGATGCAACTGTTTGTCTTACCTGTGATTTTCCGAGGATAAAACCACAATGCGAGTGTTGTGATCAAATAGTGACTCCAATTGCAGAGTTAGATGGAAATGTGATAGATGTGATACTTGGAATGTTGTCTCGAGACCATCAGTGGTTTTCGTATAAGGCAAAGCAAACACACCAGCATTCAGTATAAGATAATCAATGTGGCTGTAAGAGATCATAAAAAATATAATTTCTAAATGGAATACACGCATATCGGATTCACACACCTGACAGTCTGCTTGATTTGCGTACTAAACTGTTGCACAGAGTGCAGAGAGCTCAGATCCAAAGCCACTGTGCGGCATCTGGCAGCTGCTGTAGCTCGTTCTTGGCCAATGCGTTTAATGGCCTCCTCGGCAGACGCAAGGTTGCGGCAAGCGAAGATGACCTCACATCCATGTAGAGCCAAAGATCGGGCTGTTTCAAAGCCAATGCCACAGTTGGCACCAGTTATAAGTGCCACACGGCCATGCAAATCCTTGCCATGCAACACTTGCAATGCTCCAGTGCAAGAGTCAAATCTCTGACGCACTTGCGCCACATTTAGCGTTGGTTCCTCAACGGCAAACGCCAATCGGGGATCGACATTAGTTCGCTGTTGAGTTTCCTTATTGAGGAACATGAATCGCTTGCTTGTCTCATCATAATATTTCTCCCAGCCAATGGGCAGTTCGCCGGTGATGCGTTTTGAGCGTCCTGTTCTCGGATGCGTCCATTGGGTCGTTTTACTTTGTTGACTGTAGTTGCAAATTGTTAAATTGTAAACCACTTTTATATTAAAAAAATGCGGCTCAATTACTTACTTCACATAGCAAACAACGCCGTCGTCGGAGGCGCGCTCCTCCCAGCCTGGCGGAAGCTCGTCCTCAGAGTCCGAATCTGGCAGAGACATCATGTTGATAAAATTGCAAGTAATAAATAACTCTCAGCCAGGTTAAAGGTGGATTTTGTTATAGACTCTCAGATGTTTTTGCCAGCGCCCGCACTATAAATCGAGTGCTGCCACCCGGTTTAATTCACCGATCTGGCAGCATGTATATATTTAGATCAAATGACCAAAATTGGTAACTTACAAACTTTCCACCTTTTTTTGTAAATTATTAAATTTTAAGCAAGAGTTCTTTAAATTTTTGCAACATTTTTATTGGAGTTGTCCTAATTTTATGATATATTTTTGTTTGTTAGAATTAAATTTTGCAACTTCTCTTCCCGACAACTGACAAACTTCAAACCTTAGTTAAAACGCTTAACTTAATTTTATTTATTTTCGAATTTTAAATTTCCATCAATTTTTCAATATTTTTTTGAGTTTTTTGCGTTTTAAAATTTAAATTTTTATCAGTGAAGGGCGACAATATCGACCAAATAAGTTGACTTAAAATATCATGAACTAGCTTCAAAATAGCTAAGTTAGCAGCAGTGAAGCTGTGGAACTTGTTAACATAATAGTTGCCATTCACAGTGCAACGAAATGTTATCGATAATTGAGTAATTTCTAAAATTTTAGTAATTTTTTTAATTGAGTAACGACTATTTATTATAATAAATATAAATAAATATATAATTTGTCTTGTTTATTTAACTTTCTAGGAGTAATTACATATATATATATATATTGTTCAACATATACACAGTTTATGGACAATTTAATAATAGAAAACTACATATAAATACATACACTCAAGTCACTGCAACAGACTTGATTTTACTTAAGCCTAATTAAGTAGGAAAGTGTCCTAGCGATCTAGTTCCTAGACACTGCACTCACTTTGGCTGTGGGAGGCTCATTAATAATGCCATAAAATAATGGAAGCTTTGTCAGATCGCTACGCACCAACACAATAAAGGGTGTCTCGGCACGGAACAACACTTCGGGGCCAGACTTTTTCAAAATGGCGGCCGAGGCGGCGGCTGCTTCCGTTCCTTGCTCATTGACAACAAAGTCAACCTTGTGTAAAATATCCGAAACGATAAGATCGGAGGGCGGTGTTGGTACTTTTGATAACGATGCGGCTTCTCGCTGAGCTGATAGATTATATAAGCTGGCCAAACCGTCAGCTTGTGATCGATCAGTTGCTATCGCTTTAGCGGTAGTTACTCCGCTGGAGCTAATCAGCGATAAATCATTTTGAACCGGACTAAAGATTCCTCCGATGCCCATGCGTTGCAGTATGCTGTTCAGCTTAAAGGATTCGGTAATGTGCATCTTTGGTAAGGCCATGATTATGGAACGTCTTGACATTTGTCTGATCATATTCTCAATTGCATCGGCTGTTAAACTTTGCTGCAAGTACTCCAATTGCTCCACCGAAGATCTCATGGGCTGTATAATATACATTGTCGACAGGTTGCCATGATATGGGAGTCCAACAATCCGGCAATTTAACTGGGAATCCTCATAATAGGGAAATGCGCCGGCTCCAACCATCATTTCAACCGGCACCACAGGCTGCGTATTTTCGCCATTGGGATAGAAGTTTTCCACTTTGGTAGCACCGTTTATAAAATCTATCTCCCACATGGCCTTAAAGTACAAAGCATTGGCCATTATAATTCGCGTGCTTTCGGATAGATCCTCCGTTATAATGTTCTCTATTTTGCCCTTTGTATGCTGCTCCACCCAGGAGTTGATATTATATTTCGCCGTCGCCGGTTCTCTTTCAAAATTAAGAATCTGCAGTTCCGAGTTGTAGATCTGTGTAATGGCTTGTCTGGAATTATAGTTATAATGATATATATGTTAGTTAACGATTATAGGTATTCAGGATGTAAATATTCAATGAATACTATATAACAATGACTCAGCATTAGAATACTCAGAACAAGTCTAAGATGTTTGATTCGAGCTAATCAATTCTCAATGATTCCGTATAATAAAATTATCAGCTGAGAGTGAAATAAAAATTCATACTAAAAATAAGTATTCGTAATCGATTTAAGAAAATCCGAGAAAAACAAGCCTTTGACTTTACGCCGGAATTAAAAAAAAAGAAACTTTTGCCTGTGTATTAACCTTTCTTACCTGTAATCTGGATTTAGAGTGTATCCCTGCTGGACAAATAATCCATTGGCGATATGCACTTCCTGGGGAGCATTTCGATTGCGTGGATAGTTTCTCAGACTTCTCTTTATGCTGTCGCTATGCCAATTATCCAGTTGTCGGAGTGGTGAAGTTGTTTGCTTGGTCGGTTGTTGAACATCATTGAGCATTAGGCCAAATTGCTCGTGTAGCTTAACCACATCGGATTGGCCAAATACGCCGACCAGCTCCGAGTAACTGCGTCCTTTGGCACCTAAGAGAAGCAGCGCCAAGGCGGACATAATGCTCAACGGCGAGAATATTGTTGTCTTTCGATAACTGCTCGTTATTTGGCGGGATAAATTCTGTGCAAATCCCAAAACATTTCGAGCGATTTCATCCGAGGCAACGACATCCACATGATCACTTAGGCCTGCACTGGGAGCTCCAAGGAAAGGCCCTCGAACCGGAATGCTAGCGACAAGGCCAGACGATAGTAAAGGCGGGGATGCTGCCAGATACGGTGGAGCAGCTGTCGATCTTGCCGTATTATCATTGAATTTATCAAGCTCAGCTTTTTGTTGGGGACTTCGTATATCCGACCATAGTTCGTACTCTTGGGAATTTCCAGTGGAGAATAGGCATATGAAGGCCAACAGGGCACCGCACAACGATCGCAACATTTACTAAATTTATGCTTATCTTTCAGTTTGTAAATACAATTACTATATATGTGTGTAATACATGCATATATACCTATACGAACGAGTATATATATGTATGGATGTGCTTGTGGATGATATATATATGCGTACGCAATTCGCGATTTCAACTACTTAACAACTGATGTTCGACTGAGCTTGTCACACTCAACGCATTCCAATTTATAAGTTGATGCGGAAAAAACTTGTCAGACTTGGAGCTCAGCTCAGCTGAGATGTGTTCCACAACTGAGAGAGAGGAGAGCGAGAGCGAGAGAGAGCGTGATGACGCCGATGGACGAGTCATTGTCTTACATATTAAACGGTGGGTTATACCCTGTTCTGTTTACATTATTAACTGGCTACACAATATGATGTACATATACTAGAACTAAAAGTACTCGTACTCCAGTTAAAATCCAATAAACTCTAACAGATGCTGCTGCCTCTCTAACATAGGTATTCCGTATTCCACACTGATTCGTTGATGTGACGTAGAATTGCGGATATTCTGGTTATACTCGTATCAGTTCGCTCTTCAACCTTAACTTGTGTGCGAAGAATACTAATAGCTTTTTGGCCATAAATGTTTGAGCAAATTATTTACAAGTCACTTGCACATTATTCTACAAAAATATCAAAAATATCACGCTTTGATTTATTATTGTTTGTATTATCACAAGATTTGTCATAAGCAATGGGGTTCACTGGAAAAGTTCGCTTGTGACAGCTTTTGCCATCTTTGTATGTGTTTCCCCTTCTTCAGGTTAAATGCCATTTTTTTTGCATAGAAATATGCAAAGATCAATGTATCCCACATATGATATCCGTAAAGTATTACAAATCTTATACTTAAAAATGTTATCTTCAATTCGATAAGGTTGAAAATTTATTCAAACTGTGGTGATAACTAGATACTAGATAAAGATCAGGGTAATTTAACTTCTCACCTTAAACGAGAGAATGCACTTCAAACTCTCAAGTTGGGGGTTACATACTTGAAAAATTTTGAATAAAAAAAATCTCTTTTGATAAGATTAAAAAAGACAATAAGTCATTTGTAGTAATAATTATATTTGTTGACGTTAACTTAAGGAAAAGATTATATATTTAGGCTGCTAGATTATAACAATATTTTTGTAATTTTTATTTCATTACAGTCTCATCAGTTGCCTAGTAAGTCCAATAAACATTATCGATGTGCTGAAAGCCCAGTTTCTCAAACATTTTCCGAGATGGCGTGTTCTCTGTGACTACAGGGGCTAAAACTTCCTCATTCAGCTCAGATATTTTTTTGGACATGTAACGCACCATCAAACTACCAAGACCAAGACGCTTATGGGATTCTCCAACTTGCAACACGCCCAAAGAACCCAATGGCAATCTGCAAAATAGTTTTATGAAGTCGTATAACCCTATGTTACTGAAAATAAACTCACCTCAAGCACCAGGCTTCAATTTTCCATTATTATCGCAGGCACCTACTGATATATTGTGATATATCAAATTTTTTACAAACTCTACAGAACCTTCAGCTCGATGTGGCCATACTTCATTTATGGATGGAGCATCTTCAATATTTAATTTACGCAGTGTAATATCAGAAGGAGGCCTTAGAGAAAGAATATTTTAAAAATTTTGAAATATTTTTTAACTCTATTCCTTACTCTATGGAGAATGCGGCAGCAACTTCTTTACTGATTCTGTACCAAGCTGTTTGTGCAGTTTCTAGCTGCTCAATCACAAATTTCTTTTTATAGGCATTGACTGCCGGCACTAGACGTTCTCCATAACCATATAGCAAATATTCTTTAGCTTTATTTAAGCAGCAGAAAATCAAGTGGCTTAAACGGTCAAGATTATGGCTCAAGGTATTGAAGTAGGCAAATTTCAGAGGTCCACCATGATGTACCTTAAAATATATATGCAAACGCGTACAAGAACTGTAATATTTATTTTCTCATATATATATGCTTACAATCATTATAAAAGTGCCGTCATTTTTCCATTCATCGTCTAGTGAAAAGCACATGATATTTAATTCGGGTGTCTTTTCTATCCATTTAATAAAATTGTTAATTAAGTTATATCCAGTAGATTCAGCCCTTTTTGTCGAATAAAGATCCAGTAAAATTTTCCACTCATTTGGAGTAATCTGAACAAGGGAACTTGAATTCAACTCCAACTTCTGCGACATGTCCGTCTAATTGAAATGCTTCGCCACAACTGAGTACAGACTTTTCAATTTCATTCATGCACAAGGGCGACAGAGAGAAAAACTAGTCAAGTGTATTTTAAGAGAGACAATTAAGAGAATTTTAGCAATAGCAATAACATGCATGTGGACAAAGTGCACAGTTTTTAATGTGTTTAATGTTCAATGTAGATAATACCATTATCATATATGCACAAGGGAGACAGGGAGAAACCCTAATCAAATTTATTTGAAAAAAGATGAGCTTGAAAATTTTTCCAAACATGTGGACTTTACTTTAGAAAATAGCACAATCTTTATGGGTTCTTATCAGTGTGTCATGAAAACATAGATTAATTTTAAGGTATTATTTGTTGGAACGTATGTATATTACAAGCAATTCTCTCGAATTGTTTCTACATTGACAAGATTGAGAGAGCATACTGTGATATTGTTTCAAATACGGTTGCAATCTCATATATGTATAACTTCAAGCATTTTTCAAAATTTTTAATCACATTAGTCTCTTTTTCGCGGGTCTGACTGATTAAAAAAGTCATAAATGTTTTCGATGGAGCATAAATGATACTTTTGTCGGAAGAAAATGGAACCCTATCCTCGAGTCGTCAGTTGCTCATAACCGAATTTTCTGATCAGTTTCAATTACGAGTCTCTTTTCAATTGATAACATTTTGAGCACATGCATGATTCAATTCATAGTCTTTTTAAATTTTAGCATTAGATAAATAACAAAACGTCTTAAAAAAGACTCACCCCACCCTGGTGATCTTCCAAATGCTTGATGGGTGTATATTGTAACAGGAGAAACGAACCATTTTCGGAAATGATGTACAATTTTCTTCTGCAAAGTTTAAAAAAAAACAAAAGGGGCAACCTTGCATCTCACTATTTATTTGATTCTTAGTTCCATACCGTTGTCAAAACTTAACTGATTTGGCTGATAGTTAATTTTTTTACGTTATATATTTTTTGAATTTGCAGTAGCAGCTCATTTATTTATAAAATTATTTTTTAAGGAAATAATAATAATAATAATTTTTTGAAGTATTATTATTTGTACTATAAATTGATTCTAAATTTTACCCAATTTTTAAAATTATAAAATAAATTAGTTTTTTAAAATGTTCCATTATTGTCAATCAATAATTGGCAATTGTGGTTGGAAGTCAATACGTGT
The DNA here is from genome assembly GCA_951394115.2 of Drosophila phalerata. Classification (NCBI taxonomy): domain Eukaryota; kingdom Metazoa; phylum Arthropoda; class Insecta; order Diptera; family Drosophilidae; genus Drosophila; species Drosophila phalerata. The sequence goes on from OX596008.2 coordinate 8,965,083, forward strand.
AAGAAAAAAAGACATGTATTTAAAAAAAAAAGAATCGTTTATTGGCAGACATTTTATAAATTAGCACTGAGAGCGCTGAGTCACATTTTAGCCAGTCCAATAAACATTATCGATCTTCTGAAAGCCCAGTTTCTCAAACATTTTCCGCGAGGCTATATTCTCTTTGACAACTGGAGCGAGCACTTCGTCTCCCAGTTTGGATATTTTCTTGGCCAGACAACAAACCATCAAACTGCCTAGACCGAGACGACGATGAGAGTCCAAAACATGGAGAACGCCCAATGCGCCAATGGGCAATCTACATTAAGAAAAGTATTTAGTATATGTAGATCTTAATTGGAAAATGTAATAAGCTCACCTCAAGCAACAGGCTACCAATTTTCCATCAGTATCAAAGGCGCCAACGGAGACATTGTAGAGTATCAAACGTCTGATAAACTTGACTGTATATTCGGTACCATATCTCCAGAGATTATTAACGGTGAGTGTATCCTCAGTTTTTAGACTGCGCAAGCTAATACCAACGGGTGGTCTGAAAAAATTCAAAGATTAATAGATATTTAGACTACAATAATTTTCTGGCGTACTCTGTTGAAAATTGTGCAACAATTTCCTTATTGGCTTTGTACCAAGCCGTCAATGTGGTCTGTACTTCCTCGTTAGGAACACTTCTTTTATAGTCCTCAACTGCCGGCAACAGACGCTCTCCATAATCGTGTAGCTTATAATTTCCATCGGAGTATGACAAGCAGAGAAGTGCCTTGGTTAAGCGCTTCAAATTATCACTGAGCGTGTTGAAAAACACAAATTTGTACTGGGCGTCATTAATTACCTAAAAATAAGTATGTATGTGAGTAAAATGATTCACTGTTTATAGCATACAGATTACATGTATTAACTTATGTATGTACAATCATTAAAAACGTGCCGTCGTTCTTCCAGTCTCCGTCTAGCGATAAACACTTCACATTAAAATCGGGTTCTCTTTCTATCCATTTGATATAATTATTAATGAGATTATATCCAGACGGTTCTGTCCTTCTCTCCTTATAAAGTTCCAGTAAAATACTCCATTCGCTTGACGGTATCTCGACAAGAGAATGGGAGTTGGTTTCCATGCACGGCAACATATCTTTCTGTCTTTAAAGCTGCCCAACAACTGAGAGTTTTGTGAATTTGTCATTGCCTCTTTTTGTAAAAGAGATCGATATTTTTAGCCATCCATCAACGTGGTTGATAATGTGACGTTATAAACAACGCCTCTCTCAGCTGTGTGAGCAGCATTTATTACAATGACCGTGAAGAGGGTAAAAAGCATAAATAGAGGTTACGGTCCCGTCTACCACGCTTGGTACATCTGTACAAAAACTGGTACATTTTTATTTGGTGGAGAGTTGGTACTCTTTGAGTGTACTTTGTAATAAAAATGTTGTACTATTTTGGATCAACTCTTGTTTTGTTTATAGAAAAACAATTTTATTTATTTTTTTATTGCCGACAGTGTAATGTCAGTAGTGTACTCTATTTCGGTCACGGTATTCGTCCGGGTGGACTCGCTGGCAGCAGCTAGCAAACAGCCTTTGGGGGGGTTCTTTGGACTCAGCGCCGCGACACCTACTGCATTTAATTTTATACGAGTCCTAAATGCCTTTTATTTAAATCAAACCAAACACCTGAATCTAACATAAGAGGATAGCTAAAGAGAAAGAGGAAGTATTATTTACATATTTTATGCTACGATGATGGACTTGTAGCAGCGCTTCTTTACCCTCCCAACCTTTGATTTTCTGTTAGCGCAAAAAAAAAAAATATAATGTAGAAAATCCCTAATTCAATTACATCTCTATTTGCCCCTGCCCTTACCTTCTAGGAAAAATAATAATTATTTAGAAACTCATTTTCAATTTCAGACTGTGCATAATTTAATTAGAAAAACCTCAGTTTTCAAATCCATAATAATTCAAGTAATATTCAATGTAGACAATATAATTCGCATCGTAATATGTTATATATATGTATATGTTAATATAAAATAATATTATAATGTTTCAGTCTTAAAATTATTGATTTCATAATTATTTGGCAATATAAATGTAAACAAATTAATTCAAATTGAGGAATACCTTTACTATGTTATTTAACGTTTGCATAAATATGATCTATGTTAAAATTAACTAAACGAAAGTTGGTCACACTGCAGCGCCATCTTTAAATAATAATTGCGCACTTGCAATTAAAATTTATAATTTTAATTTAAATTGCCAGAAGGGCTTATCATAATTGCTAAAATTGTAAGTATTATCAAAATAAAGTGAAAAGTGATAGAAATGACTGAAACATGCAAATACCGACGAATGTTTTATTTACGTGTTCAACATTTTATGGCATGCCGAAAAGTATGCAATGCAAAAATGTATGCATATATAAACGTATGTATGTATGTCAAAATGTAAACACTGCCATTCAATCCAAATCTCAATTTAAAAATTCATTACTTTTTGTTGTTGTTTGTTACTCACTCCGCGGTTAACTCTTACGATGATCGTTGGGCCCAATGATGACGTAGATAACTGCAGCTGTTTGAAAAGAATAAAATCATGGCATACATAGGTTTTTGAACACTCGAACATTCGATCGCAAAATAATCAGCTTCTTCACTTTTCTCTTTTAATGCAAAACTTGAACCCTAATAATATATGTGCATTATGTGTGTAAATATGCATATCAAAAATAACTTCACTCTATACAAGCGCCAGCAACATTAACAGGCTGTTAACAGCATGTGTTAATATATACATATGCACACACATAGCACTTAACAATATTATGCAAATTAGAATATTATTATTTTATATGTTTTCCAGAGCCAAAATATACAATTTTTATGGTGATGCCATATTTATATTTAATAAAGCACAATAGTCAAATTTTCGATGATTTTATGCAAGCCGGTAACGAAGAGCGGATCAAAACAAAACTGATAGTATAAGCACGTATGTATGTGTCTTTATACAGGCATAAATATAAATATAAAACGGTATTTCTTTGCACTACACAGCTGATATTGATGCGTCGATATGTTTGATGAACTATGTATATTTTTTTATATGTATTTATATGTATACATATCTTTGATTTGCTTAAAGCACAATTTGGAATATTCACAAACACTGCTGCTGATGAGTTGAAGACGCAGACGCTGCTGCTTCAGTTGCATTAGCAACTGCAACGAGGGGTGTATGAAGAGTTTGATGCCAATGACGATTGCGAAGAATTAAAAAAAGCCAAGAGACGAAATGTTTGCATGCCAAGTGATGCTGAGGTCGAGCCGATATTAATAACCAATTTATCCAGCTGATGCTGGTGTCCAAGCAAATCTGCCGGCTCTTGCAAGAGAGTCGGACTTACAAATTTCTTCGACTGCCAGTCGAACACTTAGAATATTCTAAGGCTTACTTGGCCAGTCGGTTTAAATTCTTTAAAGAGAATTTAATAATTAGAATAAAAAAATTACACCACCATCACTGCACTCTAACATACCTTTAAATTTTCTGCTCACTAACACTCACTTCAATATATATATTTATATATATAATATATTATAAAAAAATATATTATATTTTATATAACCTCTAAGGGCACGTTTAACGTTTTATAAAAAAAAAATGCCACTGAGACGTCTTGACCGGTCGATTAGCCTTGATCATTTGACTGCTGAAACTAGCTTCGTTGCTATGCAAAGCTATGCTAAACCGCGCTTATCTATATCTATAGCGGCACCCTTCCCTTTGCATAGCTGTAATCAATTGCTATCTATGCTTCCCGCTTGTTCGCTGCACTTGCAGTTGCTCTGTTTGTGTGTGTGAGCAAATGCACTCAAGAGAGTTTTACAGATAAATGCATACGAAACCATTAGGGGGGCTCCTGATAAAATAAGATTATTGTTTATCTAGCTTAAATTAAAATTTTATGCTACCTATAGTACAAGTGATTATGAAATTTTATATTTCTGTGCAAAAATAATTATGCAGCAGGAATTGTACATTACAACCACAGACGTTTCTAGACCCTTTGGCTCGGAGAAAAAGTCTGAAAAAAAACAATTACTGCCGAATATCCTTGGCGTGGTACGTTCCTTGCAGCCGACCTTGAAGATCTTCTAAAACGTAATAGCTGCCACCCATCTTTTCACGCACTCGAGCTTTAAGCCATGCCGGGTTAAGTTTGGCATTAATGTTCTTGGCAAAATTGCTCTGTGAAAAGTTTCTCCTAAAAATTTCTTGTCCTTCTTTAAAAGAAATCTCACGCGTTCGTAGATTGTATTGACCTGATTGCTGATTATACGCTTTGGATATATTTTTCCTCAACTCCTGACGAATAAGCTTGAGCTGATCATCTCTTCCAAGCACAGTTTGCGGTTCGTCCAACATACCCAAGTTTCTTAGAAGCTGATAGCTCGACCCATGAGTTGCCATATCAAATCCATACAAAGCATGATAGGGAGAACAATTAATGCTTTGATGGAAAGAGTTTCTAAGCGCACAACTTATAGCGTGGATATGCTGATCCCATTCGCGATGGTCATCTTTTAAATAAGCACGAATTGCGGCAATGATTGAGCGATTGACTCTCTCTGATGCGTTTGACTGAGGCGAATACAATGCGGTATAAATATGCTTTACGCCAAGCGATGTTAGCCAAGCATTAAAGTCTCCTGCCTTAAATTGAGAGCCATTGTCGCTAACCAGTATTTGCGGCACTCCATATACAAAAAAAATATTATTTTGCAGGTATTCTTTTATCACGTCTGAAGAAAACTTTTTTAAGGGACATAGCCAATGAAATTTAGAGAGATGATCGAGGACAATCAAAAGACCAATGTGGCCACTTTTGCTTCTTGGATATGGTCCAAGAATATCAACGTAGAGACGCTGAAACGGGCGTTCGGAAACTGCTTGTTTACCCATTGGTGGCTTAAGTGTGATATTAGGCGCTTTTGTCTCTTTGCACACATCGCAATTGCGCACATAGTCACGCACTTGGGTTACCATTCCTGGCCAATAAAAATGTCGTCGAATGACCTCTAAAGTCTTAGCCATTCCACTGTGAGCAGAAATCACAGCGTCATGAGCTCGCTTCACCACCTCAACAGTTAGACCCTGTGGGATCCACAACTTCCAGCTATTCTGATTACTAAATTCTGAGCCATCGTCATGCTCAGTTCTAATGTAAACAAAATGATCTACGATCTTGAGATCAGGGAACCTTGCTTCGTCCTGTCGTATCTTGTCTTTGAGTTTTCGATAGTCTTCAGCGTCAAAACATACAGAATTCAAATCTACCTCGGGCTCAATTTGTTCGAGTACTGCAACTTCTTCTGAGAACATTCGCGATAGCGCATCCGGTACTATGTTCTCACGACCTCGCCTATGACTCACTGTGAACTTGTACCCTTGCAAAAACATTGCCCACCGTGCAAGTCTTCCCTTAAGATTGGGTTGTCTCATCAGCCACACCAAACTAGCGTGATCTGTGATGACCTCGAACTCTTGCAGCTCCAAATAGCATCTGAATCTCTCGATCGCTTCAAAAGCTGCCAAACACTCCCGTTCAGTAACGCTGTAGTTACGTTGAGTACTGTTCAGCTTTCTTGACATAAAGGCCACTGGACGTTCTTGGCCATCTTCAGATAACTGAACTAAAACAGCACCGATGCCAAAGTCACTCGCGTCACAATGTAAGTAAAACTTCTTATCAAAATCAGGGTTTTGCAAGACAGGCGCCGAAGATAATAAATCTTTGAGTCTTTCGAACGCTTGTTGCGCAGCTTCCGTCCAAACAAATTTTTTCTTTGCAGATAGTAATTCTGTTATCGGAAAAGTCGCATCAGAAAAATTTTCAATAAAACGTCGGTACCAGCCAACCAATCCAAGAAAACTTCTGACTTGTTTTATTGATTTCGGAACCGGCCACTTTCTAATTGACTCTACCTTCTGTGGATCTGTCTTAATCCCGCCTTGTCCGATGACGTATCCAAGGTACTGAACTTCAGTAACGCAGAACTTACTTTTTTTAATGTTCAATGTTAAATTGGCCCTACGAAACTGTTCTGATAAACGAACAAGTACTGATAAATGGGATTCAAAGTCTTCCGACACAACGCATAAATCATCAAGATACCCAAAGACGCAATACTTTAGTTCGGCTGGGATCAACTCATCCATTAGGCGACACATGGTCTGCGGAGCGTTACACAGGCCAAATGGCATTACAGTGAACTGGTAGAGTGGACGACCAGGCACTGTGAATGCTGTAATGGCCTTGGAACGTTCCGTTAAACCGATTTGCCAAAAAGCATCTTTCAAGTCTATCTTGGTGATTATATTCGCTTTCGGTAGCCTAGCAAAAATACCATCAATACTGGGGAGAGGATATGCGTCCTTTTTGGAACACTCATTAATTTTCCTAGCATCAAGACACAAGCGCACCTTTCCGGGTTTCACAACGAGACGCATAGGCGAGCTCCACGCACTGTTTGAACGCTCTATCACCCCCAAATCAAGCATACGATCGATTTCCTTAAAGAGGAGTTTTTCGACCGCCGGCGAAACAGGATAAAAACGTTGTTTGACTGGGCCAGCCATGCCTATGTCAATGTCATGTTTTAATAGAGGAGTTCTACCAAGTCCTTGATGTTCAAAATTAGGGAACAGACTTATTACTGCATCCAGGCGTCTGTTCTGCTCTGCAGTCAAAGGATACTTCCCTTGAGAACCTGAGCATGGGTATTCATCAGAAGCAGGCTCATCTATGGTGACCGAAGAGATCACACCAGGCGCTAACTCAAAAGCTCTCCAAAAATCTATTCCAAGTATGACGTTTTTGTCAATTGAGGGTATTATATAAAATTTAATTGGCTTTGATGAATGTTTGTACGAGACATTTGTGCAAATCGAACCGATTACACTGTGACTCTTGCCATCAGCTGTTTTTACACTCGATACGATTTTTCGAAAAGCAGGGTAAATGGTCCAATCTGTTTTTGAAAGTTCTGAACCTATGCAACTTATATTTGCTCCGGTATCAAGCAAACCTAATTCAGAAAAATCAAAAAAAGAAATTGGAGCATATAAGCGACCATCTGTCGCGTTATTCACAATCGTTGATATTAATAACTTCCGGTTAGAAAGAACCTTTCGCCAAAAATTGCGCATGCGCACAGTTGCTCGTTTAGGCGTAAGCCTACAACTTGCTATGGCGTCATCAAAGATTCTAGCTCGAACTTTCATGTAGTTCGCAAAACGTTCATGATAAGGACGAATTGGGTACAAATTGGGAGAACCTAGAGTTGCTCCAGATTCGACTTCTGTATTTGTAGCTTCAAGGCACAACTCATTATCATCGCTATGTACTTGAGCTGGCGAACCTACATATGAAGACTCCTCGCAATGTGTTACATTTTCTTCGGGGCCATTCGACTGTTCTCGCCGGATGGTCCCTTCCGATAGTTTTCCGCTCGTTTCATGCAGACTTCGCACTGCGGCTTATAAACGCCCTTTGCTCCACACCCATAACAAAAAATGTTGCGATCATGTAAGCACATATCCCATGCATGCCCTTCCTGATCACAGTTCCAACAAGTGAACTTCTTGCCATTATGCTGCACTGCACTGACATCTAACTCGCTAGTTGCCGACTCATTGTCAGAAGCGACCGCAGGAGTATCTACAGCTGATACAACTCGTTTAAATGGCTTTGGAACCCCACTCCGATTCGTAAAACGCTTAGCCTCGTCTTCTCCCACCAAATTTTCCCTCAACTGAACAAGTTGACGCAAATGAGCAACTGAGCTAGCTGTCTCGTATAAAAGAGCTTGTCTCACTTCTGGAACCAGATTCCTCTTCAGCTGCTGCACTAACCTATACTCATCCATAGGTACGGACAAACGAGAAACTAAGGTTATAATATCCTCGTAGAATGCGTCAAACAATTCGCCGTTTTGTTGCTTTCTAGCACGGATATCTTCAAGAATGCTGTCATCATCCTTATTATCATGATATTGGCTTTTGAGCTCTTCACAAAAATCCTCCCAATCAACGACAGGATTTTCCTTTCTGTATCGCCAATACCATTCACGAACCTTGCCAATAAGAATGACATGCAGGTTCTTACATAGAAGAGAAAAGTCATTCTGAAGACTGTCAGCTGTAAGAGCACGCACTCTATACAAGAACTCTTGCACAGTGGGCCCCTTAAGTGAACCATCAAACTTTACATTCCAACTTTGAATGATCTGGGTCGCTTTATCTGGCCTAAGAACATAAGCACTACGCTCTACTGTCCTAACAGCCTGATTATTATGATTAGGTGACGCCTGCGGAATTCTCTGCGTTGCAGAACTTTGCGTTTGCCTGTTTACGGACATTGCGGAAAACTTATCATCAATAAGTTGGCTCATTCTTGCAAAAATCATGTCATAATCGACTTGATTCTGCCCTGAGTTCCTACGAGAACCTGACGAAAAATTTTCTTGAGCTTTATAAACTCGTGTTGCTGTCTGATTTTGAGACTTGCCTCCCCGACCTTTTCGTGACTTCTTCACGGCACTGTTAGCAGCACCTGCCGGATAATCGGCGCTTGCCCCATCATCATCATCTTGAGCAGCCCTTTCTTGGGACCTGCCCGGACGTGGCTTGCCTCCATACCGGGTATTATGTCCATGTACCTTCGAAGCTGTTCCAGTAGCAACTGTGTTTGCCGGTGGCTGTCCGACCGGTATCAAATCACTCTCATCGCACTCAGCTTGGCATAAATAACACTCCTTCTTCGAGCGAAGATATTGCATAATACATGCAGAATGAAAAGTGTGAACGCACTTAGTTAAAACCGTTCTCTGCGATTCTTGCATTGGCTCTTTACAAATCGGACACTTGTCATTAGGCTCAATCAACGTTTCTCCCGCAGCGGAAGTATTAACGTTCTCATTACTACGCATGGTAAACATTTTGAAATTTAAGAAAAAAATATATATATTCCACCAAATAAACCAAATTTAAATTTAAGATATTGTCATCTATAAATTATTTCCTATCCAGTAAGTCAGGGCAAATAGAGGAAAATAAATATGTAAATAATGCTATTAAAAAGGGAGTACTAAGTCGTTGATACAATAATTGCGCACTATATCTTCTTAGCCTCAGAAATTCGAAATATTGTGCTTGCTTATTACTAGTGAGAAATTAACCCTTACCTAGTCGATGAATTGATCTTATGTCAAATCATACGCATTTCCAGGCTTGTTGTCAAAATCTCAACGAGTCATTAACTAACAGCACTTTCTTGCGAAGATAGACTGAAAATTTAAAGGGAATCGTTATCGGTCAAAATCCAGCTGTAAACCAACTAGAAACCGTTGACACTCGTGCTGAGGTTAATCAAAAGAAAAACATCTGTATGATAATATTCCGTCAGACAAAGCCAATTGAACTAATTCGCGCTTATTTCAAGCGATAACAAAACTATCGAAAAAAAAAATACTTTCACAAATGTAACAAGCACGACTTTTTAGCTATAAAATCGATGTATTGGATGACCTTTAAAACCTTCAGCTAAAGTCATTTTCTTAATAGTCGATAATACGTAACAGACACACCCTTTGATTTGTATTTGAAATCTACTTTATAATATAGAAAAGAAAATTTATCAAAATCTATAATGGAACGCTCATAGTGGTCGATTTGCTTGAGAAATCCAAACTTCGCATTTCCAACTATGCATTCGATGCTCATAAAGTTCTGAATGAATTTTTTTTTGTTGTAGAAGAAAATTCGAATTACTTGAATTGTTGATCCGAAAATATAAAAAATATTTATAGCTGCAGTTGATGTTTTTTGAGAGATCTCAAATGTCAAAATTCCGGCAAGCTAAAATACCCATATACCCTCGGAACATACACAAATCAGCAATCGAATCGAAAAAAGAATAGAGAAGGATCTCGAAGGAAAAGTGTAGAGCTGACTATGTTTCAGCCTGCCCCACGTTCTGGGCGCCAAAAATTTATAATGTCAGTAGTGTACTCTATTTCGGTCACGGTATTCGTCCGGGTGGACTCGCTGGCAGCAGCTAGCAAACAGCCTTTGGGGGGGTTCTTTGGACTCAGCGCCGCGACACCTACTGCATTTAATTTTATACGAGTCCTAAATGCCTTTTATTTAAATCAAACCAAACACCTGAATCTAACATAAGAGGATAGCTAAAGAGAAAGAGGAAGTATTATTTACATATTTTATGCTACGATGATGGACTTGTAGCAGCGCTTCTTTACCCTCCCAACCTTTGATTTTCTGTTAGCGCAAAAAAAAAAAATATAATGTAGAAAATCCCTAATTCAATTACATCTCTATTTGCCCCTGCCCTTACCTTCTAGGAAAAATAATAATTATTTAGAAACTCATTTTCAATTTCAGACTGTGCATAATTTAATTAGAAAAACCTCAGTTTTCAAATCCATAATAATTCAAGTAATATTCAATGTAGACAATATAATTCGCATCGTAATATGTTATATATATGTATATGTTAATATAAAATAATATTATAATGTTTCAGTCTTAAAATTATTGATTTCATAATTATTTGGCAATATAAATGTAAACAAATTAATTCAAATTGAGGAATACCTTTACTATGTTATTTAACGTTTGCATAAATATGATCTATGTTAAAATTAACTAAACGAAAGTTGGTCACACTGCAGCGCCATCTTTAAATAATAATTGCGCACTTGCAATTAAAATTTATAATTTTAATTTAAATTGCCAGAAGGGCTTATCATAATTGCTAAAATTTTAAGTATTATCAAAATAAAGTGAAAAGTGATAGAAATGACTGAAACATGCAAATACCGACGAATGTTTTATTTACGTGTTCAACATTTTATGGCATGCCGAAAAGTATGCAATGCAAAAATGTATGCATATATAAACGTATGTATGTATGTCAAAATGTAAACACTGCCATTCAATCCAAATCTCAATTTAAAAATTCATTACTTTTTGTTGTTGTTTGTTACTCACTCCGCGGTTAACTCTTACGATGATCGTTGGGCCCAATGATGACGTAGATAACTGCAGCTGTTTGAAAAGAATAAAATCATGGCATACATAGGTTTTTGAACACTCGAACATTCGATCGCAAAATAATCAGCTTCTTCACTTTTCTCTTTTAATGCAAAACTTGAACCCTAATAATATATGTGCATTATGTGTGTAAATATGCATATCAAAAATAACTTCACTCTATACAAGCGCCAGCAACATTAACAGGCTGTTAACAGCATGTGTTAATATATACATATGCACACACATAGCACTTAACAATATTATGCAAATTAGAATATTATTATTTTATATGTTTTCCAGAGCCAAAATATACAATTTTTATGGTGATGCCATATTTATATTTAATAAAGCACAATAGTCAAATTTTCGATGATTTTATGCAAGCCGGTAACGAAGAGCGGATCAAAACAAAACTGATAGTATAAGCACGTATGTATGTGTCTTTATACAGGCATAAATATAAATATAAAACGGTATTTCTTTGCACTACACAGCTGATATTGATGCGTCGATATGTTTGATGAACTATGTATATTTTTTTATATGTATTTATATGTATACATATCTTTGATTTGCTTAAAGCACAATTTGGAATATTCACAAACACTGCTGCTGATGAGTTGAAGACGCAGACGCTGCTGCTTCAGTTGCATTAGCAACTGCAACGAGGGGTGTATGAAGAGTTTGATGCCAATGACGATTGCGAAGAATTAAAAAAAGCCAAGAGACGAAATGTTTGCATGCCAAGTGATGCTGAGGTCGAGCCGATATTAATAACCAATTTATCCAGCTGATGCTGGTGTCCAAGCAAATCTGCCGGCTCTTGCAAGAGAGTCGGACTTACAAATTTCTTCGACTGCCAGTCGAACACTTAGAATATTCTAAGGCTTACTTGGCCAGTCGGTTTAAATTCTTTAAAGAGAATTTAATAATTAGAATAAAAAAATTACACCACCATCACTGCACTCTAACATACCTTTAAATTTTCTGCTCACTAACACTCACTTCAATATATATATTTATATATATAATATATTATAAAAAAATATATTATATTTTATATAACCTCTAAGGGCACGTTTAACGTTTTATAAAAAAAAAATGCCACTGAGACGTCTTGACCGGTCGATTAGCCTTGATCATTTGACTGCTGAAACTAGCTTCGTTGCTATGCAAAGCTATGCTAAACCGCGCTTATCTATATCTATAGCGGCACCCTTCCCTTTGCATAGCTGTAATCAATTGCTATCTATGCTTCCCGCTTGTTCGCTGCACTTGCAGTTGCTCTGTTTGTGTGTGTGAGCAAATGCACTCAAGAGAGTTTTACAGATAAATGCATACGAAACCATTAGGGGGGCTCCTGATAAAATAAGATTATTGTTTATCTAGCTTAAATTAAAATTTTATGCTACCTATAGTACAAGTGATTATGAAATTTTATATTTCTGTGCAAAAATAATTATGCAGCAGGAATTGTACATTACAACAGTATTTAACAAATTATTTTTTTATTCAGACCAATAAATATAATCAACGTTCTGGAATCCCAGTTTTTCAAACATTTTTCGAGAAGGTGTATTATCAATTACAACAGGGGCTACAACTTCCTCATCCTCATCAGAGATTTGTAACGAGTAACGAAGAGAATCTTCGGGCAATGAAGCAGATGTTCGTGTAACTGAACGAAGGAGTACGCGCTTGCACTTTCGGCTACTTTCTGGTCGGATGGGAGTGGGTATTGTTTCTAAACCTTCAAGATACGTTGCTTCGCTCCTTAGCTTATCATTTTATTAAATTCGCGTACTATTTTTTTCAACAACAAGGGGGGGGGTTAAGAACCTAGGAAGGGGAAACAAGGATAGGTAGGATTCAATGGATACCAAAGAATAAACAAAAGGGTCAGAAAAGTGATCTACATTCGACATCGGACTTCTTCTTTTTGTCCTGCACACAATTGTGCATTCGCCCGCCCAACCATGATCCTGAAAAGCCTCATAAAATCCATAAAAAGATCAGGATCCCTAAAAGAAGTCCTGTGTTAGCTATCCCATCTCATCCAAACGCTGCATGGTTCCAAATAAACGACAAATTAGCACATAATTGACGTTATAAACATTTTAATCATGACTAATCATACGGAGCACAAAATTCATAATACGAGAAAATTAATATAAAGACAATAATATAATAAATAAATGTAAATTTGGCAAAAGGTTGCAATAGGGACGGATATGAATATGTTCGATAATCAATTATGGGTACTAATTATGTTTATCATTATCCATAATTATATATAAATAATAAAATAATTTATATATAATACTAGAAATAAGTTAATAAATATAAATAGTTAAATATACATAATAAACATTATACTGAGATATATAGGTTAATATTTTCCATTATTTGAAAATATCTTAATATATTTCAATATAAACTTAAGTAATCTTTTAATTAATTGGCATTGTTCAACTTTGAAGTTTTATATCTTTGAGTTGCTCATAATCAAAACGAATAAACAGCTGTGAAGCAGCTTTAAGAGCGCACAGCAAGGTCAGCAATTTAAGTGCTCGCGCTAAAGAGAAGCTTTGGCGAGCGCGCAATGTTTACATATGCACAAGGTTATTTTAAGAGAATAAAAGCTCACTTACAGCATGTTCCCGCGTAGAAAGATCTTTCTCAGCTGGTGAATATATGTGTGTGTGTGTGTGTGCGTTAACCTGTGGAATTTAAGCTGAGCTTGCGTGGCCTGTCAAAAGCTCGCTGCTATAGCCATATAAACATATGTTAGAGCTTTCGAGCTCGATGCATAAAATGTAAATATAAACAATGCTATTTTATGTATTTTAAATTATTGCATAAACATAATAATGTCAATTGCAACTTATGCACAATTAAGCCATTCAACTTAAATGATCAGATTCTATTTATTGCAGGGGTTATGTATAATAATTGATCTCTTTGTACATTCACATAAACCGCCTTTGCAATCAACATAATCATTGGCCAAAAGTACATAAATTTACGATTAACATGTTTAGCAGTACAATATGGAATATGGCTGAAGGCCCAAAAAGCAAAAAAAATTAACAAAGACACATATACTACACTAAAGACATTCACAAAACATTAGCACATCACACTGCTGACGTCATCCATAGGTTATGTGGGTTATGTTGAGGTGATTGTTCCTCGCGAAGGTGGCCGTTTTCTGTAGGCAATCTTTGCCAGATCTTCGGGCACAACGAATAGACTCCAATGGTCAGCACTTTGTTGGCCGCATCGGCGCTGGATCGTCAAAATAACTCCCACTTATATGTTGGCTGCCATCACCTCGCGAGAACAATTCACACTGATGAACAGCTGTTCAGCGCGGTGGGCTAAAAGCTCATGTAAAAGCTTTTAGATATCTGGTTACATTAACCGAGATATCTGGCTTTATATGTAAGCCTAAGTGCCGGCTCTGATTTTACAATTAGAATTAGAATTTCAAAACCGAAATTAATACACAATTTATATTTTTACTAACTCATTTTATAATATTTACCTATAAAGAACAGGCACAATTTTTGAAAACTTCTGATTCTATCGCTTCTTGTCTTTCTTTCTCCGGGTCTTTGGGATTTTAGTTCGGCCAATTTTTGGCTCAAACGTTGCACTTTACAAAAAGGTAAAAACAAGAATTCAAAATCTACAGAAAAATAATTACTGAGAAATTATTACTCACATGATATTTTATTTTTGTATTTTTGTAATCACTTTGAGTTCTTATTAACTTTGTTAATCTTTATTAACTTTGCAAAGATTTTTGTTTCTTATTTTTGCGAATTAAAATCACGCACAACTTCACAACTGGACGACCACGAGGAGAAAGAACTATGGGGTCAAAATAGGCCTAGAAGAAATCTAATTTTTCCGGAAATCTCATTCTCTATTTCATTGACATTTTCTGAGGGCTGCAAATGTCTAAAAATAGTATTTTAGGGTGCATTTATCTTTTGTTTGTTCTATGCACATTCTGAACCTCTCTCATAGATGGCGCTAACAAATCTACAGAACATACAAAGTACATTGAACACTTAAATACATAATGGAATAGCATGCTTAATACATAGATTAATCTACAAAAATTTTAATATTAATACTAACATACATAAATTGAATAAATAAAATACATTAAATTATGTTTGTTGTGACGTAGCAAAGTTGTTTGTCCGGTGGCAAAACTACTGCATACCCACAATGGAGATACAAAAAATCCGTTGCCTACTTTCGGGCACATGAGAAAAATCTTTAACTCCAAGCGACCCCTACAATCCCCCCTGCCAAAATCACACTTTGGTGTTGAAATACCAAAGGGTGGTACTCGCTTGGAGGAATTGCGATATATTAAAGGATTCATTGCTTGATGTCCTTTGCATGATATTTTCCGATAACTCGACCTTGGGCATCCTCTAACTCGTAATAGCTATTACCGAGCTTACGCTTAATTCGGGCTTTAACAAAGGTTGGTGCTAGTTTCGCGTTAAAGCCTTTTGTAAAGTTGCTTTGCTGAAAGTTGCGTCTAAAGACCTCTTGACCAACTTTAAAATCAACTTCACGACTTCTAAGGTTGTATTGTTTTTCGTTTCGTTGATGCTGCTGTTGAATAGCATTCTGGGCAGTTTTTCGAATTATATCAAATGAGTCTTCTCTGTCAAAGCTAACAGTACGGTCTTCTAATTGTTGTAAGTTTCGTAAGAGCGGATACGTATTACCATTTGTTATCATGTGTTGACCAAATGCAACACGATAAGGACTGTTGTTGATAGCTGAATGTATACTTGAGCGTAGGGCACAACTTATATGGCTAAGCTGCTCATCCCAATTGGTTTGATCTGGCTTAATATACGCTTTAATCGCAGCAATAACAGATCGGTTTACGCGTTCTGAAGCATTTGCTTGAGGAGCGTGTACTGCCGTGAAGAAATGTTGCACATTGTATTTTTGCAACAATGAATTAAATTGGTGCGACTTAAATTGTACTCCGTTGTCTGACACGAGTATTTCGGGTACACCAAAGCAGTGGAATATTTCCTCTTCCATAAAGCGAATGATAGCATCCGTTGTAAATTTCTTTACAGGCTTGAGAAAAGGATACTTGGACAGGTGGTCTAACACTACAAATATACCTATATTCCCTGATTTGCTCCGAGGATACGGTCCCAAAAAATCAACAAAAATCTTTTGAAACACTCTCTGCGTTTCTTTTACTGGAGCTAGTGGTGGTCGTAACGTACGATTGGGATGTTTGGTACATTTACAAATGACACATCCGTTTATAAACTCTTTAACGTCGTTAACTAGGTTTGGCCAATAATAATAACGTCGAATCCTTTCCAGTGTTTTATTAATGCCACTATGTGACGATAACGGATCCTCATGATTTTGCTTGAGCACATCTGACACCATCCCCTTTGGAATCCACAGCTTCCAGCAGAAGTCGTCTGCGATTTGATCGCCAGATGCGTGCTCTGCACGACGATAAATGAAATTATCGATGACTTTAACATCAGGGAGCTGGGTCTGATTTGCTTTGATTTTATCAATCAAATCCTGATACTCGGCTGACTTAAAATGACCAGACTGTAAGTCTATCAAAGTGTCTACACTAATATTTGACAAGTCCTCAGTGTGTACGCGTGATAGGGCGTCCGGGACAATATTTATGCTGCCTTTGCGATGAAAAATTTTAAATGAAAAACCTTGCAATTTGAGAGCCCATCGAGCCAACCTAGAACTTAAGTCCGATTGGGACATCAGCCACTTCAAAGATGCATGATCGGTATGGATGGCGAAATCGTGGCCTTCAACATACGCTCGAAATTTTTTTACGCACATAATAGCTGCCAAGCACTCTTTTTCGGTAACTGAATAATTTCTCTGACAACGATTCAGTTTACGGGACATGAATGCAATTGGAACGTCATTTCCCTCACTATTCTTTTGCATTAAAACGCCTCCAACTCCTGTATGGCTGGCATCACAATGTATTTCAAACGGAATCGAAAAGTTTGGGCTATGTAATACAGGAGCCGTGCACAGATGTTCCTTTAAGTTTTCGAACGCCTTCTGTGCTTCATCAGACCATACAAACTTGCGACTTTGTTTGAGAGTGTCAGTAATGGGAGCAGCAATTTCAGCATAGTTTTTAATAAATTTATGATACCACCCAGTGGTTCCTAAAAACCTACGTACTTGTTTGACCGATCGGGGCACTGGAAACTCTCGAATAGCTGCAACTTTGTCAGGATCAGTTTGAATTGTTCCATGACCAATTACATGTCCTAAATACTTAACCTCCTTGAGGCAGAAATTACTTTTTTCCACATTAATTGTGAGACCTGCTTGAGAAAGTCTATCTGCTAACGCTTTCAAAACTGCAATGTGTTTCTCAAACGACTCCGAAATCACCAGCAAATCATCAAGATAAATGAATATTTCATTTCTCAGATTTGGCGGGATGACTTTGTCCATCAGTTTTGACATCGTCTGTGGAGCATTAGATAGACCAAATGGCATGACTGTAAACTGATACAGCGGCCTTCCTGGCACTGTAAATGCAGTTTTCTCACGAGCTCTGGGAGTTAACGGAATTTGCCAATAGGCATCTTTTAAATCAATGCTAGAAATAAATTTAGCTTTCGGAAGTCTGCTTAATATACCGTCAATGAGGGGCATCGGATACGCATTTTTGATTGTAATTTCATTGACTTTACGGCTATCAAGACAGAGGCGAACTTTACCTGGCTTTCGGACAATTACGACAGGAGATGACCACGGACTTTCTGACTCTTCAATAACGCCAAGTGCTATCATTCTGTCGAGTTCTTCGTACATCAGTTTCTCGACTGCAGGCGACACTGCGTAATGACGTTGTTTTATTGGTCGAGATTCAGATACTTCAATGTCATGTGCAAGCCAGTTCGTCTTTCCTAAACCTTTTTCAGCAAATGAAGGAAATAACTGAATTGTTGTTATTAACTCCTTTTGCTGTAACTCAGACAAAGGTATCTGTAATGGATCATCGAAATTTAAAGCTGCCAATTTGTTGGAATTTTCTTTGTTCATTAAAAACAACGGCAACAAGTCAAAACTTCTCCAAAAATCGATGCCTAGATACAATTCTTGTGCTAAAGAGGGTACAAGATAGATACATAATCGTTTTGATTCCCCGCGAAAAGAAACTATAGTAGAAATTCTGCCTAAAATCGTTTGGCCTTTTCCATCAGCCGTTCGTACTACAGCATGCATGGGTTTGAAATCACAGTTAGTTTGTGCCAATTCTTGCGCAAACTTGCCTCCAATGCAGCTTATTGATGCACCAGTGTCCATTAGACCACTGATACTTCTACCAAACATCGTGACTTCAGCATATGGTCGTAAATCGTTGCAATTATCAACCACTGACGATAGTACTGCTTTGCGGATTTCTTTGCACTGTTTTCGAAATAAATCTCTGCGCTTGCGATCACGAGTTTCAGATACTATTTCTTGAGATGGAATCTGTTTCTGTTGCTTTTGATTATGTAAAGGAATAGCTGGGATTTGGTTTAAGTCTGGGGTATTTAAGAGTGAACTTGAGTTGGTACAAGTTACTCTGTATTCGTCGCTTTCGATACTAGTTTGCGTGCACTCGTTAGCGGTGCACGAGTCAGCCCGTTTTTTGACGAGATACATTTCTGACAAGACGGCTTATAAGTGTCGCGCTTGCCACAACCGTAGCAAAACACTGTGCGCTCTGCTTCGCATTCCTGATACCGATGGCCTTGCTTTCCACAATTCCAACAGGAAAGAGCAACTGCCTCAACATCGAACGTCTCAACATCCTCAGAATCAGTTCCTGCGGCCATTTCTGACTGCACAGAAACTTCGTGTACTTGTGGTCGTGACACGAAACGTCTAGACGAAGAAAAGGGCTTGACCGTGCTTTGCATAAATCTCTCACGCTTTCGTACAAACTGTCGCAACTGAACTATGTTGTGAATTGGCACATACAACAGTTCATGCTGAACTTCATTCAAAAGATTTGCTCGTAACGCTTCTAACAAAGACTGTTCAGTCATGGGCTGTACAAGCCGATCAGCAAGAGCAACAATAGCTTCATAGAAGCTATCGAACGTCTCGTTTGCTTTTTGTTTCCGTTGCGAGATAGCTGTTAGAATTTCTAAGTCTGTTCGTCCGTCGGCAAACTGAGATTTGAGAGCAATACATAAATCAATCCATCGCACAATAGATACGCTACGGTGATATCTCCAGTACCACTCACTAGCGCTACCCTCGAAAAGATTGCTCGCATATCGTGCTAGCAATTCAAAATTACCATCCAATGTTTGATTGGTAAGAGCTTCGACCCGATATAGAAAATCATCGATTGCTATCGACGAATGACCTGAAAATCGTACCTTCCAGTTCGAAATTATCTGACTTATTCTATCAGGACGCAAATTGCTAGATTGTTGGGACTCTGGTGGAAATGAGGGACTGTTCTGAGTATTGTGTGCTCGATTATGCACATCTCTCCCTTCTCTGTTAGTCACTCCAAACAATTGCTCAAAAGATTGATTCTGTCTACCTGGAGAAGACTGTCTATTGCCAAATTGGTCTCTATCAACTGCAGGAGGAGCTGCAGCTTGTAGTGTCAATCTTTGGAATCCTGTTTCAATAGCTTGAGCCAATAATTGAGTGTGCTGAGCTAGAGCAGCTGAAACTGCTGTAGCAATACTTTGCTGTAAGTTTGCAACTGGAGCTACAGCAGTAGTCGCAGCTGTATTGGTATTTCCCGCTGGATCAGCATCCCCAGCTGAATCACCTGACACTTCCTGTTGACTCATTGTCAAATTATCTGTCTGACCAATAGTGCCAGATATCTGAGCTTGCTGAACTTGCTGAGTTCTTGAACTTGATCTGGTTATCGGTCCCGATCGAGATGCTATCGCCCGAGCAGCAGCTAATTCGTCCGATAAACTCAACGTTGTTTTACTAAGTGCAGTTTTGCACACGGGACAGACCTTACGATTTCCTGAACGTGTATTAAAACAGGAATGGTGAAAAAAATGATTGCAGTTCGTAGTCAACAGTTGAGCTGGATATTCCACTTCCTCTGTGCACACACAACAAAAAGTTTCGTTTGACTGTCTTTGATATTGAGGGTCACCACTATTTAACGGCATAATCTAAATGTATTTTTATTTATTCCTAACAGTACGAAATTCTAATATTACCAATTACAAAAATTATAAATACGAAATGTAAACAAAACTCACGAAATCGACAATAAATCATAAACAAATTTTGGAACCATACAACATTTATCCGAGTAAGGGTTGCTAACAAAAATTCGATATAGATCAATAGTAGAGAGAATAAAGTATTTAGGGAACTTAGTATAATACTTCAGCTACAGCGGCAAGTACTAGTAGCTTTCAGCCACTAACTTGACTCCAGCTAATAACTGAAAATAATATCAAAATTCGGAGACCTAATGCTGTATCACACACAAACTTACACTCGTGCCCATGCAAAGATCACGACTATGTTTGTTTGTTGCGAACAACGAAAGTATAATAGAGATAGTAAAGAAAAGGAAATGCAATTTTCAACAAATGCTTTGATCAATTTCTTATTGCAGAAGTTATTGTTCCTAAGAAGAAATATAGCTCACAGAAACGCACCAGCAAAGAGCACTATATTCTTCTGGCCATAACCTGCAATTAACTTCAGCACCGTTGCAATTACGTAATAGAATGATAGAGATACATTATTAAGCCTGTATCCAGTTGACTGGCAGCTACAAAGTTAACAATCCTTGAAGCTGTGTCCAACGACAACAGAATCAATTACAGGATAATGTACCACAGCATCCATTGCATACTTTTATGCATACACCATTTATGTTTTTGTTTAATGGCAGGTCGTAGCTTTTATCCACGAGTAAACCTGTCTCCAGTTTAAACTCCACATAAAGGTATTTACATCGGGACTACATGACTATGTGTACTTAGTGTTCGGCCATACAGCTATTTTGAAGCTAGTATAGTTTCCAGAAACACTCACAATAGTACATGAGTTATGAATATTATTGAGATGTGGTCTTAACGTTATTTTGAAACTATTAAGGCATCCAACATCCAAATATTCAAAACTAGGACATGGGAGGAAAATAATAGGAAAGGATATGAACAATAGGATATCAAAGTCTAGCTAGATGTTGTTGTTAGCTTGTAGGTGTTGTTGACTTTGTTTCCAAATTTTCTAAGTCGAGGTCAGGTCAGCCTAGGGCATCATAATAAAATATTATGTTACTCCGATTTGCAGCGTTCTTAGCTTACAAGTTCGCTAACTTGCTCCACGTTTGGGCGCCAAATAAAATAATTATAACTGTAACGAGTAACGAAGAGAATCTTCGGGCAATGAAGCAGATGTTCGTGTAACTGAACGAAGGAGTACGCGCTTGCACTTTCGGCTACTTTCTGGTCGGATGGGAGTGGGTATTGTTTCTAAACCTTCAAGATACGTTGCTTCGCTCCTTAGCTTATCATTTTATTAAATTCGCGTACTATTTTTTTCAACAACAAGGGGGGGGGTTAAGAACCTAGGAAGGGGAAACAAGGATAGGTAGGATTCAATGGATACCAAAGAATAAACAAAAGGGTCAGAAAAGTGATCTACATTCGACATCGGACTTCTTCTTTTTGTCCTGCACACAATTGTGCATTCGCCCGCCCAACCATGATCCTGAAAAGCCTCATAAAATCCATAAAAAGATCAGGATCCCTAAAAGAAGTCCTGTGTTAGCTATCCCATCTCATCCAAACGCTGCATGGTTCCAAATAAACGACAAATTAGCACATAATTGACGTTATAAACATTTTAATCATGACTAATCATACGGAGCACAAAATTCATAATACGAGAAAATTAATATAAAGACAATAATATAATAAATAAATGTAAATTTGGCAAAAGGTTGCAATAGGGACGGATATGAATATGTTCGATAATCAATTATGGGTACTAATTATGTTTATCATTATCCATAATTATATATAAATAATAAAATAATTTATATATAATACTAGAAATAAGTTAATAAATATAAATAGTTAAATATACATAATAAACATTATACTGAGATATATAGGTTAATATTTTCCATTATTTGAAAATATCTTAATATATTTCAATATAAACTTAAGTAATCTTTTAATTAATTGGCATTGTTCAACTTTGAAGTTTTATATCTTTGAGTTGCTCATAATCAAAACGAATAAACAGCTGTGAAGCAGCTTTAAGAGCGCACAGCAAGGTCAGCAATTTAAGTGCTCGCGCTAAAGAGAAGCTTTGGCGAGCGCGCAATGTTTACATATGCACAAGGTTATTTTAAGAGAATAAAAGCTCACTTACAGCATGTTCCCGCGTAGAAAGATCTTTCTCAGCTGGTGAATATATGTGTGTGTGTGTGTGTGCGTTAACCTGTGGAATTTAAGCTGAGCTTGCGTGGCCTGTCAAAAGCTCGCTGCTATAGCCATATAAACATATGTTAGAGCTTTCGAGCTCGATGCATAAAATGTAAATATAAACAATGCTATTTTATGTATTTTAAATTATTGCATAAACATAATAATGTCAATTGCAACTTATGCACAATTAAGCCATTCAACTTAAATGATCAGATTCTATTTATTGCAGGGGTTATGTATAATAATTGATCTCTTTGTACATTCACATAAACCGCCTTTGCAATCAACATAATCATTGGCCAAAAGTACATAAATTTACGATTAACATGTTTAGCAGTACAATATGGAATATGGCTGAAGGCCCAAAAAGCAAAAAAAATTAACAAAGACACATATACTACACTAAAGACATTCACAAAACATTAGCACATCACACTGCTGACGTCATCCATAGGTTATGTGGGTTATGTTGAGGTGATTGTTCCTCGCGAAGGTGGCCGTTTTCTGTAGGCAATCTTTGCCAGATCTTCGGGCACAACGAATAGACTCCAATGGTCAGCACTTTGTTGGCCGCATCGGCGCTGGATCGTCAAAATAACTCCCACTTATATGTTGGCTGCCATCACCTCGCGAGAACAATTCACACTGATGAACAGCTGTTCAGCGCGGTGGGCTAAAAGCTCATGTAAAAGCTTTTAGATATCTGGTTACATTAACCGAGATATCTGGCTTTATATGTAAGCCTAAGTGCCGGCTCTGATTTTACAATTAGAATTAGAATTTCAAAACCGAAATTAATACACAATTTATATTTTTACTAACTCATTTTATAATATTTACCTATAAAGAACAGGCACAATTTTTGAAAACTTCTGATTCTATCGCTTCTTGTCTTTCTTTCTCCGGGTCTTTGGGATTTTAGTTCGGCCAATTTTTGGCTCAAACGTTGCACTTTACAAAAAGGTAAAAACAAGAATTCAAAATCTACAGAAAAATAATTACTGAGAAATTATTACTCACATGATATTTTATTTTTGTATTTTTGTAATCACTTTGAGTTCTTATTAACTTTGTTAATCTTTATTAACTTTGCAAAGATTTTTGTTTCTTATTTTTGCGAATTAAAATCACGCACAACTTCACAACTGGACGACCACGAGGAGAAAGAACTATGGGGTCAAAATAGGCCTAGAAGAAATCTAATTTTTCCGGAAATCTCATTCTCTATTTCATTGACATTTTCTGAGGGCTGCAAATGTCTAAAAATAGTATTTTAGGGTGCATTTATCTTTTGTTTGTTCTATGCACATTCTGAACCTCTCTCATAGATGGCGCTAACAAATCTACAGAACATACAAAGTACATTGAACACTTAAATACATAATGGAATAGCATGCTTAATACATAGATTAATCTACAAAAATTTTAATATTAATACTAACATACATAAATTGAATAAATAAAATACATTAAATTATGTTTGTTGTGACGTAGCAAAGTTGTTTGTCCGGTGGCAAAACTACTGCATACCCACAATGGAGATACAAAAAATCCGTTGCCTACTTTCGGGCACATGAGAAAAATCTTTAACTCCAAGCGACCCCTACAGATTTTCTTTGATAAGTAGCGCACCAGCAAACTACCTAGACCAAGACGCTTTTGTGATTCTACAACATGCAGCAATCCCAAAGTACCATGGTGCCTATAAACATGGAAATGTTTTGTAGACATACATATTTACTGGAATTTTATCCAAACTCACTTCAGGCACCAAGCATTCAAGATCCCATCCGCATCATAAGCACCTACCGAAACATTATAGACTATCAATCGCTTGACCAACTCTAAAGAACCCTCGAATTTATGAGGCCAGAGATCATTAATAAGTGAAGCATCTTTAATATCCAATGTACGCAATATAATACCTGGAGGAGGTCTGAAAAATAGAAAAGTTATAAGATATTTTGGATTTATTTAACTTTAGCGGCCTCCAAAAATTGCTTAAAATTGTGCACGATGAACCGCGAATTCTTAAGAATTTTAAGGAAGAAATTATTTGATTTTTTTTTTGATTTTTTTTAAGATATCGTTACCAAATTCATAGAATATGTATTTAAGTTGTTGTTATTTTGACCAAATTTGGTACTTACAATTTCCTATATCAATTTTTGGGGGACTGGCAGCTAAAGTAAAGTTTAACCAATCTTAATTTTAATACAATCCTTTGTCTTACCTTACGGAAAAGGTTTGCACAAGCTCTTTAGAAGCTCTGTACCAAGCCGTCTTTATCGTATATTGTGCTCTACCAAACTGATTTATATAAGCATCTACTGCTGGTGCAACACGCTCAGAATATACACATAGCCTATAATCTTGAAGTTGAGGTGATAAACAGAGAAGCGCAGTTGCCAAGCGATCCAGATTAGAGCTTAATGTATTACAAAAGACTCTTCTTTGATTAATCTATAAAAAAAACACTTGTTATTATAGCTCTATTATATAGCTCTGAATTCCCACAGTACAATCAATATAAAAGTTCCATCGTTTTTCCAGTCTCCGTCTAGTGATAAAATCTTTGCATTGAATTTTGGTTCCTTGTGTATCCATTCAGTGTAATATTTTATTACATTATATCCGATAGCCTCTGTCCTTCTTTCCCTATAAAGCTCCAGTAAAATACCCCAATCACTCGACGGTATCTCGACAAGAGAATGGCAATTTGTTTCCAAGCACTTCGACATGTCTTTCTATCGTAAAAGCTGCACAACAACTGAAAGTTGTGCCAAATTGTATTCATCCATTAACGCCGTTGATAATGTGACGTCATAAGCAACACGCCTCTGAGCTCTGTGATCTGCATTTATTGCAAAGATAAGGCCCAAGTTAAATTCACTAAATACATTTTGATAAGGCCTAAATATATTTATATATTGCTTTGCTTTGAGACAGTAAAAGCGGAAAAAGCGTAATAGACGTTACGGTACCGTCTGTCACATTTGATACATTTTTACAAAACAGGTACATTTATTGTTCGATGGATTTCATATCATCAATATGGTACAGTTTTTTGTGTGCAATGCTATCGTACTTTATAATACAAATTTGGTACTATTCTTTGAACGTATAATTTTACACCAACTCTTGTTTACTTTGTAGCAAAAAATTTAAAATCATTTATTAATTGTTATAGAATTCCAGCTTTTTAATCAGTGATCGAAAGGATATACATATTATCAATGACATCAGGGGCGTACCCCCTTGTGTATTCTTATCACTTATAAAATACATATCAGTTTAAAGCCGTTTAATTTATTTTAAAAATTTTGGTATTGCTTGCAAATATCGTAACATCAATTTAATAATAAAAATAAGCAAAATCAATTTTTTGAAAACCCAACGTTAAAAACAGTGTATTAGACGGCGTATTCTCAACAAGTACATCGGCTAGAGGCTCTTCATCCAATTCAGAGATTTTCTTCGACATGTAGCGCACCATCAAACCGCCTAGACCGAGACGTTTATGGGATTCTACAACTTGCAGCAGGCCCAACGAACCCAATGGCAATCTTCAAGATGAAATAGATTTATTGAGTCGGATAACCTTATGTAACTGAAAACAACCCACCTCAAGCACCAGGCTACTAATTTGCCATTATTATCGCAGGCACCTACTGATATATTGTGGTTTATCAAGCGTTTGACAAACTCTACAGAACCCTCTTCACGATGTGGCCATATTTCATTTATAAATGCAGCATCTTTACTTTCCAATTTGCGCAGTGATATACCAGAAGGTGGTCTTACGAAAAGAAATGATTAATGGCTTTTGGATTACATATGTAAATAATAAAATATATTTTCTTACTCTGTGGAAAATGCGGCAACAACTTCTTTACTGGCTCTGTACCAATAGGTCTTTACTAAATGTCGCTCAGTATTATCACATTTTCGTATATAGACATCGGCAGCCGGTGCCAAACGTTCTCCATATCCAAAGATTAAATACTCGTCAGGGGAAGATGATAAACAGAGAAGAGAATTTTTCAATCGTTCCAGATTATTGCTTAAAGTATTAAAAAACACACATTTCCTCTTGAAACCATTGTTAGCCTAAGAGAAAACACACATACTTTTTAAGTTAGAATAGTATATATAGATATAGATATATATATATAGATTTGTCAAATTACAATGATAACAAAGGTGCCATCGCTCTGCCATTCACCATCTAGAGATAAAAACTTGACATCCAAGTCTGGCTCCTTTTCTGTCCATTGAATATAATTCAATATAATATTATATCCTGTAGGTTCAGATCGTTTCCCTGAGTAAAGATTCAGTAAAATATTCCAGTCACTTGGCGGTATCTCGACAAGAGAATGGGAATTAAATTTCCATTGTTGCGTCATGTCTTTCCCCTCTTTAAAGCTGTACAGTGCACACGAACTAGTCTTGTCGAAATTTGCTATTAGTATAATCTAGGAGACAGAGGTTCTATCTTTATAAGTGGGTCGTATACCTTTTTATACTATATGTGTATAGAGGCTTATCTTTAAGAGGTACACATCTATATATACTATGGTTAATATGCGCGTAAAAACAATTACATTTTTAACAACTGACTCAACATACAACTATTTAAAATTAACTGCCATTCCAGGATTCAAATTCGTTTCGATAAATATTAAGCAGTTTATTCCTCTTGTGACACCAAGTCGAAACACAGAAAATATATTAACAATAAGTGTAGCTTTGCCAACTACATAAATAGCTAAATATTAAGTAAAATTGTCCATTTTCCGGTTATTTAAACCTTTTCTAGCAATCGATCTCTACAAGTAGCCAAAACTAGCTCTAAAATAGCTAATTTGGCAACCGTGAATAAATGACACTTAAGCGAACGTTCAATTGAACTAAATGATCTAGAGCCAGGGATGCAACTGCATCCCGTAATGGACGAAACATGGACATAAGCGATATTCAGTGGCTGCAGAAAGTTGTCCCTTTAGCTTATAAAGCTCTTAAAACGCTATCAAGATGTCCAAAAAGATCGTGTCCAACATCCACGCCCCAGCTGTTATCATCTCCTCCGTTAATCGAAGAGCAGGAGGAAACAGCAGCAACCGAAAGCAGCAGCAAAAGACGGCGTAAAGTTCAAACAGTTCACAGTGCCAGACCACGTAGAATTTGGGTGAGGAAGGAGAATCTCAGCCGAAATGTAGACGGGCTCTTTGCTAGCGCCTTCTACAATGCACGCAACCGGGAAGAATTTCGCATGCGCACCGGGATGACGCCACAGGTGTTTGATATGCTCCTCAGTTTGGTTGGCGATCAATTGAATAAAAATTCCATTCGCCGATCTTTATCACCAGAATGCCATTTGTTCCTGACCTTGGTGTGAGTTGAATGCCAGAAGAGTGTGATGCTTAAGTATCTAATTAATCACTTTCACAGATACCTAACCAATATGGAGAGTATTCAGGATTTGTCAAAGGCCTTTAAAATAGGTAGCTCCACGGTGAGTGCCATTGTACGGGAAACCAGCGAGGCTCTATGGAATACACTTGAGCCCGCCTTTATGCCACAACCCAACGTACAGGATTGGAGCAGGATTGCCGAGGAGTATCAACAGACATGGCAAGTGCCCCATTGTCTTGGGGCCGTAGATGCCAAGCTAATTGACGTGGACTACAAGGGAGCAAATGATATCATACTGTTGGCCAGCTGTGATGCAAATCTTAACTTCACCTGCATTGACATTGCCACTGTGACGTATGCTGTTAACAACCAACTCCATTGGCATTATGGTTTCGGTTCTCAATTACTTGATCAACAGTTGGACAACATTTTACCGCCAGGGCCATTAAAAATTGGAACTGAACAGAAGGAGAACTTTGTCTTTATAGCAGATTCTTCGTTTCCCATGCGAGAGCACCTCATAACGCCCTATAAATCCAGATATCTGGATTTCGATCAGTTTCATTTCAATCGGCATTTATCTCGTGCTCTGTCTGGCAGCATTGATAAGGCTTTCAATGTGTTGATGTCTCGCTGGCGTCTCTTATCACAGCCCCTACGTCAGAGTCCGAGCAATGCTGAGAAAATAATTAGAGCCGCCGTTGTGCTGCATAATTTTGTGAAGCAACACGATGAAACATACTGTCCAGTTGGCTACTTGGAGGAGTTATCCGTGTGCCCAATCCAACAGAAAGTGCCAAATGCATTGTTATCCAGCTGTGAGCAGCCTTTAGTTAATTGCGATGCCACAGTTCGATTACGAGATTGCATTAAAAATATATTAAGCAGCAAGTTGGAGTCAACTGCGTAGAATAAATTATTAATAAGCTTTAATTGTTCGATATGACGCAATTCCCAGGAGGATTGAGTAATTGAATGTACATGACTCACGTCCCATATATGCACATAAATTAATTGTAAGAGTTGTGATTTCAACGTTTTACTTGAAGGGACTTTATTGACATTAACATTTATCGTAATAATAGCAAAATACATTGGTAATAAAATCATGTTTAAATATTTAAGAAATATAAGATCAAATTATAAACAATACAGTGATTTAAAGCATCAGCATGCATAACTATATTCAATGAAAGGGTTCTCAAAACATGGCTCTGGTTTAGTTAATGACTCCATCCGCACGTACATTCAACGCATCCAGCAGTGCTCCCATTGGAGTAGATGGTCCAAAGCTCTCAATGGTGTTGGCCAACTTGTTCTTAATGTTCCGTAACCGCAATGAGGCGTGTATGAAGGTCACCGAGATGGGTAAGAGCAGTGTAAAAGCCGTCAAGAGCACAGCACTAATCAAATGCAAAAACAAATAGCCACCCAACAATGCTCCCGCCAATATATACCACTTCTGTTGCGCATTTTGAGCTGCAAGAATTTGATTGCCACCAGTTAGACGACTGGCAATGAAGTTTGTCTTGGATTTGGAGCTGAAGAACTGCCAAATGATGGCAATAATCAAGGCTTGAACAACCAAACCGCTCAAGATTTTAGTGGGATTGAAAATGATCATCACCACATAGATGGCCAGAAACACAAGGAAATAATTGGTTTGATAGTATAGCAAATTTTTCACCACACGATTGCCCCACTTGTCAAAGTCCTTCAGATTGGGCAATTGGAAGCGCGCCGATCCCAGCACAAAGTCATCCAGAGTTCGCAGTGGTGGCAACTGCAGATTGCCGGACAGCGCTGCAGCCGCATCGCCAACGGAAGATGTTGATGGTGTCGACATTGCCTTTGAGTATATTTTCTTCTTCTTGTTGTTATTGCTCAAGTTCTGCACCTCGTTTGGTAGCTTCTGGTAGTTGTTGTATTTACTTAGTCCACGCTTTAATTGCTGCACCTCCTCAATATCAAACAGCTGAGATGCCAGTTGCCTTAACTTCGACCGTAAGCCAAAATTCGTTGATTGTCGGCGAAACTTTGGCAAGAGACGTGCACGTTCGTCTGTTTTATGCCAATCGTAATCTTCCTCGAAATCACTGTAACTCCCGGCGTGCGTGTCCAGCGTAAAATTTAATTTTATTTCGCACTTACTCACTTCTTTTTTGAGTCTTACAACGTGGCAACCTTGAATCCCAGAAAATAACTACAGTAGCTTCGCACATCTGGCAACTTCGATAACTGATCTAGATCATTTTTCGTTTCAGTGCCAAATTGCGTTAAAGGATTTTTTTGGGAATTTTTCTAAATATTGAAACTAGAATTTTGAATATTTTTGCAGAACTTTTGTCATTCTATTGAGTCAGGGATTTTCATTTTAACTCAATTCAATTTGTAATTTCTTTCACAAAGGGTTGACGAGCTATCAGCATTATTAGAATCATTTACCTGTATCTTAAAAATTTTCAATTTATAAATTTTCATCAAATTATTAACTTATAAAAAAAATACTAGTAAATTTACTAAAAATAAGTAAAAAAATCAATAGTGCGTTGTCCACATTTCTAGCCGGTGCCAGTGGAAAGGTGAGCGACATCGAAACACTGCTGTCAACTTAGCTATTTTATAGCTAGCTCTACCTATTTTTAAAATTCGATTGCTAGAAATATTTAAAAATTGATAATAGCCGATAATCTGGCCTTTTTTAAATATTCATTTTAAGATTATAGCTTTCAAATTCTGAATGTTGTCAAATCTGAAAGTGTACTTACATCCGCAAACCGTTCTTGCCAACTTTTTTGTTTGGGTGCGACATGACTATTAAATCAATTTGGCAGCACTGCTACTAATTTTGGAAATCAGCTGTGCTGTCTCGGTCTTAGCTATTTTGTATCGCAATTTCAGCTATTTTTCAGATGCTTTCCAGCCTTTTTTCCTCCAATTGTTGGCAACACTGATCAGGAACTTAGTTCGTTCCAAATTAGAAATGTTGAAAAGATTGTAGAGGCGTGCGCCGTGCGTTTGCCAATAAAAATTATTAAAATTGCGCATCCGTTTCGCCATCAGCTGTGGACAAAGGCCACTAGCAGCAGCATTCGCACCAGCAGCTGCACAAAACACACACACACACACACAAAGAGTAAAGAAAACACCATCAAGCCAACCAACAACGACAACGACTCAAGTAGCAACAACAACTACAAGTAACTAACTACAACTACAACACCTGCTGCAAAATGGAGGCGGAGGGTCTGACAAATGAGCAAACGGACAAAGTGCTGCAATTTCAGGATTTGACGGGTATTGAGGATATGAACATTTGTCGCGATGTTCTCATACGCCATCAATGGGATCTCGAGGTGAATTTGAATTGCAATTCTGATGAGCAATAAATTACCTTTGACCTTAACCCATTTTGTGCAAACGCTGCACCTTGTTGCATTGTTGCATTGTTGCGTTGTTGCAGGTGGCCTTCCAGGAGCAGATGAACATACGCGAGGGTCGACCCACCATGCTCACAGCATCGTCGGATGTGCGCGCACCGACTGTAATCAATGACCATTTCCTGCAACAGATCTTCTCGGCGAATATGCCAGGCAGCCGGACAGTTAGCCGGGTGCCCAGCATTGGTCCGATGCCGCGAAGTTTTACGGGCATTGTCGGCTATGTGATTAACTTTGTGTTCCAATACTTTTACTCGACGCTGTCGGGTATTGTTCGTGCATTAATCAACATTGGCGGTGGCAATGAGCCGCGCATTGTTACGGATCCCCTGGCTGATGTGATGAAATTCATTCGCGAGTACCATGAGCGTTTTCCGGAGCATCCGGTGTTCTATCAGGGCACTTATGCCCAAGCACTGAATGATGCCAAGCAGGAGTTGCGCTTTTTGCTCGTCTATCTGCATCAGGATCCCAGCAAGAATCCAGATGTGGAATCCTTTTGCCGCGACACGCTATCCTCACGTTCAGTCATCGATTACATTAACACGCATACACTGCTATGGGGCTGTGATGTGTCCACACCAGAAGGTTATCGTGTCATGCAATCTCTTACAGTGAGAGGCTATCCACTAATGGTGGTAATTATGCTGCGAGCCAATCGGATGGTAATTGTGGGACGCTTGGAAGGTGATTGCACATCAGAGGAACTGCTCCGTCGGCTGCAATCAGTGATAGCTTTTAATGAGGTGTGGCTAAGCCAGGCACGCACTGATCGTCTGCAAAGGAACTTTACACAGACGCTGCGCCGCCAGCAGGATGAGGCCTATGAGCAGAGTCTACTGGCGGACGAGGAGAAGGAGCGTCAGCGTGAGAGGGAACGTGATGCCGCACGTCAGGTGCTGGAGGCCGAGGAGCGGGCTCGTCGCGATATCGAGTTGCGTAAAGAGGAGATTGCCAGACAGAAGATTGAGCTGGCCAGTCTAGTGCCCTCTGAACCGCCAGCCGATGCAGCTGATGCTATCGCCGTTGTATTTAAGCTGCCTAACGGCGTTCGTCTGGAACGACGTTTTAAGCAAGCAAATTCCATTTTGGTAAATTCCAAAACCCACTTTCCCAATTTACAATCATTCATTATATATAACTATTTTTTCAGGATGTATACCATTTCCTTTTCTGCCATCCTGAATCGCCGGATGAATTTGAAATAACAACGAATTTTCCCAAGCGTATACTCTATTCCAAGACGGCTGTGGATGCCGCTGAGGGCTCGGCAAATGAAATCGTCAACAAGACACTTAAGGATGTGGGTCTAAAGAATCGCGAGGTGCTCTTTGTGCACGATTTGGAAGCGTAACCAAGCATTACCACCAAAAAACAGAAACTGAAACAAAAGAAAAACATTTAAAACATAACTAAAATCATTGTGTTAACAACAAAAACGCATTACTAATAGAAACTTGATCCAAGTTTTAAGTAGTCGCAGTTCTCGTATACTAACTAAAGTGCAAGTTGCAGGACAAACACAATAGAAATATTCCTAATTTAATCATGAATATATAAACATAATTGTTTAACAATATTTAGGTTGACTTTCGTCTTAAATCCCTTAAATCACCAATCCATACTCTTTTCTGCCTTTCCAACATAATTTAAATTTTAGTTATTTTTCGTTTTCTTACAATCAGTGTGTTGCATTAGCTGTACTTACACGTTTGAATAATTTTACAAAGTAAATAGACAAGAAGACAGTTGTAATAACAAATTATAAATACAGATTAAACAACTCTTGCAAATAGTGAAATTAAGCGTTTGAAATTTGAATTTTCATAATTAAATTGTCGATTACACTTTTGCCATTTGAACGATCGATCGATCGATAAGTTGACGTATACGGAAAATACGGTGGCACATTATGGACAAACTATTTAATATCGTTATAGCGTATGCAATTGCTCGATTTATTTGTTCGTCAACAGTTTAATCGAACTTAATCCGACTGATTTTATCAACGCCGATTTCGATGAGAAACATAACTTGCATACAATTAAAATTTGAACTTCTTTTTTGATTTATTCAGCAATAATTTAAAAAACAATGTATATTTTTATGCAGAAATTAATTTGAAATTAGATAAAATAAAAATGAGTTAAGTAAGGACGGGCGACAAAATTTTTCCAATTCCAGCTTCAAAATTTAGAATAATGGCAATAAAGATCTTTTTCGAAAATATGTACTGAAATTTAAAATGATGTAGACCAGTTTTCAAGGCTGCCAGATGCTCGAATTAACTAAAATTATTTCGGCCAGGTGGCAACGCAACGCTTCTGGGAAAGCCGCAAAACATCTGTTAAAAATTGTTTACGTTCTTCGAGCAAAGTTTTTGTGTGATTTCAGAAATGAACGGACGTGCTCACAAGGCTTTCATGTTACATTTCTTTTTAGACGAGGGTCTCGGTCCTCAACTTGCCGAGGCGGTACAACTAGCCACCACAGAGAGCGCATTAAATGTGCTTACAAGAAAAGCTGAGATTGCAGAAGACAAATGTAATTCTTTCCCGCGCTATCAGGATGATCAATTCAAGGAACAGTTTCGAATGGAGCGCAGCAGTTTTGAGGTAAACTACAGTATATTCAGTGAATATAAAATATGTGAATATATAGTGAATACATTTCAGGCACTTCTGCAGGTCGTTGGAAAAGCTATAGCAGGAGGAGAACATCATCAGCCAATTGCACAAGTTTCGCTGCCAGAGAAATTATTGTATACATTGACACTGCTTAGCGGCAAGTATGAATATTCCAGTGATTTATTGAGACACCGAATTCTTAAAAGTTACACTTGAACACAGAAAGTCATTCCGTGAAGTGGGCGATACTTTTGCCATATCGAAGAGTTCTGGCCATGAAATATTTAAATGGGTAACCGCCGCATTTGCCGCTCTCATGCCACGCTATGTCAAGTGGCCGGAAGACAATTGCTGCGGTGGTCACGGCATCAACAAGCTGCCCGGAGTGGTTGGCGTCATCGATGAGTGCCGAGTGTCACTGAAGCTGCCCGTACGCGAGGAGACTGGCCATCGGCAATATTCCGCACTGGCTCTCCAGGCTGTCTGTGATGAGCGTAGTCGGTTTCTGGACGTGCACATCGATGTACCCGATATGCAGTGCATATTGCTAAAAAGCGAACTCTTCGAGAGGCTTATTGACACGGAGGATCCACTGATGCCACCACATAAACATCTGGTGGGTGAACTGATGTATCCCCTTCTGATCAATCTGATGACTCCCTACCCGGACTCCCAGAACGGCGAATTGACTCCATGTCATGTGCGCTACAATCGGGCCATTCATTTGTGGAATGCACCTGCTGAGCGCGCTTTTGCCGCCTTAATGTCACGCTTTAGGCGCCTGGAGTCGCTGGATGTGTCCACCCTCGAACTGGGCACAATTGTCGTCTCCGCCACCTGCATGCTACATAATTTCATTTTGGACTGTGGCGAACCCATTGAGGATGCTATACTCGACTTTGAAATGCTCCCGGATAAGCATAATGGCATGGTCTTTGGGGAACACGGACTGGTTAACTGGGATCACACAGCAGCGGCGGAAAAGAAGCGAGATAGCCTCGTGGCTGGCTTTATACAAACATAGTGACCAAAATAATTATATAAGACTATTTAAAATAACTTAATTTTATTTTTAGTAAATAATGATAGGTTTATTAGTAAATTGAAGGTTTTCTTATTTTAAAAAGCGGTAAGACCAATGGATCTTAATGTTGTTTCTTGTTTCAGCTAGTTCTAAGAATCAATATTATTTTAGTTTTTTCCAGTTATACTTAAATTTCCTGGGTCATAATTATTTGGTGGCTATAAACGATTTTCAATCAATCAATCAATTTAAGCTGTCGTGTAAACTTGACAGTAATTCAGGTTGCTGCCAGATCTTGGAAAGAATTGAACAATCCGGCAACGCCGAACATGGGATTGTAAACTCAAAGCCGCCACATTCGTATTTCTCAAAGTCGCAAACAAACATAGAAATTGGGAAACAATTTGTATAAAACAAAATGTATTTGATTTCAACATCTAAGAAAACAGTGCTATCCGATTTTGCGGATTTGGAAACAAAGTCAATATATGCACACGCAAACGGTGAAGCAACAGATTTTCAGTTCAACGCACAGCGTCGCATCTTTGTGGAGGTGGACAAAAAGGCGGGATTGACGGTGATGCGCATAAAGGAGAATCAACAAAATGGTAATATCAATAAACCAAATATTGCAAATAACAAATAACATAATGAGTTTGTGTTTATAGCACCCGAAATACAGCGCGTACGCAAATTAACCATTGATAATGCATTTTCGGTGTCTTGTGCCAAAACGTCGCCAAATCAAATTGCCATTGGCCAATCAAGTGGATATGTGAAGCTATTTAACTTTCGTACGGCGGAGTTGATACACCGCTATCCGGCGAACCCGGCACGCAGCACTGTGCTCTATCTGGATTACAATTGCACGGATGAGTACATTGCGGCCGTGCTGGATGACGGCAAGATTAACATATGTGGCACCAAGACCAAACAGAAGATTGATACACTTACCTTTGATGATCAGTGAGTAGATATTGTACAATATGGCGAATTAAATGAGTTAAATCTCGACCCTCTTTCAGTACGACTCTGGCGCGCTTTCATCCCAGCAAACGCTTCCATATGGCGGTTGCATCTTATAAGGGCGCCGTTAGCGTGTATGATCTGCAGTCGAAAAAGACAATTTTTAATATAGTTGATGCACACGATGCTCCTTGTCGCGATGTCAGCATGTGCAGCAGTCAGCCCTCCCTGCTGGTCAGCGTTGGCTACAACTGCAAGATAAATATATTCGATATACGACGCAACAAGGCACAATCGTCAACGGGTCGTTTAACCTACTCGCATCCTTTGTCCACGGTGGCGTTGAGTGAATGCGGCACGTACTTCTGTGTCGGCAATCTCAAGGGTGAGCTTATTGCCTACGATATGCGAAGTACCAAAGAACCACTGGCTGTGCGATCCGTGCACGAGGGCAGGTGAGTCGACAGCATCATAAATAAGAAAAATCTCATTAATAAATCATTTCCAAATGTCTTGACAGTGCTATAACGCGAGTCGCCTTTGTGCCCACACCCACGGAGGAGCAGCAGAGTAGCAGTTTTACCAGCTCAACTAATGTGACTGTGGATTCAGGAAATGGCAAAGCAGCTCAAGTCGAGCAGATGCCCAGCGATGAGCTGCGAAAATCAATTGCAGCCAGTTTGCTTAGCACCCAGCAGCCACTGTCCTCCAATATTATGGGAACTCCGGCAGCAGTGCAATATCAGCGGGACTCGTTTTGCGATTTCCTGGATACGCATAAACCAAGAGCCATAGATCGCATGTCTACGCGTCTCACAACCACTTCCCGGCGGGATAGCTTTGATTGGGATGTACTGCATTCGAAGCCGGTCAGCGAGGATCAGCGACTCGGACTTTGCCAGACCGGTTCCGGTCTCAGCTCCTTGGACAGCGCCAATGTCTCTTCAGTAGACCTGCTACAACGTAAGTAGAATTTCGTCAAATTATATTTATATTAATGTCGATTGAGAACAATGGATCTAGCGTAATTTTAAATTTAAAGTGAAAAATTTAAAAAATGGCTTTAAATTTAAAATTTAAATCAAATTTAAAATTAAACTTATAAGTTAAAAGAAATTAAATATTGAAAAGTATCACCAGACGGTGATACTCAAAAAATTATTAGATGATCCAAAATTGGTTGAATTGATTGGGGAAACCCCAGAAAAACTCAATCAGATCAATAAGTTTTAGTAATAGTCTTAGTAATAGTATTAATGTTACTACGTACAAGTCTACATTTTTTTTATTAATTATATTTTAAAAATGTTTGGTAAGTTTAATTGAACTCTTAGTTTTTTACCCTAAGTTTCTGTGGTTCTTGCAAAAATATTCGGAATCCCACTATTAAGCATGACTAAAACGTTATGAATCTTTTACAGAAACTCTGAGCGGTCCGTTGCGGGATCGCAGCAACGTTTCGGTGGATGCCAAGTTAAAACAAATTGCCGAAACAGATGAACAGTCTGAACTGCACGAGCAAACGGCTAATTGTTCCGTGGACAGTGACAAGGAAAATCCGCAGATGGCGAACATTGAAGAAAAGCGGCGACTGCGCATGCTCTCAGCCAGTCGGAATAGTACGCCTCATCATGTGGCTGCCGCAGTTTCGCAGGCAGCAACATTGAAATTGCAGCCGCAACAGCTGTTGCCGAAGACATCCAGCAATGTTTCCTCAGTTGCCTCCCAGCACGATGGTTGCTTGGATGTGCGCAAGGAGCTTACCGAGCTGCGTAGTTCTATCGAGGAACGTTTCGTTCAGCTGGAGCGCGAGGTTAAATGGAGTGTCGAGAAAAACAAATTTCAGATATTCCAACAGGTGGCAAATTACTGGAATCAACAGTTGGACAACACAGAGGAGATCCGGGATGCCCTAGGCTTGCTGTTGCAAACTGATGGCTTTATGCAAGAGTTCAACCGCCTTCAGCATGAGAACGAGGTACTCAAGGCACAGATTCAAAAATTGCTTAGCGAACGAGAAAATGAAAATAACAAAAAAGCTTAAAGCTCAGAGCAAAATTTTTAATATTTTTAAAATTGATTTATTTATTGTGATTATATTGAAGTGTGTTTTTTTAAAGAATAATAGATTTAAATTGTATCCGAACTCTCCAATGTCAGTTTTAATTGCTCAATGGGAGAAATATTACAGGGCATGTCCACCTGCAGAAGGATTTAAACAGATTATTGATCAAAACAAGTCAGAATGCTTACCGAGATGGTTGTATTAAAATTTTCATAGTCCACAATATAACGCTCGTTGGTTGCATCGTAATGAATAATATTGATGAAACGCTGACCCCAAAAGATCTCTCGTGGCACATACGAGGTCTTTGCCTCCGTCATTTGAGCCGTAGTCGGAGATGTGCCCACAATTGTCACGTATAATTCAAATTGAGCGGCATTAAACCTTTTTGCACTGTCGAAATGATGCAGTGGACTCGTCTCATCGATCACATGGCATACAATGTCCGGCCAGACAATTAACTGCTCGCCATTCCCCTCCAGCTTCAATTCCGTGTGCGTCTTAATGAGTTCCCCTTCGCGTGTGCTGCATTGTATAATATATAAGTAGAATTGTTAGTGGTATTAGAAGTCAAATTACTCACTGTTTGTCCACAATCATGTAGACACGAATCTTGGAGTCGATGGATTGCCTCTCACGGGGATCGCATACTCGAAATAGCAAACATAGTTTTCCATCGCGATAACAAATCTACAAAGTTTAGATAAGTATATTATGATATATTTTATGGTTTTTGGTTTCTGACTTACCACTGCCCTATCGCTGAACTTGAGTTTGGTACATTGCTTGGCTGGACGCATCGTTTTCGCATAAACAATGCTGACCATAGAGCCCTCGATGGCAGCTCCACACATCATTTGCATGATATAAAGAAAAATAGTTTCCGGACATTCCTCGCTCGCGTATTGTCCACCGCCGAGTGTCGTTTGGGTTGTGATCGAGTACAGCATCATTGAGACAAAATTGGTAACTCCGTAAATACAAGGCTCATTTCCCTCTCCCAGACGTTCCCCACTGATTGCGTCGAAGAGAAAGTCCCCATGGTAATAGGCTACCATATAACAGAGAGCACCGAAGAATATCCAACTGAGAAAAAAGCTGCTCAGAAAAAGAGTCAGCATATACATCCACTTCATTTCGATCTGTGTGGGCGACCAAGAAGAACAGAACACGAACGACAGTTTGACAGTTCTGATAATCCAAAAAATTTGATTTTAAAAAACCTTCCTAACTGTTGAGGTGTGGCTACAGTACCTGTGCCTAGGCTATACGGAGCACTGTATTAAGGTTACTTTTAAAAAAATAATAAAAGGGTATACTATATTATATTCATTTATTTGAGAAGGTATCTTCGAGTCTGTAAAGTATATATGTATTTGATCGGCATTAACAACTGAGTAAAAGTCGGCATGTCTGTCTGTCCATCCGTTCGTCTGTTTGTTTAGGATAATACGCTTCTATCAATTATTGATATTTTCGCATCCTACTTAATCCTAACAAGATCGGTCAAATAGAGCGGGAGTAATAGCTGTTTTAATCTTTAAAGCTATAGACGATCCTTAAAGAATGTAACGGCATATTTATAGTCTGGGTCCCGCCTAAAGCAATTGACGCTTGATTTGTGTTTATTTTTTAATAAAAGGTCATCAAATATATTTTAAATTTTAAGTGGTAAGAAATATGCCTGCAATTATTATGTTTGTAGAAATTTAAAATTAGTTTTTGAAGGCTGTTTTTTATTAAATCGAAAAATAGGTTTGAAAAACTAATATTATTTCAAGTTCTTAAGTTGTGAGAGCAGATGCTACTATGGAGCTTCTATACGAATGAATCAATTATAGTGATTAATTTTGATATTAAATAAAATAAAGGATTAAGTATCTGGCAATGTTTATACCCGTTACTTATAAAAAATAAGTATAAGGGTATATTGTGTTCGTTGGAATGTATGTAACAGGGAGAAGGAGGCATCTCCGATCCTATAAAGTATATATATTCTTGATCAGCATCAATAGCCGAGTCGATATATCCATGTGTGTCTGTCCGTCTGTATGAACAAAAGGATCTCAGAGACCATAAGAGATAGAGATACCAAACTTTCACTAAAAGACTTCTATATACCCCACGCAGATCAAGTTAGTTTCAAATTTAAGCCACGCCCCCCTCCGCCCCCGCAAATAGCGAAAAACCGTTTAAACAAAGAAATCCTAGAGACTAAAAGAGATAGAGAATCCAAATTTGGCACACAGATTTCTATATACCTCACGCAGATCAAATTTGTTTCAAATTTAATCCACGCCCACTTGCGCCCCCGCAAATCTCGAAAAAACACCACACCCACAGTTTTTGAGATAATACGTTTTTTGTGATTATTAGCGTTATCTATTAGCGTTATCTATCATCCCACTGAATCGCATTAAGATCGGACATGCAGAGAACGACAGTTATGGCTAATTAAAGTTTACAGAGCAAAACAAGTATTTTCTTTAAAGTACTTTTCAATATATTAATCGGGATCTCGACTATAGCCTTTCCCGCTTGTTTTTTTTATAATTAATAATAATCAGGACAAAAAATTATCTTACCAGCGTATTGATGACGTCGCGCATATAGCGCCGGGACTTTTCTGGTATACGACGAAACACAACGTTCTCGCGTCCATTTTTCTCCATCACCCGATGCATAATGCGTCGTAAACCGTCATCATCAGTAGCAGGATTGAGCTCAATAGTACTGCCCGCCCAATCAAAGGTGGAAGGAAAACTACAAAATGGTAATAGAATATACTATACTATACTATATGTATAAGCAACCGTGTTGAATGCTGAATAAATCACTTTTGATCACTGTGACTCTCCGTTTCCGTGTTGTCCCCAGGTGTCTGTCTAGCTTGAAGTCGCCGCAAGCAACTGGGACTCTCCGGATAGTAGTCGGCTTCGGCTTCGTTGACCTTATCCTGTTTCGGGGATCGGGACAAAGGTCGCGGCTCCAGAGGATTTGGTTTAACAGGTAGTGAAATTGAGCGAATAATCATTTCGCGATTTTCCGTTGCTTTGCCAGCACTCATTGTTGGGTTGCAGTCAAGTTAAGTACTAAAGTCGAAATATTACAAGGTGTGCATTTGAATTTATTTATTATCTTAATTTTGCGTCTGACTACTTTTGCACACAATTATCCGTTTTGTTTATACTTCGGGAAGATTAGATCGTCAAAAGTTGTCTCTTTTATTAAGTATGTATGTATGTATCTATGTATGTAGTGGTGTTTCCAATGCACATATTTATTCTGAGAGCAAATATCGCCATAACTCCTGTAGACACGTACTAATGACGTACACCTGACAAGTAAGTACTTGGCTCTGATTGCACAGTGCCGCTGATATCGTTTAAAATATATTCAAGATTTAAATATGCGCGCGGTCAAACTGCCGATAATGAACCTAGTGTCGTAATGTTATCGATAATTTACTAATGTGTACACATTTCTAGTTAAATACGAGTGCACTACTGGTTATCGAAGTAGTAATCGAGATTTTTATTGAGCGCGTATTTTTGGTTGATGCTATAATACTTTGTTGTGTTGTTTGTTAATATGGAACTTATTTTCTGTACGGCAATTGTAGCTGCTGCAGCTGTTGTTGCTGTAATTGCTCCGCCGGTGTCAACTTGATGGGCATATCTACCTGAAATTAAACATATTAAATGGAATACCCAGAACTATGAAGAATATTTACCGAGATGGTTGTGTTAAAATTCTCATAGTCCACAATATAACGCTCATTGGTTGCATCATAATGGATAATGTTGACAAAACGCTGACCCCAGAAGATCTCTCGTGGCACATACGAGGTCTTTGCCTCCGTCATTTGAGCCGTAGTCGGAGATGTGCCCACAATTGTCACGTATAATTCAAATTGAGCTGCATTTAACTGTTTGGCATTGTTGAAGGGATTAAGTGGACTGGTCTCATCGATCACATGGCATACAATGTCCGGCCAGACAATCAGCTGCTCGCCATTCCCCTCCAGCTTCAGTTCCGTGTGTGTCTTAATGAGTTCCCCTTCACGTGTGCTGCAAGGCCAAATCTAATTAAACTAGTAAGATTAGAGGGAAGTTTAATGACTTACGGTTTGTCTACAATCATGTAGACACGTATCTTGGATTCTATGGACTGCTGTTCACGTGGATCACATACACGAAAGAGCAAACAAAGTTTCCCATCGCGATAACAAATCTGTAAATATTTAAAGATAAGCTTAGAATCTGAAATGCAATTGGTAAGATCGGAATTACCACCGCCTTATCGCTAAACTTGAGCTTGGTCAGCTGTTTGGCTGGACGAGCTGTTTTCGCATAGATAATGCTAATCATAGATCCCTCGATGGCAGCTGCACACATCATTTGCATGAC
Organism: Drosophila phalerata; assembly: GCA_951394115.2. Taxonomy (NCBI): domain Eukaryota; kingdom Metazoa; phylum Arthropoda; class Insecta; order Diptera; family Drosophilidae; genus Drosophila; species Drosophila phalerata. The sequence continues at coordinate 9,007,653 of OX596008.2, forward strand.
AAATAGAAAAATGGTCTCTGGACATTCCTCGCTTGCGTATCTTTCGCCGAATCCAAGTGTTGTTTGTGTTTCAATCGAATATATCATAATGCCAATAAAATTGGGCACTCCGAAAATACAGGGCTCACTTCCCTCGCCCAAACGATCGCCAGTGACAGCGTCAAATAGAAAATCGCCATGAGAATAGGCTACCATATAGCAAAGGACGCCAAAGAAAGTCCAGCTGAGAAAGTAACTACCCAGAAACAGTGTCAACATATATTTCCACTCCAATTCGATCTGTGTGAAGAACAATCAAATTTAAATTTGAACTAAATAACTGTGCACAAGATATCGTATATTTTGTATCGATAGTAATCACTTAACTGTTATCGATTTCAATAGCGATGATTTTTACAGATTTGACAGTTGAATTTAAAAGTAGGTGAAGTTAATTTTCAAATTGCCATAACTTTGTAATTAATTAACAATTTTTAGAGAATTTTAAATTCGAAATTCCATAAAATTAAGGTAAGAATTTTAATAAAGGTTTGAAGATCGTCAGCCCGAGCGCAGAGAAATTAGAAAACTTAATTTAAAAAAAAAAGAAAAATATGAAAAAATCTAGAAAATTCCAACAAAAACTCTGCAAAAATTAAAAAAATTCTAGCTTCAAAAAACCAATTTGGATACATTTCGAAGGTGTACCCAATTTTCATTTAAATCTAAATTAGAACAAGTATCCAGATCGGTAAATTCTAAAGGGTGGCAGCCCCAATTTAAAAGGACGCCGCGAAAACAACGGGTGCCTAAATTCAAAGTCCAATTATAAATTGATTATTTAAATATGCGAGTTTATTTGTAGAATACCGCGAGTCAAAAAAGAAATTAAAATACTTGTTTTTTTTTTTAAATTGTTCTAAATACCAAATGTACCATAAAATAAAATATAATTGAATTGTTTTGATTGTCCAAACAATTACTATTATACTATACTAAATGCTAAATGTAACTCGCTCCCGCTCACTTGTGTCTGTCTTGGGAATCGGGATTACCTTCGTCGTGGGTGGCTCTTTAGCCAATTCATCTAATTTGCGTTGTATGCTAGGCGTTATGCTATAGATATTTGAACGCTCTGACGTAGTCTTTGTCTTTGGCTTGGTAGATTTGTGACCAAACAATGATCTTACCAGTGTGGTGATCACGTCACGCATATATCGCCAGGACTTCTCGGGTATGCGTCGAAAGACAACGTTCTCATGTCCATTCTTTTCCATCACACGATTCATTCTGCGTCGCAGGCCATCTGCATCAGCATCCGCATCCGGAGTCAACTCAATAGTGCTCCCCGCCCAGTCGAGGGTATAAGGAAAGCTGCATAATAAGATTGAATTAGTGAAAGCAAGTAAATGTTAATTGGTGACCCACTTCTGCTCACTACGCGTCTCCAATTGTTCGGGAGTCTGCTTGGATTTTCGTCGACGCACACAGCTGGGACTCTCCGGATAATAGTCGACTTCATTATCGTTGACCGTTTCCTTTTCGGGAGATCGCGCCAGAGGCCTCGGATCCAAAGGCTTTGGCTTAACAGGCATTGATGATGAACGAATCATGGCGGACTTTTCTGTGCCGTCATCTACTCGCATGGTTGTCCGGCTGCCCACGTATCGACAGAAACTGAGATTTTTCTGTTTTTGTCTAATTGTCGTTGATCGTCGTCGTTGTCGATTGTTGAATTCGGAGCAATATCACTTGACGCGTAGATTTGCCTTTTAATTTTAATTGAATTAGATTGCAGTTCTCAGAGCTTAAGCACGCTCAAGTCGGTTGACTGACTGACTGCTTGACACTGACTAAGTCCGAGTATCGTACTAAAATTGGACACAGCGCATCTTTCAGTCCGCGTTTGTATTTTATGCCTGTGCATTTTAATTTATTTTTTTTTATCATAATTTTGGACTCCCCGCTTGTGTCTTTACTCAGCATGAAGATTAGATCAACAAACATGTGTCTTTATTAAGCATGCTGTTTCAACATTCTAATAACCTACGATCAACTGGCAAGTTAAATAATCAAATATGTTTGCACAGTAAAATGTTTAATTTAAACGTAATAATCGTATCGAAATGAATTTCATAATACCTTTTAAAAATAGAGATTATTTGATTAACATTTAAAAAACTTTTTCGAGGATATGGAAATAAAAGTTTTTTAAGAATTAGTTTTAAGCAACTCCAAAAACACGTTATTTAGAAATATGAAAAGTATGTTGGGGAATGCCCTCCATATGATAATTTAAACGTTTCGGACAATGAGATAATCGCAATATCGCCCTAATCAGCCGACCGCTTGAAGATATTTATCTGCAGAGATTTAAAATAACATTAATTAACAATTGTGCAAATCTGCAATAACATAATAAAAATATAGAAATTTTATTTAAATATTAGATAAAATAAAGGACGACTTATTTATTATTAATTAATTCAAATTTAAAGAAAGAATAGCGCCACCTAGGTTTGGTTCTAAGAGTGGAATGTGACGTCACAACGGACGTCAAACGAACGAACAAAACAACTCGAGAGCTGAACTGCTCCAAGTAATTCAATTCGATATTAAAATATCGATAAAATAGTGATATCCAAGAAGCTGGCAATAGTAATAGCAATAATTAATTCAAATTTAAAGAAACAATAGCGCCACCTAGGTTTGGTTCTAAGAGTGGATTGTGACGAACAAAATAACTCGAGAGCTGAACTGATCTGAGTAGTTCAATTCGATATTAAAATATCGATTAAATAGTGATATCCAAAAAACTGGCAATATTAATATCGGAAATAGTTAGGGTATTCCTAAAACAGATTCAGATTTGTTTCCGCCGATAAGCTACTCCACATAAAATACGTAGTACACTACAATCAATGGGGTATATATAATGAATAAAAATATACATTTTTTAAAAATATAGTTATATAGTTGTATGTTTCACCATCACATTAAAAGTATTAACAAATTCTGCTCATCAGAGCATCAGCAAATGGATGTAGCAGTTTAAAGGCGATGAGAATTAAAACTGAAACACCAAATTAATTTCAAAGGCGATAATAAAAAGGTTAAAGCATTGTATATTTAAAGTATCACTCTAGTTCTACTATTCTGCGTGAAAAATATTGTTAAAAAGTCTTGTTTTCACACTTTATGTGCTTTGGCACCTTTTTTTAAATTTCTGAAATCAAAATCAAATCAGTGTACAAAAAGCGTCATACCTAAAACTGATTCAGATTCAAAACCAAATCTAATTTTTTCCATGAATAGCCTAAATATCGTGTACAGTATTATGATATCTACAATATTGCATTGAATCGTTTCCTTCTACGTTATCGCTTAACAGTATCGATATAATATCGATATCGCTAAATAAAACCCATCCCTGGTCTGTGTGCCCAGTGGCACTAACGAGAAGCATTCGGATGTCGCTGCACGCTCGTATCTCGCAGTCGTCGCACAGCAAGTTTTAGTCTTATAAGTTTGAGATACGTTGTGACATTAGTGAAATTTTCTAAAATCGTTGTAATATCAACACAGTCTGATTAAAGTGCAACTTTGATGAATTGTGTATTAACCAAATATCTAGTGGAATCTATGAAATTATCGTGCGCGTGCCAACAAACAAAATATAAATATATCAGAGAGAAAGAAAGAGAGAGGAGATAAGTCAGTGCAAATGGTTTTGTGGCTGTGCAAGCAAAACTGAATAATGCTTAAAATACAATTTATAGAAATTGCCAACTAGCAAAACAAAAAAAAAAAACAAAAAAAAAACGCATTAAGTACAACAATAAAATAAACGGAAAATAGCAACTGCAGCGATTAAACAGGTATGACAAAAATTTTCGCACACTTTGCGTGTTTGTACCGTGTATGTGGCAAAAATAATACGAAAAATAATATGCCATTGATAAATTCATATGATGTTGTTGTGTTTGTGTTTGTGCTACTACACACATAGGTATGTACAATGTACATATATGTGTTTATATATGAGCATATAGCAAGGGCATTCGCGGAAATAGGCATTAATAAATACATATTAATAAGTATCTATAAGATACATATGTACATATTGTATGTTGGTGTTGCCGTTGCCGTTGCGTTATTTCGTAGTGCCCAAAAGAGATACGAAATTCCCAGAAACGCATTTTCTAATTTAGACCGATTTCTGAGAAGTGACAGATAGACAGACGGACAGCCAAGCGAGCGAGCCAACAGCAGCAGCAGCTCAACAAGACCAACAACAATGCTCACACACACACAGACATAGATACACTGACAAACAGACAGAGAGTCGCATGCTCGCTTGCTCGTTCGCTCTCTCGTACTCTCACTCATACAGAGAGCGACTTAACAACAACAACAACAACAACACAATGGGCAAGCAGCAGCACATGATAGGGAAACGGGAACGCGGCAAGTTGGCGGGTGGTGATGTTGGCAGCTGCTATCGTTGGTGTTGTTGCTGTGGCGGCTATTGAATGAAATGCTGGCTGCAAACATTCAACACCACAAGCCAAGCTAAAGCTGGTCTCACACACACACAGAGCAAGACAGAGAGAGAGAGAGAAGGAGAGAGAGACTTGGTTATTGGTTTGGCTCGCTACTCAATTCGGCTGAAGCCATACTTCATACACACTCGACTCGGTGATATTTTTCGTTGTACCCTTCATAAGAAAAGGTGTTATTAACTTTGCCTGTAATGTGCACACTCACACACACACACATACACATACTCTTGTGTGTGTGCACTTTTTTTTGATCATTCTTGGTAAAAGCGGGTTTTGTTTTTTACCATCTTCTTCCGCTCATTTCCTTGAAATTTGTATTAAACTTGAGTGCGTTCGGTTGTGCTCGGCTTTTAATGGCTTTTCATGTGAAATTGAAATTATTTCCACAACAAGAAAGCAACACAAAAAATAAAGGATAAATGTAATTGGGCCGTTCACTTAATTGGCTTCTCTAGATGTGCCCTCGGGTCCAACAATGATCTTAGTATACATATTTGCCAAATTGTTCGTACAGTATGTTTTGAACCCTTGCGAATGTTTTTGGATTTCATAAATTGTGAAATACGTTATGCTTTATAACCTACAGATAAATCTAGAAATCCTGGATTGTTTTATTTAAGTCGTTTAACTTAATTTTATTATTATTACGCAAACGGAAATTCACTAAAAAGTATTTCTCAGCTAATTACTGACAATTACTCATGAAGCCAATAAAAAGCTGATTTATCAAAATGACGTAGAGCTGATTTATCAAAAGTTCCCCTTAAAAATGATCGAATTTCCCGATGAAATATAAACAAACTGGTCACATTAGTATTATTTCTAAAGTACTTCAGATTCAGGTCACACTTAATCTTCTCTATTGATATATGTATCATAATAATGTGCTACGCATAAACCTCTGAAGATTGGCATTATTCTCTATTGTACCCTCTCTCTCTCTCTTTCTCCGGCACATTCTGTTTCCCCTCTTTATGCTTTGGTCCTAGCATCAGCTGCGGCTATTGTTGTTTTTACCTTCTATTGTGTTAGTGTTTGTTATTCGATTTATGTGCAGATTTCGTGGAAATTTAATTTGATGAATGTGTGTGTGTATGTATGTATGTATGTATGTATTTGTATGTGTTTTCATCTGCTTTTTGCGCTCATTGTTAATTGTTCGCGTGAATTTGTTCAATTGAAACGCAATGCCAAAAGTGAAATGTGGGCAAAACACTCAATTTTATTTAAGACTCTCCCGCACTCGAATGGAATTCATTTGTTTGTTTATTTTACTTTTTTTTCTGTTCATTTCATGTTGCTTGATTGTGTTTCATAGTAAATCATTGCTGGCCAACTTAGCTTGTATTATTGTGTCTGGGCCAAAAAGTTGAATCGTTATTGTTTTTGTTATTTCTTTATTATTTTCATTTCATTTTTTGTTTGAATAAACCGGTTGAATTTAGTTCATTTTGGCTTTGGGTTCGAGTTTGACTTGTTGTTTTATGTTAATTACATTTTGGGTTAGGTCTACCCGACTTTCGTAACAAGACGACCTAATCTATATTTGCATTGCCCAGTTACAGATACATTTCAAGATACTCTTAGTCACACTACACCAGCGCCACCCATTGACCCGACCAGCAACAAAGTTGTCTCAATTCCAGCTTACTCTTATCTCATACCTTTTACCCTCCATCTCTTTCTCCCTCTCTGTGGCCCCTCTCTTTTGTCCGCACGTCTGTTGTACACATACATACGTACATACATATTTGCCTTCCATTTCCATGAAAAACGAATCGCTTTTGATTGTTCTTGGAATTTCGTTTTAACTTTGCAAGCGTTATGTGACTGATAAGCTCTGTATAGTATAATGTATACTACCCACTTGTACTTGTACTATCAGAACCGACACTGTGATTTTTTAGTCACAGCAATATGTGCGATCTGTGATTAATATCGGGGAGTGCAGACATCAGAGTGACTTAATATCAGAATGACAATAGATCAGCTTACAAAAATGACACCGACTGTGATAACTTAAAGAAGCGGAAGAATTTCAAGTGGCTATATCTTTTTGAAAGTAAATGATAAGATGAGATCAATCTATTACTAAGCGATGTTTTACAATTGGATTTCTCATAAAATATGTAGGATCAGTACTATATCGGCCGCCTTTTGCAAAATGATCGTAAGCAAGAACAAATAAATTTTTCAAGTGATGGATCTTTTTTGATTGGTTAAGGATTTCAGAAAAAAGTTTACATCATAATGTCAATTTGTTAAACTATGTTTCTTACGAACATTTCGCAAAAAGGGTTCGATATATAATGTATAGCCCAATTATGTATCTAAATAGCCCCGATTTACAATTATTATTTTTTGTGTACTTGCGCATCTCTAGTTATTAAATTAATAATTCTTTGATGGGCGTTTTGCGTCACACACTGGGCAATTCCACATTTTTCGTAGTAATTTTATCAATGAAATGTTTTAGAACCTTCTGATAATCTTAGCTGGTTGCTTGGAACTATACTATGTATATGTTTAAATTTTTGATAAGTTCATACCATATAAGGTGTTATATTGTTTCTCATTTATAGATTCGCTGTGCTCTTTATATTTTTGCCTATCGCCTTCCGGTTAGGCGCAATCGTAATCGCTAAAATTATAAATTTTAATCGTTACCATTAACAAATAAAGACTCGTGATTGTAGTGCGTTGCCGTTCAGTTGACATTTCTGGACTCTACTAGAAGGTAACTTGAGAACAATATTTTTGACAGTTGCAAAGTCTTGATAACTTGTGAAACCTACCTCAACATGAGCTACAGTCTATTGCAAAAATAAATTGACAAAGATTGAAGCTGTTTTTGAAGCTTTAAAAGAAAAGATTACAACAGAGGCTTTTAATAAAAATGTTCTAGGGAATTAAATTATATTAGAATTAGAATAATAAAATTTAAGTGCTTTGTTATTTCTTTGAATTATTTTTAATATTCAATTTATTTGATTAAATTTTTTCTCTAGTTTTTAAGACCTTTGCTCTTATCTTTGGCTTATGTTGATAATTTATGTGTCATCATTTGCATACAAAATATGTACACAAAAGATATTTATCTAAAAGTTGCGAAACACACTCATGTGTGTGCTTTGTATCTAAAAAACATAGGGCGATCTCATCATTTAAGCAACCTTGACAAAATAAAAACGTCCGTCGTAGAGTCAGAGCCACGGGTGGACTATGTTAAGTGTAGCAAATTAAGTTGAAATTTTGTTAGTGCTTTCATTTAATCAGAAAACAACACATTCACCCCACACACACACACAAACACACACAAACACACACACACACACATGCTGGGCTGGTTTACTGCTTGCTGTGCGTACCTTTAAACAACTTCATGACTTCACCACCATTTGAGTACCGTGTGTACATTTTCCAAGAATTTCTCATGTGCTCTATTGTATAGTGGATTTATCATGAGAGCCTTCTGCACCAGCCCGATTCTGAGAAATGCGCACAATTCACATTAATGTTGTTAATATTATTTGTATTATTATTATGCACATATGCCATATACTCACCTTTGTTTCATATGTATGTTTGTACATTCTCTGTGATAACAAGTCAGCCCAAAATTCGCGATAACAATCGAAAACAAATTCAAAACCTGTCAGCTGCATTTGCTCAACTTTCACTCTACATTCTAGAAAATCTGCTTTCATTTTTAAGTATATATATTTTATTTTAAATTTTTACCATTTGGAATAATAGAATTCGAAAATAAGAAAATATTTCTACCGGCACGTTTTTGAAAGTAAATTCAACATTCACGGGTAAGACCCACAAATTCCATATTGAAATGTTTTTTAAATCTCTAGACCATCTCAAATACATTTTTTTGAGGTAATTAAAATAAAAATTGCTTCAAGATTTGAATACCCTTGAATTATTTATTTTACATTAAATACGCTCTTTTTTATTGTCTAATTTATGAGGAACTTCCAAATAATAATCACCTTGACACGCAATTGTACATAACTACATAAGTTTCAGAAGTGTGCGTGTGTAAGTTAAATACATACATAAGTACAATAAAACAATGGGATTTTGTGAGAATTTGATTTGATTATTTTTACTGTTTGTTGTTTACCCACGTCAATGAGATTTCTCCAGGTATTTCCAATGGGCAAATCTTAAAGCATATCAGTCACGAACCACATGATAAGCAGAGCAGGAGAAAGATACAAACAGACAGAGAGAGAGAGAGAGAGAGAGAGCGGGAGAGGGGGAGGGAGAGAGATGCATAGATAACACCGTGGGTGAGAACAGTTTCCTATATTATTTATATTTTTCGATGGAATTGCTAATTAAATTGGCATATGAATGCCGAATTGCCATGAGAATTGTTTATGAACACACAGATACTCGCACACTTATGTACATACATATGTACACACATACATATATATTCAAGTGAAGCGCAATGAATGGAGCTGCGAATATTTTTGGGATGATGGAAGTGCAGAGGAAGGGCGGGGGGCGCTAAAGGTGGGCGGGGTAAGCGTTCAAAATGAAAACGTAATAAATAAATCTCATTTCAATTTTCTTGCGAAAAAATATCCAAATGAAATACACTTTCTCACATCACACCCTCCACTCGCCCCCCACCGCCCGTCTGTTCGTCGTCCGTCTGTTCGTCCGTCTGTCTGTCTGTTCGTCAGACTCGTACCGTTGCGCTCCTGTGGCACTTTGCGCTTTGTTGCCCCGCTCTCTGCTTTGCATGTGATTTTGTTTTCTAGCGAAGTTCATTTGCGAATTCCAAGTAACTGCAAAGCAAAATGCGAACAACGAAAAATGAAAACGAAAAACAGAAACAACAACAACAAAGCAACGAAGACGATGGAGCCCAGCGAAGCGGCAGCAACAAAAAGTAATTGAATTCGCTTTAAAAATCCCATCCATCCCTCTCTCTATCCTTATCCGTATCCCTGTCTGTCTTTGCTGTCGTCCCCATTCTCTTCCCTTTCGCCGTTGCTATTGCCGTCCCTGTCGCTTGCTCATTGTTGAGGTTTCTTCTCATTGGCTTTTTGTTGTTTAAGTCGACTTCGGTTTTTGCACTTGCCGCCTTTTTATCCGCCTAGCCTCTGCCTCTGCCTCCTACTTCTCCTCCTCCATCTCCTCCCGCTGACCACAATCCATTTCGTTTTGTTGTGACAATTTCAGCGTAAAAACATGACAATGGTGCACCTCTTGGGAGCCTCTCGTACTACCATACATAGATGCTTGTAGTCGAAGTTTTTCACTGAAATTGCTTTTTAAATGGGTGAAAATGTGGGCGGAAACAGCAGGGGGAATTGAGAGTTATGTAAAGTTAAGCGGGTGGCGAATTTCTGGAAATTTTTATAAGTTAAGCGGGTGGCGAATTTCTGGAAATTGTCATTCAAAGAGATACTTTTTTTTGCGTTTTACTTATTTGTATCCTCTTTTTACTGAATTTGAAAAGTTGTTGCGATTCTTTTCTGTTCTCAGAAACTATTGCAAATTGCAATCAATTGACTTTTCTACTTCAAAAGTACTAAAAATTGCAATATATATGTATATATATTGTAAGCTTTAAGACCTTGCGCACACAATAGCTGATAGCTAGGTTATTATCATTTCAAGACTTTGAAAACTTTTTGTTAAAAGCTCAGCTCTGATTGTTCTTCCAAGCATCTTTGACTTGAGCATCTAGAAACTACTTAAAAGTAAATCTTTGCGAAACTGGAGATTTCAGTTTAGAGTGCCAACTACTTAAAAAAAATACAAAAGGACAGAAATCTTTATTACATAATATATTGAAAATATTCTAATGAATATTCGCTTAACAGAATTTTCAATTGAACTACTGATATAATAACCGTTTAAGCATTTGCAGGTGCTTATTAGAAATGGTTTCAACTACATAAATATAATAAGTACATACAACTATGCCACCACAACGTCACCCCCTTTCCATCCTGGTTTCTGTGAAACGTTTATCAACGTTATTTTTTACCACGAACAAGTTATGTATTAGATCATTATCTGTATTTGGATTTCTGATGAAATTTCGCATTGTCTGCAACAGTGCTTCTGCTTTCGACTCATGGCAACGGAGCGAAAAAAAATATTATAAAAAACCAAACGAAATTCGAATTCAAAAGGAAAAGAGAGAAAAAGGTTCGTTGTGACGGGCCCTCTTTGGAACGTCATACCGGCTGTGTGCACTCGAAAACTAGCGAGAGCTACCTCGTATCTCACACCTCCAGAAGCGAGAGACGGTCCTGTGAGTCATACACTTCGTATATGTACCTCGTTGGCTACCTACCTACCAACTTGGCTTACTCGCATATAGTAGCCATTGTTAACAATGCGGTTTTATCTGGTGTATCGTTCGACATCAGGTTTCTATTGAAAGTTGGGGGAGCCCAAGTTTATTTCATCATAGTTGTAAATATAGAATCATGCTTGGTATCGACTGATTAGAGAGATCGTGTCATACTCGTACTACAAGTGTGTCTGTGATTCACATTTCACATGCACATTGATCACACTTGAATCGAATTGGGAAAGGTCAACGGTTTAGTTTTTTCAGCACGTGCCACTCAGCCATAGATGGCGCCACTTACCGTAACGGTAACGGCCATTAATTTATTTTCTTTATTTTTAGAAATTTAGCTCAACAATCAATTGGATTTCCGACTAAAAAAATAACATTAATTTTTAATTGCATTTTTTTATAATTATTCTTGCTAAAAATCAAATGAAGCTTGACAAAAGAAAAGCTGCATTCGCTTTTGGCTCACTTTATTAGTTTGCGTATCGCATTTCCGGGAAGTGAAGCTTTAAGCTATGTAACTATTTTTACTCTCCATAGTTTCCATACGACAGAAAAGAAAACAACAAACGTAATAAAAATGCACTGTTAATTGTTTAATGAGCAGTGCGCAATAGTTGCTATGCGGGAGAAGGGCCATAATTCCTCGAAATCAAGTGTACAAATGTACGAACCCATAATTATTAATTACGCAGCAATTGGTAACTTCAGCTGAAACACTTGATTAGCAAATCCGTCATCGGAAGTCGCTAATTTCTGTTTCGAATGCAATTATGATGTCAGAGTTCTTAACACAGACTGTGATTTATCCACAGTATCAGATCAGCACGAAAAACTGATCCAAGGTTACCGAAAGTTCAATTACCTTCACTTGAAAGCTCTAATAACGCTGAGTAAAAATCTGAGTAAAATGTTTTAATATACTGCAAGACTCATGAACATTTTAATGATTCAATCTTGAGTAAGAGTTTAATTAACTGGCAGATACTCTAACTAGATTTTAATAATGATATATGATATAAATAATAATGAAAAATATGTATGTTATAAATATAGAAATAAAAATGTTATTGCATAGGAGATTTGATTGTTTTTTGATTTGAAATAAAACAGATCAAGATTTTTCTAAAAGATTTAGGATCTTCGGTTCAAAAATTCGATTTTTTTTTATTCCTAAACTGCATAAAATCACCAATTGGAGACAAATTGTGAATGTTAGAACTTTTTCTAGATATTACATCACGAATCGTGATTGCCATTGTCTGTAGGATGACCTAATTATTCCAGTGAATAACCGTTATGATGACAGGTCTTTTCATTTTCACCTCCACAAGCAATTAGCCGAGTTGTATTGTCACTTGACAACATACGAACATACTTATTATAGATACCAAATTTTATCTTCCGGCCAATACCATTTTTGGGGAATTCTTCGCCTTGCGATCTACAAATGTGACTCATTGTCTGCCGAACTTGTGCGTGCCTGTCATGGTCGACCTTAGAGCCATGACGCATCTCATTACGAGGTATTTGATTAGTTCAGCGATAAGGATACAGTTTTTTTTTTTTTATTACTCTAAATGGGGGTGGCAAAATGGAGGGGCAAGTGTTGCCACATCTGTTATCAATGAATATAGCCCGCAATTCGTATGAATGAGCGCTTACTGTGTAGACTTGAATGTGACTCCAAGTAAGAGAGAGAGAGAGAAGAGGAGAGCGAGGGAGTAAGAGAGAGAGAGAGTGGCAAGCCCTTGCTTGACAGTTTTCGATTACAATTTCAATGATTTGTGAAATTACAATGCAACGATGCAAGCTGACCCACAAAATGAGAGATGATAATAAAAATAAAAAAAAATTATAGATGTGTATATGTACACACATGCATAATATATGTACGTAGAAAGATTTACTTCTACTTATTGGGGTATTTATGGGCACACATACAGCGATGTCTAAAAATAGCTACATAGCTGGGATAAAGATGTTGGTGTCTATGCGTGGGATTGGAATTTGTGCGCCTTATTGTATTTTGAATGGCCGTTACTTGAGCAATGTGCTCGGCATGAGTCAGTTTCGTGGGGGAGCAACAACATCCAGAGTGTGCCCCAAGTGGTGTGAGAAAAGGGTGACCATATTATGTGCATACATATGTACATATCTGCAACTGCAACAGCAACTGCATTTTAAATTGCTGTGGGCTCAACTTCAACTCTGCTTAAGTAAGTAATTAAGTCTGAAAACTGGAAGCACAGTAGCAGCACTTGAGACTTGGGGGGGGGTTTTTTTCTTTGTTGCTGTAGGTCAAGACATTTCACACTCGGTTAATCTATGTGACGGTTTAATGACTTGTTGTGAGAAAAAAAAAATAAATTACAGCTTGTTTAATTTCTTGAAAAATTTGATTGTGTGCACACTGGAAATTGTAAGCTTTGCATTGGTAATAAATACTAAAAGCTGGCAACGCCACAAGTATTACATATTAAAAAGATTGGCAACGCTGACAAACTTGAGCAAATTTCAAATATGGCGCAAATTCTAACAGCTTTTTATGTTTTGTGTATTTCCAGTGGAAAGTGCATGCAGCAGGATCATTGAGGGAAAGAGATAGACAGCTTCCAATGGGTCTTCAATCGAGCAGACCAACTCACGTCGTTGCCAGCAGAAAAACTAAAGTTCTCAACAATCGCAAAAGCAAATCCAGGTCAATCCAAGCCACGCAGCTGGAAGTGGAGCAGGAGTTGGAACTGGAACTGGAGCAGGAACAGGAACAGGAGCAATTGCGAGCCAGTTATAGCTTGCAAATTGCTGAAGCTGAGGAGGCGTTGTCAACGGACTTGCGACAAATTATAATTAAAATACAATTGGCCAAAATGGAGAATGGCAATAACGGCAGTGTGGAGGAGCAGGAGGAGCAGCAGCAGCAACAACAACAACTGCCAATTGCCGAGGGCGTCGTAACGTCTGCGACGGACACGCTCAATGCAAATGAGCGAATTGTGAGTGTGACTGTGGCGGGTGAAGGTGCGGGAATGCTAACGGAATCGGGGGCGGTGTCAGGTGCAATTCGAACTGCGGGCAGTTCAACGGAAGCGCCAAAAACAAACGAAAGACAACTCGTGAATAACAACAATTTAGCGGGAAGCGTTGCGTCGGCGTCGGCAGCGGTCAAAACGCTGCAATTGCACGACGACGCTAACGTCGACGTCGACGATGATGAGTCGGAAATAGCAACAGCTTCGTTGCTGCGTCGACGTCGCAGCAGCAGCGCCGAAGCCGTCGAGTACTGCGAAGTGCTCGAGTCGCCGCCAGTCGACGAAATGTTGTCGAACGGAGCACAACGTACGCAAGGTGAGAGCGCGAGAATGGCAGATAAGCAAATAATGGCAAACTAACAGTTATTCTCTATCTCTTTCTCTCTGTTTCTCTCTGTGGTATTCTGTATAACAGGCAACAGCTGTTGTCGCAGTCGCAGCAGCAAGACAATGTCGTTGGGCGCAGCAGCAGCAACAGCAGCTGTCACGGCAGGAGCAGCAGGAACTGGAGGAACAGGAGGTAGCAGCAGCAGCGGCAGCGGCACATCGAAGCGACGTTGTTGCAAGTGCAAGTGTCGGGATGCAATTAGCGGATTGCGTGGCATGCTGCAGTCGAGCACGAGCAGCAACAGCGCCAAGGACAAAAAGGAAACAACAGCTGCCACATCTCGCAGCAAGACGCGCAACGTTGCCGACAGACGCTCAACGCCACCCACAACAACAACAACAACAGCAACAGCAATGGGAGTGGGAGTGGGCGTGGCAGCGGCGACACGTTGGCAACGCAACTCGGTGGCAGAGCCAAATCAGCTGGCCATTTGGGCAGCTTCCGCCAATGGACATGGCGATGTCATCATACGCATCAGTTCGCAGCCACAGCCACAGTTTCTTCTGGAGCAGGCGTCCTCGAGGGGCGTGGCAGCCACAGCAGCCTGTGCTGTCTGCACCAGCAACAACAACAATAACAATAACAACATCGCAACAACAACGCCTGTGGTTACAATGGGACCCAATATACGCCTTGTGGCAACCACAGAGCCAGCAACAACAACAGCAACAACAGCGAATGTCCTGCCTTTGGCCATTGAACAGCCACGCCCCCAATATGGGGTGGGAGTTACGGTTCATTCGCAGATTGATTTTATGCATTGCCTGGTGCCGGATCTGGAGAAGATCATCAATAGCAACTTCTACTTTGGCAAAATGGATCGCTATGAGGCGGAGCGTCTGCTCGAGGGCAAACCGGAGGGCACATTCCTGCTACGCGATTCCGCCCAGGAGGAGTTCCTATTCTCCGTCACATTCCGCAAATACGGCAGAACGCTGCACGCACGCATCGAGCAGAGCGGCCACAAGTTTAGGTGAGTCAATAGCTTCACCTTCAACAATGACACATGCCTAAAGTGACGCTTCCACATTGGGATTAATCGTGTTGTAACTGCATTTAGTCATTGCTTTCAAATTACCTTAAAGTTTTAATGCGGTTCTTTTGTTTAAGCTGTTTTTACACTTTATTTAATTCACAGATTAATCCAATGCTAATGCTTAAACTCTATAATACATTTAGTCGTTGCTTTTGCATTAGCTTAAAATGTTAATTCGCTTTTTAAGCTGTTTTTGTTGTTGATTAATCTTGCACATTAATTCAATACTAATGCTGACTGTAATGCATTTAGTTATTGCTTTCAAATTAGCTTAAAGTGTTAATGACCTCTGTGAGCTGTATTAGCAGTTGATTAATTTCGCAGATTAATCCAATACTAAATTCACTTTTAAAGCTGATTTTACATTAGTTTGATTTGTCAACTTTAATCCAATGCCAATTTTAAAACTTCATAATGCATTTTTCGCTTAACATAAAGTTTTTTGATTGATATTGTAATTGAAATTGTAAAAAGTTTCAATGTGCTGTTAATAAACAGAATAATATAAAACGTAATTTGAATATAATCCTTAAGTGACGCTTAAATATTAAAGCTTTTCATTAATTTGTAAAATGCTTTTAAAGTTGATTGATTTTCAAGATGAACTCAATATCTTTGAATTCTTTACTAAAGCAACACCGAAATATTTAAGTTTGTTATGAAATTAACTTTGAACAACGCTTTGTTAAGCTTTAACAGCTTCGTTTCGCAGTAAACTTATTTAACAGCTTACAATTTAATTTTCATAAATTTGCTAGATAAGTGTAGGCAAATATAATCCTTAAACGAATTGAATATATTGCATTAGGCTTCGAGATATAAATGAAATAAAAGACTAAATGAGCTTTGATAAATGAGATTAATTCGCAATTGATTTACTAAGTGTCATTCTAATATAACTTTCTTTGACTTTTCTTTTACCAACAGCTTTGATTGTCACGATCCGTGCGTTTTTTCGGCCCTGACGGTAACCGGTTTGCTGGAACATTATAAGGATCCGTCGTGTGTGATGTTCTTTGAGCCCTGCCTGACAATTCCACTGCATCGCCGACAGACGTTCTCGCTGCAGCAGCTGGCACGTGCCACCATTGTGTCCAATACCACATACGATGGCATCAATCAGCTGGAGTTGCCGGGACGATTGAGGAGCTACCTGAAGGAATATCATTATAAGCAAAAGCTGCGCGTCAAGCCCTGCGATGCACACACCCCAGCACCGTACTATACCAACATATAGTCCACGGCAACTGCGGCGGCAACAGCGTCGGCGGCAACTGCGGAAACACTGCCGCTGCCACCACCCATACCACCGCCTCCAGCGGGCTTCTCCTACTACGAGGATGTGGACAGTGCTGGTGATCGTGATGCGGATGATGATGATGATGATGATGCGGTGAATATACGTGTCTCGTATGTGCAACATTCAGAGGTTGTGGCACAGCTGCGCGATTGCACGGATCGTCAACAACAGCAACAACAACGTCATCACCAGCTGCAGGATCAACTGCTCCGTCTACCCAATCGAATCACCGCCGCACTTGGTCGCATGTCCGCCAATCTCAATTGTTATCAGTCAGCGGCAGCAACGTCGCAGCAAACGTGCAACAGCCGCGGCACACAGACTAATCGTAGCAAACATGCCGCCTGATGGGGCAACAAATCCGGAACAATTACAGCCAACAGACAATCCCAGTGCGTCTAGTGCCGAAAGCGCCTCCTGCTCCCAAAAGCAACTTCTAAAAAAACCAACTAAAATCAAAAGATACAAAAGTAAATAGTTAAACCAAGTAGCCTGTAAACATAAGTATTAAATAATTCAATTAGAGGATCCTCTACTCTTCTCTATATTAAAAAAAACAACAACAACAAATACCAACTCGTTCCGCATTTCCGTTTCCACAAACAACAACAGTTTTGAACAAGTATTGTATTAATGCAATTTTAAATTGAATTGAATTTGTTAAAGTATTTTATAATCTGTACATTAATTGCTATATTTATTTAAACAATTTATTATTATTATATGGAATTTATACTGTAAATATTGAAAACACGCATACTATAGGTATAAACATATCTAGAATTACATATATATTTATATGTGTATAAACAAATGAATAGCATACAACTCTCATTAGCCAAATTGCAAAATTGTAATCGTTTATATTTATAAATCAATTAGTATTTTTATTTATTTATTCTATTTGTAATTAATGGCTGCGCTTCAAATAATTTGTATAATTTTTCGTATTGTGTGCTTTCAATGAAAGATGCACGTAAAAAATTCTAAATAAACAAACAATAAGAATTAGTTTATATTCAAATACTCCTACTAGGTGGTTGCTGTTAATCTTAAAAAATTAATTATTATTATTATATGTATTTGTAAACTATGCAGTTGTTTCAACACATACAAATAGTTACATATCGAAATGTTGTACGAAATGAGTATGAGAAACCAATAAACAAAAAACAAAATAGTTCAAAGAAACTCGCCTAAAATAATGTCTTTTTTTTTAGTAGTAATTGTGTTACTAAACGACGCTTAGTTGTTTTCAGTTGATGCCCATCAGTTTTTGCTTAAACTTATGAAATATTTAATATTTATAATTGATAAAACCAATTATTTCTTCTATATATCGCGCTGTTGACGAAAATTAAAGAAAAAATTAAAAAAAAAATTACCAAAAATAAATTCGTTGATTCATATTCCCATAATCCATTTCTAAATAACGATATTTTGATAAGTTTCTACTTAAATTTGAAACTACGTTAGTGAAACGTAAAGTTATCTGCCGCTTACCAGCACTGCGTTTGTCTCATTTTCCGATATCCGTCTATCGTGCGACCGCCACAATTTTTCGCCTCTAAAAATACCATAAAAATACTATCTTACCACTGTTGCCAACTTTTTAGAGAAATATACAGCAGTTTCTGTTTGGAAAGCATCTAATGTTGTTATTATGGGGATTTTTGCACAGTTTAATCAAAAATATTAATAACAAAAATGAGCTGAAATTTAAATTAGCCTGATTTTTAGCAAATAGAATTTTGAAATTTTTGTAGCAAACGAACTCTGAAAATAGCCAGATCTAGCTAATAGCTATTAAATAGCTAAGTTGGCAACAATGGTAGTTACGGTCACTCTCATTCCCAAGCATCTTGTTTTTGTTTAAACGAATTTTATTTTGGTTTTAAGACGCACAAATATTGAATAACTTGTAATAAATATGTTGACGGTAACACGGTGCGCCTTTCTGCTGCTCTCGCTGGTCGTTTGTGGTAGGCTGTTGAACGAACTTAATTAGTTGTTCTACGAAATTGAGTTATTGGGTGTGGCTGCCAACTGTTTACTCATTAATTTGTTTGTAAATTGTTTAATTGATCAACAGGCAGCTGGGCAATACGATGCTACCAGTGCTCCTCGGACCAGGATCGCAAGGGACATGACAGCTGTGGCGCATACAAGCGCTTCAACAAGACTGAGCACATTGCCATCGAATGCAACAGTGACGAATCCCACATGCCAGGCTCCTTTTGCATGAAGGTTGTCCAGCAGGGACCACGAGGCTTCATCTGTGCGTAATCTTGTGTCGCTTCATTTGAATGTATATCTAATCATTTGAGCATTCTCTTCACAGGGGACGGTCGATGGCGTCAGGTGATAAGACGTTGTGCCTCCGTTTCCGAAACTGGCGTCACGGGAGTTTGCAACTGGGGCGTCTACGAGAACGGCGTGTACTGGGAGGAGTGCTATTGCTCCAACGACAGCTGCAATGGCGCCAGCCTCATGTACATGCATAAATCCCTGCAACTCTTGCTGGGATTCATACTAATGGCTGGCACAGCTTCGTTCCTGCGCAGCTAGAAAGATCTTTACATGATTATCAAAAAAATTAACAAAGTGCCTTTTACACTGCGCCTGACAGCTGAATCTAATGCTAATTCGAATGTAGTTCTTAAGCCTATGTATTTTAACTCTTGACAAGATTCCAATTGCATTCCGTCCACATTTTGTATTTAATTTTAAGCTACAAAAAACTATACACCGAATCTCACAAACATCATTTGTGCATTTAACAATTCGAAATATATAGACAAAAGTTTGTATAAATGTATATGTTAAATTATTTAATTAGTTGCCGAGTTGTCCAGTCAATGTTTTAATGCCGTTATCAACCCAACCGGCGCCAGGATCCTTAGCCACTGCCGAGTAGATCATGGTTGAGCCATCCTCAAACTGTTTCATGGCCAAATAGGAGCGACCCTCCTCCAGCCAAATGTACGTTTCGTCTTTATCAGCACCCGTTGGTCGATCGCTGCTACCATTGCAGGCATCGCCATACTTTAAGGGGTATATATAAATTAATCAACAGTAGGAATAATCCTTTATTTCTCCTTTTACCCATTTCTCATATATTTTGGAGGGCTGATGCGTCTGTGTCCAGCGCAGCACCTGCAAATAGAATCTCATAAACTTGCGCACATTCTGCTTCACTTCAATGGACTCTGATTTATTGAACTTGGCCAACTCCTCCAGTGTGTTGCGACAGATCAAGCGATCCTTTGGCCTGCCCAGGGTCTGGCACATGCTCTTCGCCATTCGACTCATGCAGGCGAAATTATCATCCATGACCTGACCCAGAGTTATGGGCGCATCATCCTCATCGCGAAATCTTCGAGATGACCGAAATAATGGCATGGTGAAAATACAAATAATTAATCGAGTATGAGTAAAGTAATAAAAGGGTGTGTGATTTAGAATAAAAAATTTTGTTATGAAGTTACAAGCAAAAGATACTTACTTTCCTTAAAGTATATAAAAATATATAGTAGAATCTCAAATAATATTTTAAACTTAACCTTTAATGTTTGATCTTTGCATTGCATTCAGGAGTGATCTAGAAATACAAAACAACCGAACACCAATACATTTTTGGTTGGTTTCGATTTCTGGAACACTCGGACTATCCGGTTATATTCTGTTATTATATCCTAAAAGAATGCGAAGAGAAAAGTAAATAAAAGTAATCCAATTGCTTACATTTTATAACATTTATTTTTGATTTTATCTTCAATATGTATACGTTAATTTAACATTAACTTAACTGTTAATTAATTGTATAATTTGTTTGTAAGTTTATTTATTATGTAATATGCCCAACTATTTTCAGAAAAGTTGCGCGCCTGTTAACATTTTTTATTTATTTTAAAAATTGATAAAATTCCAAATTTATTATTTTTGTTTGTTTTTGTTTATACATATATATTTTTTTTTTTTTACCAATTACACTAAAATCGACTCTTTGCTAACCTTAATTACTATGTATGCTGTACTAAGTAGCTTTACGATGAGTAACTAATAGATTTCACTAATTTTTAAAATTATCTCGAATACTATAAGAATAAATAATTGATAAGCAACAGAGTATTGCGATTGAGAGTGCGTTTTACGAATAAAATAAGGAGATATATATATATATATATATTTGGTGCATGAGAGAAATCAAAAAGATAATGGCTAAACCCTAGAACATAGCTCTATGAGCTATGCCATATGACAGACTACACGTTTACTGACCCCCATCTTGGATCAGTGAATCTATCGAACCTCCTTTATAATCCGAACGAAGTGAAAAAATTTGCTCAATGCTTATGCTAAAAATCTTATTTTTTCTGTTTGATGGATGATCGAAAGTATTCAAAATTATTTAAGAAATGGAAGATGCTTAGGAAATTAAATGGAAATAAAGGAAATAAGGAAAGCGAATGCGTTTATTCGATGCTATAAATTTGAATAGGAAAAAAGTATCATAGAAAAATAACTTTTGAACAAAAAGACAAAATAAAAAATTAAAAGTTATTTAAAAAATGTTATAACAAAATTTTATACACATCTAAATTTTTGTGTGACATTGACATTTCTGAGAACTAAGAAGTAACCGGTGGACAATCCCAAATCTGTAACAAAATTTATTTGATAACTGAATATTTAATACTACCGTTGGGTTTGCGAAAGACATTAATTTTAATGTAAAAAATCTGAATAATTAATAAAAAAGTAAAATTTTCAGTACAAAATCATAGCAGAGTAGATCACGGATGCCCAATAAAACCTTTTGACATCGTTGCTATCGCTGGGATTTGATTAAAGTTTTAATTAAAAACTGGAAAGGTTACAAAAATTATTGATATTTGTTACCAAATGAAGGAGAAAAATTCATTTAATCTTTCTAAAAATAATTATAGTATTGAATTATATGAAAACCTTCAAACTATTTAAGACTCTAAATAAATCGGAATATGTAAATTAAACAAGTAATTGCTTCGCTGTTGACTTGATTATAGTTTTCACGAATCGTTGCTACGCATAAACGCATTCCATGGATCAGGCAGACAGATAGACAGACGGACAGACAGACAGGGACACATACAGACAAACATTATTTAAGACTAGTTTAAACATTAAGCGATTTACTGTTGTTGTTGTTGTTTTAGTTGTTGTTTTTGTTGCTGCTTCAAACACTGTGTAAGCGAAATCACAAGTTGCAAGCAGAAAGCGACAGCCCTCTCCCCTTTCTTTGAGGAGTCCAGAGTCCTTTCTGGAGTCCTTTCAAGAGTCTAGACCACAATGGGAGTGCGAGCATCCAGAGTTTTGCTATCTGTCAGCGTGGAGGATAGGGAGCATGAGGTGTTGTTGTTATTGTGACTGCTGCTGGGCTCATCCTCCTCATTGTTGTTGTTGTTGTGGTTGCTATTGCCGATGTGCAACGGTGGGGCATGCAACTGCACCTGTTCAGTTATCGTATGCGGCTCACTGGATGCGGACACCGACAGCGGCGACTCGAGACGTTGTCCCGGCAATGGAGTGTGTATGGCATACAAACACCTGCTGGATGTGGAGCTGGAGCTGGAGATGGAGCTGCCACTGGGTGTGGCAGGCATTGGTGTCAACGGCGGCTCCATGGGCAACGGTGAATTGAGTTGCGTCACCAGCGTATCCTCCTCGCTGCTGGTCAACTCTTGCAACTCGGCCACAGTACGATGGATGCGTATGTGTTGCACATCCGTATCCACATTATCATCCACCTCATTCAGCTGATAATACAACTGCAAACTGTCATCCACAATGGGTGCAAAGAGGCGCCGAAATTGACGCAACAAATCGGCATCTTTTGATAGCATCTCCTCCTCATCCGTTTGCTCCTGGTGCTGCTGCTCTGCTGCTTGTTGGTAGTAACTAAAATCAATTGCATCGTCTACGACCTGGCCATGCTTATGAACAACATTTATTGAGCAATCTTTAACACTTCGTTGACCGCGTCAAACTTTGCCCTTGGGCGATTTGCATTTCAAGGGCGTCGCATTTCCGGACATGCTGAAATAGAATTACATCAATTAACATTGGTTATGAAAATTAATAGACAGAGTTCTAAGATATTCCTGTAACTTAATAAGCTTCATAAATATTCAATAATTATTACCCGAGAATCACAAAAAATATCACTTATCTACAAAATTATAGTATAAAGTATATTTTACATGTAGATTATGGCAGGGACTGTAATCATTAAAAGTTTTATCATCAAACTCAAGAATAATCATTATTCTATGAGTTTTATTATTCACTTTTGAGCAAAAAAATAAAACTCAGGAATAATCATTATTCTTTTTGATTCACGAAAATAAAACTTACAGAATAATTATTATTCACGAGTTTTATTTTTTTTAATCAAAAATAAAACTCAAGTGCTATTTTGACATGTCAAATTTGAGTTTTATTTTTGATTCAATAAAATAAAACTCATGAAATAATCATTATTCTGAAAGTTTTATTTTATTGAATCAAAAATAATGATTATTCCTGATTTTTATTTTTTTTTATTGCTCAAAAATAATGATTATCTCCTAAGTAAAATAATAAAAGTTCTAAATCTTAAGATCATGGTAAAATTGCATAGATTACCCTTAAAGAAAAACTTTGGTATATTTCACGTTCTCTTACAGTTACTGGAAGTGAATTAAAAAAAAAAAAAACAAAACAAAACAATCACTCTTTACTTTCCCTGCACATATTAAAGGAATAAAATATATTATCAAATTCTGTGTGCTGTTTAAAAACTGCAAACCACTTAAAAAAAACATTAGAAAAACCAGTTTTTTTGAAAAACAACACATAAAAGTATATAGTTATTTCGTTTCGAAAGATTTTCTGTATTTTAATTATCTTTGTTAAGAATTTCTCTTTTAAAAATTCAATGCAATGTTTAACAAATGACAATAGTTCATAAAATGTAATTACCAAGTTTTTGTTAAGACTGTGAGTCGCTCTTGACTTAAGAATAAAATAAAGACTAAAGAATTTTTCCAAAATATTTAAGTCTATTTGTAATTAAACTAACAAAATTAGTATCAATAAATTTATCTAGTTCGCTTTTCGATAGCTTTTCTGTATTACATCTTTTAAAAAGTCCAAAATATATATTTTATTAATTAAAAAATATATTACAAATGCCTGTAATAATAAAATCCGAATCCAATTTGTTCCTTTTTATAAGAAATAAATACATGGTCAAAATCTAGCGAAATCTTTTTGAAAACAAACTTTATGTTGACTTGTGTAATTTACCAGCTAAACTCATCCTTGCCAGTTTGTGTTTGCGCCGTAGAAACTGTGCTCTTGGTGAAGGGCGCCTGGAATGAGGTCGATGTGATGGTAAAATAACCACCAGGTTTCGGTTTCAGATGACGGTTGTTCATCTGCATGTGCACAGTCTTCATGAACTCAATCTGATGCGCCAGCTTTTGCACTTGTTCCTGCAAATCTCATTTTATATTTAGTTAAGAGTTTAGTTAGGAATTTGAAGGACTGGAAATTACCTTGAGTTCCTCGTTCTCCTGATACAAATCGGGCGACTCTTCGGGCACGAGGCCAACACCATTAAGCGAAAATGATGCCGTTATACTGCGCACCTTGGCCTTCTGATCCCATTTATCGCCCTGACCCTTGAAGACCCGTGCTATCTTTGGCCCAAAGACCAATGCAATTGTCGTCGTCGTGGACAGTTGCGTTCGCACAAAGCCCAGCATATATTTGTAATCCGGTCCAGCATGAGGAAATAGCATAACACTGGGTCAGGAAAAGAAATGGAATAAAATAAGTTTGAGTTCAAGATGATTCTGCATTTTATTATCTGTTCTATACTTAAAGTCTATCCTTTCTAGAAAATTGTTCTTCGAATCCATCATGTTGTAAAAAATTTCGGATGAAAATAAGTTAGCACAAGAATTTGTTGTGTTCTAAATTATGCTCGATTATATTTGTCTGTTCTATATTCTTTCTAGAAAATTGTTTTTGGAATCCATTATGCTATAAATATTTTTAGCTTGAGAAATTTTTTTTAACTGATTGTTTAATTGCATTGGCTTTGATAATTTTAAAGCTGTGATAGCATCTTTTAAAGCATGTTGTCATAATTTTTCCCTTTGAATTTAAATGCGATGGCTCTATGGTTAGAGTCACGGATCTGCCCATTCCTGAATACGCCCATGTTTTTTTTTATATTTTTTACATTTATTATTACATGCTTAATGCTTCATAAAGCATTTTCAGTGTCATAGATATATAACGAATTTATGGACCCCGTACTTAAAAAAAGTACAGGGGTCAATTGGGTTTGTCTAACATGACGGTGTAGGAGTCGAAACCACGGGATCTCACACATACGTCCTTGAATGTAACTTTTTGCTTTATTCACTAAAGTTTTTGAAAAAATATTATTTTAACTTTATTAACATTCGGGTATTCCCCTTTAGATAGGACTGTCAAAAAAGTTTAACTCAATGATTTTAAATAGCCACTAACTCAATTAAATTTAAATCACATTAATTGCGTATGCTCCATGTTTTTCAGTAAATTTTCATAATCTGCACAACTTGTAAGTGAATTGCAATTTGAGGTAGTCTTTAAGAGGAAATCTAGGCACGGAGCTGGAAAAATACGTGACGAAGGACAATTACACATAGATAGAGAGAGAGAGGAAAGAGCAACAAGTTGTTGAATGTTGTATTGAAACAAGTTAAGGAACAAATTGCATTAATTATCAAAACACTTGAAAGGATTTTCAATTTGACTGTCCGTTTGCAGGAAGCGGAATCCCGCAAGCAAACCGGGGTGAGAGGAGGCGGGAGAGGAACTTGGCAAAGAAATCTGTGGAATGTCTGTGTAAACAAAATGTGGCGAGAAAGGACAAACAAATATATATATATAAATAAAAAGACAGACGGCGAGACAGATGGATGGATAGACAGACAGACAGGATGACGGCGTGTCCTGGCAGACCAACAAAAAGGATTACAATGCAAACGCGAGTGCCAAGGAATTTAATTAAAACACACCGAGTCTCCTACCGCCTCCTGTTTGAATTGTAGGCGTGTCAAGCGCTTAATGCCTAATGGACATGACGTGCCTCAAAGCATGCTGGATTACTCCTGAAAAACACTCTCGGTGTGTGTGTGTGTGTGTGTGTAATTCGTGGTGTGTGCGAAACTTACTGAAATGCGACCATCGCAATATTGACGAGGGCAATGTTATAGATGGCATAGGAGATCAGACGTGCCTCATTATAGAGACTCTCCGCATTCCGCACATTGTAACAGACTCTAATGCCCCAAGCTAAAAATAGAACCTCTCCGATGGCCAGACTGTGATCCCACCAGTTATACGAGCATTGCTTGAACTTTAGATGATGCTGATCATAGATCTGCAAAGATAATCATAAAACACTAGTATTAAATTTTAAAATTTGATTCAACAACGGAAAACATGAAAATTAAACTTATGAAAGATTTACAATGTTAATATCAGCAGTATTGTTATAAATATTTATAATATTTATTGTTATAATCACGTAACGTAAACCAAGAAATTAAATTGAATACATGACTAATTCTTAAAAAAAGGTTAGGCTTTCGGTCCGCTATGAAACAATGGTTCGATTCTTTATACTTAAAAATAGCTTGTTTATAAAGTGAAAAATGGCAAATTTTATTTAAGATTTCATGTAACATGTAATTTTTAGCATGTATTAAATTTAATATCGGTCGTCTCAAAATTGGATAACAGAAATTTTGTGTATCCCGACATTGAGATACCCGTTACTTATTTCAATATATATAAAAAATTATTTTAAGTATATTACAACACATTAAAAACTACTGCATACTTTTAGGTGATTATATTGAAATAATAACTTCATTTATAACTTAGGTTAGCTATTACTCCCTTTCTACTTGTCCAATCGTGCTGCGGTTAAGTAAGATTATATATAATATTAATAAATAACGTTATTTAGCATAAAAACTGTATTATCTTAAAAACTGTGGGTGTGGTATTTCGTGATTTACGGGTCGGAAAGGGGCGTGGCTTAAATTTGAAACATACTTGATTTTTAGAAATCTATGTGCGAAATTTGGTTATTCTATCTCTAATAGTCTCTGAGATCTAGGCGCTCACACGGACGGACGGATAGACAGACCGACAGACGGACACATGGCAATATCGACTCGCTTGTTTTTGCTGATCAAGAATATATATACTTAATGGGGTCGGAGATGCCTCCTTCTCCCTGTTACATACATTCCAACGAACGCAATATACCCCTTAACTTATTTTTAAAGTAACGGGTATAATAATAAGATAACAAGGATGTCTGAAATACCAACTGTAAGATATAGTACATTGGTAAATTTAAAAGCTTACTTACCACCTCTGCAAAGGGAGTAGCGGATATAGTCCAAGTGCCCAGATAGATGAGCATTACGAGCAATATGGGAACCATCCACTGCAATAGTTGCTGATCATTAAGTTTGATTTTATGCGCCGATTTGACACGATACGTTAAAGAGACACTGAGGTAAGAAAAAGACAGCAAAAGATATAATATTATGACAAAATAAATATGGGAAATAGAAGAGAGACAAGGAGGAATATAAACTTACCGCCAGGTCTTCATAAGCAAGGATGTGTAGGTGATACAGAAACCCATGTGACGCGTCCATTTGGTGGCAATGCACCAACTGCTGTCCAGATACGGAAAAATGGTGACCATCTAGGAAATGTGGAAAAACGACTTAGAGATAAGTTTATTTATTTCATAGATGTTTAAGTGGAATTAAAGCGAACCGACACTTCAAGTGTGATTTAAGGGAAGAAACGAGCAAATAATGACTGACAGCTGCAGAACGAACCGAAACAGGACGAATAAGAGGAGAATGAGGAGGATAAAGAGGAGCAGCCACTCAAAGTGCCGTTAAGTTGACAGCGGACATGCTAAAAAGCAATTGACAGTTTAGTTAAAGTCAAAGCTTGTATCGGATAAACTTAATGGAAAATGTGGAATCAAAATGCCCGAGTTTCCATTTATATTAAATATATAATGTGGATTTGGTTAAAATGTGAATTTATGTAATTTATGAGTTAAACTACTAAATAAACCTTAATACAGAAGAACTTTAATAATTCCCATTGTAATTTGTAATATGTATTTCTAAAGGGAACTTCAATGAAATCTAATGATGAGTAAAGATACACAAGATACACAATTTGTTAGCGATAGTTATTAATATTTACTTGAAAGTCTTGTTTAATAACTGAAAGAAAATTAAACAATAAATATTGGTCAGTTAAAATTTAACTGAACTATGAAATAACGGGCCAATGAAAACTTCGCTTGAATATTCTATAAAATAAATTTATATTGTTTTATTAAGAATAAGATTAAATATTATATAGCATATACCCAAGAATAAGTTTCAGCTGAGTTAGAAAATATTGTTTGCTTCAAGATCTATTATATTATGTAAAAATGTTTTTTTTCCTAGAAAAGTAATCTGATTATGATAGCAAATTTTAATATTTCTTCTAAACCCAAAATCTGTTTATACATGGAAGGGATTTTTTTTAGTTATGGCTCAAAAATAGTTTATTATAGTAAAAAATAAATTGTACGAACATAATTTAATCAGAATAAGTACAATATCCATGATTCTCATAAAGATCGATATATCGATCGATTTATTGCTGATCTTGTTTGCTGTCATTTTTCTGGTTGATCTTAGTCTCAAGTAGCGTTTCATTCGTGGTACTGGGGACAAGTGATTGCCTTTCTCCACTCTCAATTTTTTGCAGATTCTCCCAAGAACTCGAAGCTTTTTGCTCGGTGACAGTATCGATAAGCGAATCCCTGGGATTATCTGTGCCAATATGTTTGGGATTCCTCAATGGTTGACCTTTTGGGGCATTGGGCAGATGATTATGATTGTGATTATGATCATGAACATGATCATGATGGTCCTCATAGATCTCCACCTGTATGGTTGTCTCGTAGAAATTGTAACGCTTGTGTATCAATGTTTTGGCCTGTTCCAGAATGAGATGAGGATCGGCATCTTTGTTAATGGCCAGGTGAGCAGAGAGAGCAACTTTATCGATGCTCAGCGCCCAAATGCGTAAATTATGAACCCTTTCGACGCCCTCGATGCTAAGGAATACCTTCTGCACTTCACCATAGTCCATGTAATCAGGTGTGGCCTCCATGAGGACCATCATGACATCCCTCAGAATTCCATAGGTGACAACCAGCACAATGATGGAAAATACAAAGGTGCAAATGGAATCAATGACAGCCCATTCCGGCTTAAAGAAGATAACGCAGGCAGCTAAAAAAACTCCGACACTTTGGACAAAGTCGCCAATGACATGGATTATTGCAGCCCTGACATTTATATTCTCCCTACGCTGCTGCGTCTGATGAGCCGAGATCGATGTGGGCATGAGATGTTGATCCTTTCCAGTAGGATTCATGATATTGGCTGGATTCTCTGTTGTCAGCTGATGAGATGACTGTACCTTGAGCTGATTCTGGCGGTGGCCATGGGAATGTCCATGTGACAATTGCACCGCCATCACGAGATTAAAAACGATCGCCAGAGCTGAGGTGATGAGCATGATTACCGCATCCACTTCATGGGAGCCCGAGATCATGCGTTGCGCTGCAATCCAAACCAGAATGCCCGTGATCAACCAGATGAAGTAAACGGAGATCATGGCACCAATAACCTCCGCCCGATGCCAGCCAAAGTTAAAGCGTTCCGTCGACGCACGTCCAGCCAAATACAGGGCAAACAGGGAGATTAGGAATCCCGCGAGATCCGTGAGCAGATGCGCTGCATCCGTGGCAATGGCCAGACTGTTGGACAGCAGACCGCCAATAATTTCACAGGTCATAAAGAAGACACACAGGATGGAGGCAACAATAAGTTTCCTTGCCGCCGACCTATCAATCCCCTTTGCATGCTCCCGTTGACAATGATCCACATACGTGGTCGTTATATGCGAGTGTCTTCCATGTATGGTCAATGTTTGCATTGAATCCGAGTGCTTCAGTTGCTCCAATTGCTTCTCCTGTTGTGTCTGTTGCTCCAGTTCCTTTGGCTCATACAGTTCCTCCGGCATTTCGCCCTGCTTCTCGGGCGGCATCAGAATCACGGCATGCGGAGAAGATGCATTGACATCGGCTCCAGTTCCAGCTCCAGCTTCACTTGTCAACAAGCTGAAGGGTTTGAGCATTATACGTTTGAAGGCGGATGCTATTGATTCTGTCACGGAACTGGTGTCCTCCGCCTGTTCCGAGGTGGGATGGTCTCTTGGAAGATCTTCCGCAAAAGACGGAATTATTGGGTTGTCTTGAACCTCGAGAGGGACAATCAAAGTGGCTTCACTTGTCATGGGTGTAATTGATGAAGAAGTGCTGTGAGTGCTTGCCACAATGCAAAATGCATCAGGAGCGGGAGTGAGAGGAGAAGGATCAGGATCAGGATCAGTGGTAAGAGCGGGAGCAGCAGAAGGATAAAAAGTGGGAACGGGTATGGCAATGGGAGCAGGTGGATCAGGAGTAGAGGTGGCAGCTGATGCAGAAATGGTCTTAGAAGTGGAAGAAACTAAAGTAAGAGCTTCAGGAGCAGTAGCGGAATCTAGAACAAGAGACGGAGTCGGAGCAGGAGCAGAATAAAGAGGAGTTGGAGCAACAATTGGCACAAAAGCTGGACCAGTAGCTGAAGCTGCTAAAGTTTCCATTGATATCTGACGTACTTCTGCAGTGGTTTCTGTAGCAGAAGTGGAAGCTGGAGCCGGAACAGACGACGACCTGGTGTCAGGAGTCTCGGGGGAAGTAGAAGAAGAAACCGGTGCAGGAGTAGAAGAGGGAGCTGAAGCTGGAGCAGAAGATGGAGCAGGAACCAAAGCGGGTACAGCAGTTGCACTCTCTGATAAAACTCTAATCTTACTCCTGACTCCCTCCTTAGTAGCCTCTGAGGTTGCAAGAAATCGATTGTGTCCAAACACTGGCAGATTCTTGAAGTGTACAGACGGAGGCATCTGCTCCTGAGGCATGGTCAAGTCCTCATCATTGCCCGGCGCCAGATTGAGAGACGTTCGAAAAGGCACCGTCAGAATGTTGATAACTCCCGTCTGTCGAGAGGAATCTGTTGACGGTTCCAATTGTGGCTTGGAAGCGGTTGGAACCGACTCCACTGGGTCATCCGTGTTGGTAGCCACTGTGATTGCCGTTTTGTGAGGAGTCTGTGTGCTGGCCATGTGCTTGATGGGGCTCCTCGATGGATTATTCGATTTGGGAGTGGATGCCGCCTCAATACGCATCATTTTCAACTCATGATTCATTAGAGGATGTTGGGTATTCTGCCAGTAGTTGGACTCCTTGGGCTTCTCCGAAGCTCTAGACGTGCTTGGCTTTAGCTGTGAATCGGATCTTATCTTGTCCGATTTTTCAAACTTACTCGACTTCATTAGCCTATCAGCCCAAGTTCCTGTTGGTTTCTTCCTCGAATTCTCCTCCTCCTTTCCTGCTCCACTCGGATTACTCTCAGTTGCTCTGGAGCTGCTTTGAGTTTCATCACTCTGCACCTTTGACTTTGTCCACTTCTGTTGTTTGTCTGGCGAGGAATACCTCTGCAATCTCTGCGCCCAGACTTCATCACGTTCATCAATCCTAAGTTGTCCTCTTGCTGGATGTCTGTGCCGTGAATCAATGTCAGGTATTTGAACCATTTCCCGCAATGCCGCCTGCAAAGCAGCTTCATCCTCCTCCCCATCTTCAACCCTGTTTCCGTTTGTGTTAGTGAAATGTGGCAAATCCTTGTCACCCATGTTGCTGTCTTTTGTTAAGAATTCTCTATGTTTTTGTTGATTAGAAAATCAGTTACGTTTATAAGTTATACGATACGCTTGAAGCTCCCTCAGCTGACATTATCCACAAATCCTCCTCTTAACCCATTTGTTGTTCCTCGTTGTTGCCATTGTTCCTCACGGCTTTTATGCGTCCGGTGGAGCTCGACTTGGTGGGGTTTGACTTGGGCTAATGTTGACAACATAATTGTAAACAATAACAGGGAACATTCACTGCAGGATTAACAGTTTCCGAATACTCTACATGTCTGCGGATTTTCATATGTCAAAATATATTTCAGTTTAATGAGACCTTAGCTATATGTACATTGAAAAGTATGGATCTCAGTGTATTACGCCATTCTATTAAAAAGATTGTACATTTATTATTGTCAGGGAACCGAAATAAACCGTTTCATATTTAGTACCGAAACCGAAAGTCGAAACGTTATTAACGGTACAGATTTGGGAAATTAAAAAAAAAAAGAAATCTTTTTCCAATATACTTGTTTTGTGGCGTACCGAAAATGATATCGAAAGCGATATTTCTTTCTGGATGATTCCCTGATAATAATAATTTTTGTTTTCTAATATTTTTTTCTAAAATTTCCAACAAATGTAAACTTTAAATACATATTCATAAAAGCTGCATAACGCTGAAATAAGTGAGTAAATACTATGCTGTAGTGAAAGTTTAAAGTCATACATATTCAAGTATTGAGCATTTTCGAACGATAATAAATGCTATAAAGAACCAACAAGTTAAAGCACAGAGTAAAGGGAGGTGAGAAGTTAAGAACAATCTTTAAAAACTACCTATAAGTGCTTTAGTACAGCATGCTGTTACTAAAATTAATTTTCTCTGTTAATCAGCTGTTATACAGGTTACCATGCTAAAGTACAGACAACTGTACTTTAGGTTCATTAACTGGGCGACCGTTACAAACTGCATAAAAAAGGCTTTAAACCGAGTCAGAAGCAAGTTCCTAAAAGCCGCATTTAAAATGCCATAAAAAGGAGTTTTATGTTGCGGTTGCAGGAACACAGGTGCCCACTGGGTGGTGGCAGGAGGAGCAGGAGTTGGATGGCAGGAGGCTTTACATGTGGGTCAATTGTAAATGAGACCACAAGACCTTTTGTCACATTAGCAACCCAACCTGCTGCTATTGTAGTCGCATTCATTCGTAATGGTCTTTGTGTGTAGCACAAGCATTTAATGGGTTAAGTAGCACCCAAGTTTGTGTTTTGGATTGGGTTAAGAACTCACCTCAAGATACATAATGGCACAACCAATAAGAGTAATCATCAAAAATATGGGACTGGCCACCTTAAAGACCTTGACGCGTCGATGTCGAAAGAGATAACCAGCCAAAACAAAAGTGCCACAGGCGCAACCAATCGAGATGGTCAGTAGGGATATTCTGCAAAGGAAACAATCGATAGATTTTATTTACTTCTAACGCGATTGATATACGCACCTAAAAGGCCAATGATAATTGGCCAGACAGGGCTCCGGACCGGTGCAGGTGTCACAGCCGTCAGCGCAAGGCAAACACTTGAATACATCCGAATAGTAATTGCTTATATTGTCCTGATGCTCCTTCCAAGCGATTTCCATGATGGTACCGTTGAATCCATCCGGATGACGCAGCGAGTAAAAGCCACGTTTGCACAGACACTGATAAGCACCCCGTGACCAGCTGTTGCTCGACATTCCGGACAAGATCTTGCCGCTGCTTATTGTCGGCGTCTCAGTGCTCGGCTGTCGATAGTCGCACTACAGAGATAATTATCAAACCAAATGAATTATTCATTAGTATACCATAAAATGATAATAACATCTTTTCGAGATTATTATTCAATTTTGTATTGTTTTTTATTTATTGCCCTTAGTTATTGTGGATCATTATGGACCAATGAACATTTTTATTTGCCACCAGACTCTTAAATATATATATTTTGATTTTTTCATAATTGATAACTTTAAGCATTATTTTCAAATTTGATTTTAAAATAAAATAGTGTGCAAAACTATTATTATTTTAGAATAAAAATGTAATATGTATTTATGCAGAAAAGGTACCTCTGTATTTATAATTGTATTTTTTTAACACACAATAAATAATTCACATTAGATGAAAAGTGTTATTAACGTAATTTGTAGTTTAGCTTGATATATTCTTCAAATTTTTAATTATATATCAATATCAATTATATTTATATAATGTGATGGCGTTTAAGCAACCTTATTTAAAGTAGTTTAAAAAAAAAACCTATTGAAAAATTAAAGCGCTTATAATGACGATTAACTAACAAAATGATGGCATTTAAGCAACCTTATTTAAAATAGTTTGAAAAAACCTATTGAAAAATTAAAAACAAAAGCGCTTATAATGACGAAACAAAATATACTCCACAGCTGAAAAATTCAAAATTTTAAAATTAATAATTATCAGGGACCGTAAAATTATAAGTTTTATTTTAAAAATTACGTTTTAATGATTATAACATAATTTTTACGATTTTCTTCACGAATAATCAATATTTTTGATAAATAAAGTCATATTTAATCATTAAATTGTTCAATAAAAATAAAACTGAAAAATCATGATTATAAATGATTTATATTGTTTTGATCAACATAAAACTCAACAAGGAATAGGTTCCTTAATATTCGTCCATAAATGACATGTGATGTTGCATATGAAAGGTATTAAATAAATAAAATATAATCAATAACTTACCACCATGGAGGCACGATGGCATTTGTGTGAACTGTGAAACGCTTGCAAATCATTTATGGTATCCACATCATTGTTGTGGGCAGCAGCTGGGGATCGACGGGTTGGCTGTCTCTGGCGAAGAAGATGCTGTTGACTGCTGAATCGATACGGAGTCGCATCGCATTGATTGACGCGCAACGAGGTGACATCGATGTCCACGCTGATGAAGCCGCGCAATCCATGGCGACCACTTGGCGGAATGGCAATGCTATACGACACCAACCACTTGCTGACGGCACACGAGAAATACGGATATGTCCACCAGCCTTTGTAATAATTATTTGGTGGACTTGGCGCAAATTTTGGAGATCGCAGCGTTGGACTGGTGCTCTCATCATCAAACCTTTAAAGGGTACATTTAGAGTAGTGATGTTAAGTCCAAATTTAAGATCGAGTTATATATCGAAATAGAAAATCGCCAAATATATGTATCGAGTTTTCGATATAACGGAAAATAGTAGATCGAGTTGCAAATATCGAGTTAATTTTTCAAAAACATTTTTTTTTTAATTTGAAAACGCAATTGTAATCACAAAA
Organism: Drosophila phalerata; assembly: GCA_951394115.2. Lineage (NCBI taxonomy): Eukaryota > Metazoa > Arthropoda > Insecta > Diptera > Drosophilidae > Drosophila > Drosophila phalerata. The sequence continues at coordinate 9,042,556 of OX596008.2, forward strand.
TACACTCGTACTTTTATTAGAAATCTTATTTTTCTTGCATCGTTTTCATGCCTTATTCAAGCCTTGACAATTTTGTGGCTTATACAATATATTACGGATTCTTATAAAAAATTAACTGCAATGAACAAGCCCCAGTAAGTTGTCGACTTTTCATGGAAATCGATTTAATCAACTCGATAGATCGTCAATAAAAATAATCGAGTTGAAGTTCTCATCAATCGCATCGAGTTGTACATCACTAATTTAGAGTCTTATCTAAAAATATCCTTACCAGGGATAACTGTGCGCAGGCTTTTTACCAATCTGCAGTCCCTCCTCCTCATAGCGTTGTGTCTCGCCGAGCTTGTCGTGACCGCCCTTCACCCACCAAACATACGATTGTACTGCTCCATTCGTGAGGTTTAAAGCTAAAATGCGTGCTCCATTTATGTATTCATCAGTGAGCAAACCCTTTGCCAGCGCATCGGAGAGCCCTATAAAAAGAGATAAAAATATATGTTAATTTAGGTCAGCAGCAAGTTACTGCACAAAAAAAAACTGTAGACTGTAGACTGTAGGGAAACTATGCAACGAACAGACAAACAACTGTTGACAGACACATTTATTACAATTTCACTTAAGTTCTTTAATTGGAGTATATAAACTTCAGTTTATCTTTCAATATCCACTCTGTTAATAGTCGATTCAAAAAGGGGAAGTTCTTTTGTTAATATTCGAAAGTTTTCTATGTATGCTAATACAAATAATATATATATAATTAACTGATAATTTATTTAATTTTTCTTTTAATAGAGGCGAGTCGCCAATTTTTTCTCTTCTGCTAATCACAGTTATCAATTGAATTATTATATGTACTTTCACATATGACGATTTTAACTTGTAAAATACAAATAATGAAATAACAATTATATGTAGATTTTTATCATAAAAAATAAATTTACTAAATTTTTAAATTGAATTTAAATGTAATGAAATAATATTTAAATTTAAACTCAACAATATAAAAAAAAACAAGTGGGAAAGGCTATAGTCGAGATCCCGACTATAGGATACCCGTTACTTATTTCACTACATATAAAAGTACTTAAAAGAAAATTTTCTAACAATACAACATCTATTGCATACTATAGGGGGCATTGATTGAAATGATTGCTTAAAGAATCATTTTCAGACAATAACTGCTGTTCTACTTGTCCGATCGTGTTGCGATTCAGTGGGATAATAAATAATAATAATAGATATCAGTGACAACAAGAAAAACTATATTATCTTAAAAACTGTGGGTGTGGTAGCTTTTCGCGATTTGCGAGGGCGGAGGGGGGCGTGGCCAAAATTTGAAACAAACTTGATCTGCGCTGGGTATATAGAAATCTGTGTGCCAAATTTGGTTACTCTATCTCTTATAGTCTCTGAGATTTCTTTGTTTAGACGGTTTTTCGCAATTTGCGGGGGCGGAGGTGGGCGTGGCTTAAATTTGAAACAAACTTGATCTGCGTGGGGTATATAGAAGTCTTTTAGTGAAAGTTTGGTATCTCTATCTCTTATGGTCTCTGAGATCTAGGCGCTCACACGGACGGACAGACGGACAGACGGACAGACACACATGGCTATATCGACTCGGCTATTGATGCTGATCAAGAATATATATACTTTATGTGGTCGGAGATGCCTCCTTCTGCCTGTTACATACATTCCAACGAACACAATATACCCTTATACTTATTTTTTATAAGTAACGGGTATAATTAACAAATACTCAATAAATGTGATAAAATATGAAAAAATTATACAGAATTAAAAAAGATCCAATAACGTATTTTAGTATATTTGTGACTTTTATTTTTTTTTTATTTTTCTCCATTTGCATTTTTGACTCTATTTATTCACTATAGTTTTCAATTTTATTTTCTGATTAAATTGATAAATATATTAACAGTTTTTTAATATAAACTCTTTTTATTGAAGTTGAATTGGAATTACTTTCAGGGCTTAAGTATATAATAATAGCAAATAATTCATTTTATGTTTCATTTTTAAACTAATGTATCCTATATGCGATCTATTCAACAAATGTTTTATAAATTTTCAAAATAATTGCAAATCAATTTAACTCCGTCCAATTTTAAAAAATTACTAACGTAAATCATTTAAAATGTTATATAATTTACACAATTTATCCGGCTGCTATAAACTATATCATGGCTTTTGATTTAATAGTTATTTACACACTGCAGTACCGTTTACACTATTTTTATATGATTAAAAATCGAATCGAAATTTGACTGACGCGTGCTGATTGGAGAAATAACATATTTTTCCAATCATTATATGTAGAATAACAAAAAATTGGAGGTTTTATTTATTTAAATATTGGAACCTTTTCCAATATTTGCATATATACGAAAAAATTAAGGCGCACAAAAACTTGTCTTGATCATATTGTTTTGTGTAAATCAAGTGATTGAATACGTGCAACGAGTGCTATGTTTAAAATAGTGTGACTGTATTTATTGTTTTTTTTTGTTTAACATATCTCTCATTGTTTAATTGCGCAAATTGTAATTTGCTGAAACATTTAATACAAGCCCAGCTGTCACTGTTGTAACGACCTTGAAATAGTTTTTTGTGCTCTTTGTAAAAAAGGGCCATTAAATGGCACACAGAAGCTGCAAGTGTTTTTCAGCCTTGAAGGGAAAAAATGTTGGCAACAATGATTAATATGCGCGACGGGAGAATCTCTCTTCCCATTCCCCTCACAAGCAATGGCCGCATGTCAAAAGTTAATATTTTATATGTATTTTTACCAGCAGCAGAATTTCTGTTTGAGTTGTTATAAGAGAAACGACCAGGAACAAACGTAACAACTGTTTACAAGGTAAACTTATTTAAATTCGATTAGCGCAACTTTCGTGCCACTTCCTGAGGGTGACCACTTCTTACAGCGGGTATTATACCAATGTCATTAAGATCGGAAGTTGTCATCCATTAAATATGAATACATATGTACATGTAGATAGAAAAATATACTAGCTGTACAAATATTGATTTTAATAATGGAGTTGATCAATAGACGTTTTTTTTCAGTCTTAATTTTAACTGGATTACGCCATAATAATTATTGATTCGAAATTCAGCTTAGGAAAACAAAACTTTCCAGTCAAATTGAGTCACTAAAAAACACTGTTACGTGCAGAGTAAAATAAAAATGTGTTGCGAAAATTGATAAAAACAAATATATATTGTATCATACAGTCAAACGATTACTATTTCGCATTTATTTATTTCTTTTTTAAGCATTGAAAAATTGGAATGATACATAGTTTTTGTTAAATATATAAATATAAAACCTTATATGAATAAAACTATATATAAAATGTTGAAAGTCTTCTAAAGTATACATCATTTTAAATAATTTAAGATAGTTATTTATTTAAAAAAATGATGCAATATTTTGAAAAGTACTTTATTTCCCAACAAGTGAACAAATTTTAAAAATGTATATCTCTATAGAGATTCAAATGGGATCTCCTACTAATAACTAATGTATCAAATTTAGCATAGACGCAGAAATATTTCGTTTATTAAATAAATTTGATCACATTGCAACATAATAAATCACTTTATGACATTTTTAGAGTGGCTTTGACACTTCATGGCAGGGTATTTGAGCTTCTTTATACTTCGGATTGTTTTTTTCTTACTATATATATATGTATATTTTGATTAGTATGTATGCAACTTGGCTGCCTTTTACTTTAGAGTAGAATTTTCTCTTGTGCTTGGCATAAAGCAAATACGCACTCACCGGTTGGAAGCCATGTGGCAGCAAAATGTGGCAAGTTTATGGTGCTGCGGGTGCTGAAGTGAAATCGCAACAAAAGGGGAGCAAGGAAGGGGAGATCGTCACATAAACACACAGTGAAAGTTCTTTACCCCAAGTTGCGTCAATCTGTTGCCGCAAGGTCAAAAATTTGCCATAATACGACGACTGTGAAAGTCTGCAACATGGAGCAGGTCGATTGTGGGGCAGGTAGGCAGTCTTATGTTAAATAACATTAGCCATTGCCTGTCAGTCTGTTTAGAATCTCACCTACTATACAAATATCCATACACACAATTCACAGTTTTAGTTACAGTCATGTGTGTTTGTCACGTTTGTCATTCATCATCTGCGTGCGATTTCTAGCACTCGGCTCTACCATCATCATCAATCTTTTGGTCCCCAGTTTGTGAATTTATTACCATTGAATGTAGTGGAATGAGCTACATTCTGTTGCCAAGTGTCTGCCTGTGTATGTGTCTATACACTGATAAAAAAAATGTTCTAAAATCAAGATTTTGGTCTCAGAACTAAGATTTTTGTTATAAAAAATGCGTCGACAACATAAAATTCTTAATTTAAGGGTTAAAGAACATTTAAAATAAAACCAAGTTCTTATTTTAAGAATAAATGTTCTTAAAATTAAAATCAAAAAATAAAAAATAATTATTTTTTTTTTCTTAAATGTTATTCTAATTTGTTAATAGTGCAGTTCGAACCGACGCCTAGTTCTTTACAACTAAAGCAGTGTCTCTAGCCAGAGCACCACTGATCCACCATTTATTTAATATGAAATTCTACATATTTATACCTTCCTAACAATTTAAGATTTTTTTCTTATATTAAGTTTTTATGATTTTTAAGATTACAAATCTTAGCATTAGTAATTTGGTCTTAAAATAATCTGATTTTAAGAACCAAATATGCAGGTCCTGTTTTTCAGTGTAGTTGTATGTAGTTGTGTAAAGCAAGTGCTTTTGGTGTAGGTGTCAAAAATAAACATGCACAACTTGCACAATTGTAACCAATTTGTTTTTTGGGACGCCAACCACAAAAGTTTTGCTCACTTCAACGGCGTTTCTACTACTATGAATATTGGCAATTATTCAAGTTAAACAGGCGGACAAGATTTTCTTATGCCTTTGTCACGCTTAAGTTTATCACTTCACACTCTTTCTCTATGTAAGTATTTGAGCCTTAGCTTGTGAGTATTTGAGCCTTAGTTTCGGGTTGTTTCGATTTAAAAATTCATTTAATTGAATCAGATAGTGGTTCAATCTAATAAGCCGCATAAAAGTTATTTGAGTAATATATATTATATATTTAATATTTAATATTAACAGTTTTCGCTTGATATCCTTTTAATAAATATGAGTATTTCTTAGTAAGGAAAGTGTATCTTTCGAAATTAATGAGATTAATGCATAAGCTGCAAGGTCAGACAGAACTATACTAAAAAGCATTTCTTGTTACGAATGTATTGTATTCTAATTTAGTTAAAAATAAATATTAAAAAAAGTGTGTTATAACTTAAGGTATAGGTAATATAATTATATGGCTCGAAATGCATTATAAATTTACATATAAATACCCCCGACTTAAGCTACGATTCCTCACCTAAGTTTATCAATTGTAAAGATGAGAATCATTTCGTCTGTTTTATTTGTGATCTTTTCTGCACTCGTTGCTAGTTCTGTGGCTTTTAAAAATCGTATGTGATTGGAAATATTCTTAATAAACAGTCCTATTTTGATTATAGCTTTCGATACGATTTATCGGAAGTGAATAACTTTCACGTGTTCTAATTTAGTTTCCTAACAACTTTAAAGTCTGAGAAGCTACAAATAATCATTAAATTCTGATAAAGTAAAAAGAGCATATTAAAATACTTGGCCTAAATGAAAAAATGAAAAAATAAATTTTAAGAATTCCTACAATATAAACAGTGTAAACCGGAACTGCCATAATAGATTTCTCTCGTAATCCTTTTTATACCATGTTCTGCAGCGGAATGCGGGGAACCATATTCAGATGTTAGTGTATGCAGAGGAGACTTTTCCAGCTGGAGCTTTAACCCACATACAAATAAATGCGAGGAGTTTACCTATGGAGGATGTTCTGACAGCGCGAATAGATTTTCCAGTCTTCAAGAATGCCATAACCGATGCATATAATAGTAAACCTACAAATCTAATAGATGGTGTAACCTAATATTGCCCATGTATAGTATTTATTAATATACAATCAAAATTAGTTGAAAGATAATCCCAATAAAAATATTTTCTTTCAATTTTTTAAAGCGCTCACTTACAAACAAAAACATTTTGTCTCTATTTAAAATTTAGAAATTTATTAGTTATTAAACTTAATAGATATTTAGATTTGTCAATCCGAGAATGTCAGCAAAAATTGGAATTGAATAGTAGATGTAAACCAATTTAGTTGAAACTGAATACAACACACAAGAAACTATGTGATAAAAACAAATTAATACTTTAAAACTTAATAGATATTTAGTTTTGTCAATCCGAGAATGTCAGCAAAAAATTGGAATTGAATAGTAGATGTAAACAAATTTAGTTGAAACTGAATACAACACTTAAGAAACTATGTGATAAAAAAAATTGTAATTAGTCAAGGTACAAAATTGTATATTAAGTAGATTAGATACAGCGAGAAGTATTAACGGAGTACTTATTTAAAATGAATACATATACAATTATATATAGCTGACTTAAGTCGAGATTTCGATCACTCGATATTTGCAATTGCCAGTATGAGGTTCTTTTTGTTTGTCTTGTTTGTGGTGTCTTCTACTTACATTGCCTGTTCTGTGGCTTTTAAAAATCGTTTGTATTTACAGTTGAGATTTAGTTAATATAAATATTCTCGTTATTTATTTAAACTATACTCTGCAGCGGAATGCGGTGAGCCACATTCAGAAGTTGGTCTATGTAAAGCAGACTTTGAAAGATAAAGCTACGATCCAGTTGCCAATAAATGCGTGATGTTTCACTATGGGGGATGTTTTGGAAACGTGAATAATTTTTTAACTCTGCAGAAATGCGAAGAGCAATGTCTATAATAATCACAGATCACAATTGTGATGATTTCAGGTCCCAAAAATATACAATATTTATGAAAATAGATATTTACATTTATAAACTTTATAAAATCAATCAATAATAACATCAGCAGAAATTGGAATAAAACTTACATTTAGTAGTTATAAACTAATTGAGTTGAAATTAAAACAAAAAAAAAAAATATTATGTGGAAAAATAACATTAGTCAAGGAAAAAATATGTTTAATAATTTAATTAGTATTAAAGAGCAAAACAATTGCATTTAAAATAAATAAATTTACAATTATAAACACTTCAGCTTAGCTTATATCTGTGAGTTTGGTTTGAATATCTCAAACAAAAATAATTAATATTACTTATTTAATTACATTTAATTCTTTTGAATGCTACAATAATTTCGTGTTATTTGTTTAGTGCAACTAAAATTCTATTTCATTATTTTTTTGATTCTAGTGAAATGACACATTTGACATTTATTAAGGTAGTTTATTATGATGTCATTATAAAATTGAGAGATAATCTTGTATCAAAAATTTTTATACATTTTAATTCCTGTCCTTATATGAAACTGATTATAGTTGAGTTAAGTGGAAATTCATATGGAATAAAAGCGTTCTCTTGTCATTAATCCATTTTCTTGAATACAACGCTGTACAACATGGCGTATGCGTGTTCTTAACATTTTAACTGATTTTACAGAAATTTGTGCACAACCCGATTGTCCTCTTTATCATGTAAAAGTTGATGGGACATAAAGCTCTGGGAGAAATCAGAGATGAAAACAAGCCGAATGTGGCAAACAACAATGCACAACGCACAACTTTAAATTAAAATGTATATAACATGTATGTATATATGCATGTAGAAGAGCTAAAAGGAACTGGGGAGCAAAGGGCAAAGTCGAGTGGTAAGGGGTAAGAGCAGGATGTTTGATGCGCCACAAGTGCGTCGTTGTCAACCCCAAGGCAGGCGACGCGCTGTCATGCCAAGCGACCGAACGCGAAACCCCGGACACGGACACAGACACAGACACGGACACGAACACGGACTTGGAAACCAGACCAAGCTCAGTTATGGGAAAGCAGTGGTATCCAGTGCTGCCAGCACATCCGGAGCAAAAATTGCTAGATTTCGAAAATAGAAGTTTCCAAAAACGGGCAAAAAATAAAAAATGGAAAATTCTTAAATTTAAAAGAAACATGATTTGTTATCTTAACCAATTATATTAACATTTAAATCAGGGAATAATAGTACCGGAACCGTTAACCGAAATTAACCGTATCATTTTAAGTACCGGAACCGAAGCCGTAAACGAAATAAATTAGTTTATAAGAACCTAAAACCAAAACGTTTGTACCGGAACGCTTTTGGTACACTTTTTGAAAAATAAGTTTTTGTTTTCTGTATGTATGTCATTTTGCTAATTTTTCTTTCTATTAAAAAATTAATTTAAATTTAGGTTAGGTTTATCTCGATAAAATACAAACATATAGTACGTGTGTATGTACAAATCTGTTAATATATTTTTGTTTTATAACATTTTTGTTTTTGTTTTAATTTAATTGCTGTACTGGTACGTGTCGGTACTGATACCGGAACCGATAGGAAAAAACCGAAATAGAACCGCTTACCGAAATAGTTTCGGGACGTACCGGAACCGAAACCGGAACCGATATTTGTTTCCCTGATTTAAATAAATAATGCCTATAATGCTATCTAACTCGTCAACTTCACTTAAATCAGCGTACTTCTCACTATCAATAATGTTTGTCAAGTAATAAAATGCTTCTAAATTTTTGGCATGTTAACCAAGCAACGACTTCAATTAGTTCATATAATCGAATCACTCAGTTAAATACAAGTTCCAATATCCTTGTGAACCATTATTAATCGTAATTTGTGCTATTAATTTCAAGAAGTTATAATAAAATGGGAAAATGCTATAGAAAAATAAAAAATGATAGTTTTGTAATAAAGTTGCTAAGATTGCTAAAGAAAAATTTAAAATTTCTAGACTTGTGGCTTATTATAAGCCGCTTATAGCATTATCGTTAAAAAAGTAGCATTTTTTTAAGTTACTAGATTTAGCAACTAAAATGCTAAACTGGCCGCACTGGCGGCAGAGTCAGAGGCAGAGGCAGCAGCCTTGACAACCGGCAGGCAGAGCGAGAGCTGTCAGTGTGTCATTTATGTATGTGTATGTGAGCATAGTCAAGGACAACAGACGCACAATGAACTCATCGCAGTCGCACTTGCACTCGGTTTGCGTACAGGATAATAGCAACAACAACCGAGGCAGCTGGTTGCTTTTTGTGTCCTGGACAGAGTTAAAACTCCCTCTACAAAGCTCTCAGCAGAGTCTCCTCATCTAACTCTCAAAAGGTGCGACGTGTCAGCAAAAATCGCATAAAGCGAAAGCAAATTTGCTGTCAACGTTGTTGTTGTTGTTCCCGTTGAGCAACAGGATGAGCCATATGTACTCTTATGTGACATACAGAATTTGGCATTTGCTGTACCCCATACATTCCAACCATCGCATCCATGCAACGCCATAAACTCTACATCTTTGGCCATGAGGTCCTTGAAATTTTGATGTCTCGCATAAATTATTCGGGAGAAAGCTTCTCGCAAATCGAATAAATTTAAGCCAATTTGAAGGTGATGGTAGATGGAATATGGTAGGTTGTCTTGCCATCTCCATCATGGAGATGTCTGTCGCTCTCTTTGTCTGCCACTCAAGGAATATCAATTGCTTGGTTGTCCTTAAACGTTTTGATTGAGAGCATGTAAAGGAACCAAAAATATTTTAGCGTGAAGCTATCACTGCGGACGGCAGTTCGCGCGAAAGAAGCACGAAGGGTGCGAATTGCGACTAGCATTATATACAGCTAATATGGAAAATTTGCTATAACTGTCCGATCAGTTATATACCGATCGAAACGCTTAGTCCTAACTTACGAAATGGCATACTAAAACTTTTTCCAACTCACCTGGGTCATGAGATAAGGGGGTGTTAGTGGGAATAAATTTAAATAATGGCAGCTAATGGGCCTATCGGTAAAAATTTTTATTTTTAAAAAATTCTTATTAAAATTACGCTTTGATTTATACCTCGACCACCCAAATCCTTTAACTAGTTCAAAAGATCAATAATTTTGAAATTTTTAGTGGATCTCTCAAAATGAAATGAAAGGTCAGTTTGTTTATCTGTTAGTCTGTTTGAATCAAAGCGTCAAAGAAGCTTAGCGGGAAAACACTATTTCCCGCTTAAATTGAAACCCAAACAGTTTGCAAGCCGTTTGTCCTATATATCGTTGGAAAGGTAGCTTTAAGGACCTTTAGTCGTACGAAAATTGGCATTCGGCACTGCGCAAAAAGTAATTTTCGTGTTTTTATTTGATTAATTTATATTTATATTTAAGATTATTATATTAAGCTTAATTTTGTTCGTCACAAAATTAGATATCAGAAATTTTGGGGCTAAACATTTTTTTCCTCACTAGACTCCTACCTCGTGAGGAGGTTATTTTTTGTGGGATAAGTTTTTCAAGCAATGGGTTTTTAATATATTTATTTGTTGCCGTAGTAAAAATTATACTAGAAAATTTTAAAATAGGTAATTGCTACAGGTTATCTCTTATTACTTAAAATATTACGAGAAATTGCAATATTTGTATTTCTATTTGACTTTTTGTCACAAAATCCATCTTTAAAAGTTAAAACTTTATTGAATTTAAAGGTGTTTTATCTGTCTTTAAGTAAGAAAATAATGCTTACTTTACATTATTTTACTTGTGATCCATTTAAAAAAAAATGTTTTTTCAGCAAAATCGTATTTTTAAACATTTACCTGCTTTACTTCGTTGAGCATTGAATCTTAAAACTAAACCATTTTCCTTTTACATATAGCTTAGCTTTGTAATGATTATTTGATATTCCTTTTATATTATTCGTATATGTAGTATTTTTGTTACATATATCTCTATCAAAATCTATATATTAGTTAAAAATTGTTTGTACATTTATGGCTAAAAGTAGCTTATGGCAATTATTTAAGTGGTCTTAAGTTGTCAAAATGCTTTTGGGCCAATGATGTTATTTCCATATCCGGAAATGAATGAATTAGCAGTTGAATGTGAATCGATATTTAACGTATACCAAAAAGCGTGACATATTTATATACTATGCACATACATATATAGTATATATTTTTGGGTAATCGCTACTCACCACCATGCCGAATAATGCCCACTTCCTGGAGTATCGATGCTGCCAAATCCGCCTTTTGTCTGGAGCTCTCGAAGCGTTCAGAGTTGATGGGCACTTGGAGTGGTCGATACAGCGTTGAGATGCACAATGTGCCCAAGTTTTCAGTCGCAATGTCGTGTATTGTCACCAACGAATGCTCAATGGCCGTCTATAGGATACGATGAAAGAGAATATAAGTATTTATAGATGCTTCAATAGACTTTCAGCCTGAATAAAGTCTGTCCCTGTCTATCTCTTTAACCGTAATCATTTGGTTGGCCAACATGTTGACAAAACGCATTAAAAATAAACTTTTGGCTTTCCTTTTCTACCTTGTCTTCGGTCCCTTTTATCGTTTGAGTGGAAAATTACGTTATTGGCATCACTTTGTTCTAAGCGCAACAAACTTTGCCCCAATGTCAATGCTATAACAGCAGGCTTTAAATTGTTTGGCCATTGTTTTGAGCCAAATTGATAAATTGGCCCCTTAACAACAGACCGTAAAGCTCTCTAAGATACTTAACTATATTGCCAAGTCAACAATTTCTTTGATTTGCATTCGATTTTTATATTGGACAATAGAATTTGGAGTTTAAGTTTTCGAATCTTTTTCAGTTTAATTTCTATTTGTTTGTGGATGAATTTTAGAGATTTAAGCAAACTAATATTTATTATAGCTTATAGCTGAACACAGAAAATCTTTATAGTTTTAATTTCTAAACAGGGGTTTTTTCTTTGGAAATGTTTTTTTATGAAGGTTTGAAATGCATTGACTAGCTTAAATTATAATTTATTAAGATTTAATACTTAAAATTATACTCAGAAGTTTGTTTACGATTTTTTAAGCTATTTTCTTAAAGACTTTTCACATTTTTCCATTTTCAACTTTATAACATTTTAATGCAGAATTTCGTCGTAATTGCATCTATTTAAGTTCTAGTTGCAAAGCCACGTGAAAACTTAAATTGATTATCCTAACCACAAGGCACTTTAGGCAAGTTGCACTTAAGGAATTAAGGAGCTGCTCCAAATAGAGGCATTAAGTGCCAGCTAAGTTTATTTAATATTCGACTAAGTGTTGTGCAATCGCGACGTCAATTCAATTATATTGTTGTTGCAGCTGTTTGTACCACGCTCTAATACTTGAAAGTGTCAAAAGTGCCCCTCTTTGTACCTTAATACATCCCTCAATTATTATAAACAATTGCACTTGTCGCTAATTGCAGTTAATGATGAATTATACTTAGTTTGTTTCCCCACTCTCTACAATTACACCCCATTACACATAATACTCAACTCTCAACTCTCAACACTCTACATTCCACTTTCCACTTACACGAGAAACGATGTTGCCATCGCCAATTCGTAGAATGTTTTTAAATAGATTTCCAAGGGCTGCAGTTGCTCCTGTCGAGGAGTTGGGCAATGATGTAGATGTTGCTGCAGATGTTGCTGTTGCAGCTTCAATTGCTGCGATTATTGTTGATGTTGATGGCAAGTTTGCTGTGCCCGTTGGCAGTGTTGCTGTTACCACTGTTGAAGTTGTTGCTGATGTTGTTGCATTTGCATGCTCAACTGCCAGCAACAGCAACAGCATCAACAACAACACTCGCAATTGCTTTGTCTCTTTTACACAAATGCCAGCAACTTGTTGCTGTTGCTGCTGTCGCTGTCGCCAACAACTGCCATCTCGAGTTGCAGCCTCCAGTTGCCTCCTTTTGCGCCACTTTCCTGCGTTGAGCATGCATTTCATTGTTGTTTTGCATTTGCCACTGTGCAGCTGCAACAGAAGAAAGTTGTAGAGGGGAGGACATTAGTAAAAGCCTGCAAATAATGGCTTTTTTAATAAGTACTTCCCAAGCAACCACCCAATCTGCCCACTCGTAATTGTAAGAACTTAGTTTAAAAAAAAAACCATCCAACTTGATTCATATTTAATTAGTTAAATGAATGCCTTTCGTCGCCACACTTTAACTTTTCATTTATTGTTTGTCTCGTTGTCCTTGCTGCCGGCACTTTCTGTCATCCTAAACGTATTTTTATTGTATCCCAGTGCTTTAAAGTAACCTGTCAGATATTCAAGTACCACAAATGGTGACATTTTTAAGGGTGCAAGAATGATTGAATTATGATCTGGCATTTCCACAGAAAGTCCACCGCGACCAAAATTTTAAAATTGATCAAAAACTCACATCTTGTCAGATTATCATTCAGAAACGAATTTAAGTTACTTGTTTGAAAAATTTATTCATAAATTAACCTAGTATACAGGAAATACCGACAGCAATCTTGAATAAATTGAGCTTTCTAAATTTTTGCCTGTTTTATTAAAAATTTGATAATTCTCTCTTCCTGCATCAAATAGTTAATGAAAATGCAAACCGTGAAACTATTCTAAAGAGTATAGTCATGGTTTCAGACCGTACTTATTTTATTTTTGGTATTTTAAAAGTCCATTTTAAGTAAATAGCTGTCTTTGATTAAGCCTCTATTGTCATAATTTATTCATTATAGTTTTATCCAACCTAAGCAAATGGCAGTTATCAACCGAAAAAGTTTGTAAACAAATATATAAATAAATTGTCAAAATATTTTTTTTCGTATACAGACGACGTATAATAAATACACATTTTGCCACATTCTGTGCTCAAAAGAAAGAGATGAACAGACCAGTCTGGAATATAAGAGCACTTGTGCTTCCATAATATTGTGTGTGTTTGTAAGAAAGTTACAGGTAAATGTAGATGCGAAGTCAACCTACAACGAATCTCGTAATGTACACAAATGCAAAAGGCAAAAAATATACAGAGCAAGCGGAAACACTTGCATACTACTTCCAATTCCTCCCATTGGCCCCTTTATGTTTATGGGCCTTTTATGAATGAGAAAGAAATGTAAATATGAAATAAAAAGTAAGAATTTGTGGAGACCGGAGAAAACTCAACTTAAGATACCCATTTTAAGTTACTTTTATTATTTAATATTTTAATATGGATATGATAAATTTGTCTTCCTAGTATACATAGAAGTTTTATTTATTACCAGACTTGGACTTGAACATTGATATATTAATTGTTTTACTATATACTAAATATTGAGGATTTATCTCTAGGAAAGTCTTTGTGAATTTTTTTCTCATTCCTTTTTAGAACTATAACAAAAACTTGTAAGATTCTGGTAGAATTTTCTTAGAACTTATAGCTGTCAGTATGTTAATTAGGTTTCTTTCTCTGTAGTAAAATACCTTTGATAAGCATTTTCGGTTACAGGGTATCTGAAAAGACTAAAAAGAAGAGCGAAAGTTATTGTGTTACATGTCTTTTGCATTAGCAGAAGCAGCAGCAAAATGACGACTAAACTGTCATGTTGTGCAACAGGATTTACAATTGCAGGAGAAAAGGATTGCGCTGATGTTTCTGAGAAAGAGTTAGTACCACATCAGTGAAGGCTTGATGGGGACATCGTTGAAATGAAACTCATTCACTTTTATTTTTTGCTTGTCATAAAAACTGTTCTGGTGAAAGTGGTCGAAAGTTTGTCATCATCAACTGCTCAGACAGTTCTGTTCCACTTATATTTTTGCAGTCAACGCTTAAAATTACTTGCCATTTGCATGAAATTGTACAAATAATTGCATGCCTTTTAAAGCCATTATATAAATTTGTAAGTGTGTAATGCGAATTGTGTATTTAGTTGATGCATTTTTTTATTCGATTGCAGATTATTAATTGATTTTTGATTTCTTTTAGTTGAATACCATTTGGTTATATTGATTTCTTTAGAAATTAAGAATTGATTACATTATAGCTATTTTTTTATTGGAAATTATTTATTTTATTAATTTTTATATCTCTTTCAAATATTCTGATACTTCTTTCCAGCGGCTTGCACAATTTATGCATGCGAATTTTAATTTTTATAAATTAAAAAAATAAAATATGTAATACGTATATGTGTGAATTTAATTTGTAAAATTATATTTTTGTGTTCCGTATTTATATAATTTATTAATATTTACTATTATTTATTTATTAAACTCCAAAAATTATGCTATACTTTTTTTCTAATTGTGTTTCAAAAGTAGAGTTTAGAAATGGTCTTCTTAGGGCCGATTTTTCAATGCTTAGTTAAGTGTTTTGATAACTATATCAGAGATATTTAGACGTAAAATTAATGAAATTAATGTCAAATTTAAAAATGTCTATTTTATCAAAAATATCTAAAATACAGTCGATAATCTTACTATGTACGTGTATGTATTATTTAAAGATAATATTTGATAAATTGCTAAAATTCGAATTTTTTAAACAGAGTACTACCCTAAATTTTACGGATTAATAGGTTTCGTTCACATTATGTTTTTAATATCCGAGCGAAGCTAATTAAAAGTTGTAATTTGAAATTCAAAAACACCGAAAAAACAACATGAACTCAAACCAACAAAGCAACGGCAGTTGTGGCTAATGAATAATCGTAGTCAGTTTCATTCAACATTTTTATTTTCATTTGTCCTAAAAACTGACTGAAATAAGTATATATATATTTTTACAGAGGACTCAGAATAACTAAACACTGCGAAAAGTGAGCAAAAGTGGGTTTTGCCTTTTAGCAAAGGGGGCGTGGCACCGAAGGCGTGCATTTTAAATGGCAGAGCACGGATTAATTTGCATCCAACTGGTCGCAAGTGGCTTCTGTTCGCTTCTGGGCGTTATGGCCAATGGGCGTGGCATGGCTGGCACTCTGCTTTGCCATGCAAAACATGCAGCTGCAAAATTGAGAGAAGACCGCTCAAAAGTCAAATAAAAGAGCTTACAACACAAATTTTTTTTAGCACATTTTTGTATTTCTCTTTTTTTAGGTATTTTATTTTAAATTTCTTTTAGTTTATTTTTCGGCACACAAATTGTTGAAAACTTTTAAGAAATTTAGGTTTACTTTGATGTTGACAGCGCAGAGTTTATTTTATGACTATTCTTTGCGATAGTAATGATAACAAGCCATAGGTCTTGAACATATATAATATTATTTAGTTGTAATCATGTAAAATTATTGGATATGCAATAAGGATAACATTCCATTTTCATTACGCCTACAGACATGCTAATGACTATTTTTCTTCACAGTCAGTTGAGCTTTCTCATCAAGATCTATACAAGAGTAAACTTAATTCCATAAATCTAGGATATATATGCTTATCAATCCACATGCTTGAATAAATTCTTTTGTATCTCTACCCATCATTCAAGTGTAAAATTAAAATGTTATTAGGAGTTATATAATTTAATAAAATTGTATTATTTTTTTGATGTGGTTATAACACTGTTGGGTAGCTTGTTCTTGTCGAACACTGCAATTGAAAGTGTCATCGAGTACAGTCATAAAGTTTAAACAAGCATTTCCTAGAATCTCAAACATATGATGACGAATTGCTATGTGAAAGGACTCTTTCCAATGGATGGTAATTTATAAAACATGCTGAGCATAATTCTTGGAATCGCATATCAGCAAAGGGTACTTAACGAGTTCAGTTTTCACTCTCCCTTGTAATTTTAATTCACTTGTTTGACTCTTAATTACACTAATTTAGATGCAAACTGCATTTGTCAAGACGGCGACTGCGACATCCTGTGTGTTTGTGTCTGACTCAGAACTCCTGCTTTGAAGTAGGGGTATTTTTGAGGAGGAATGCTTTTTATGAGCATCCCAATGACGAGTCTTGTGGAAGAAAATTCTCAACCATGTTTGATTGCCTTGTTTGCCATGCTGCAGTCTTTGATCTGCGACAAGCTAAAGATGGGCTTAATTATGTCGTTATATTTAATGGGGCCAATAAAGAGGACAAATTTCATCATGACATCAAGTTCAAGTTGAATTTGTGTTTAAAATACTTAAACTAGACACGTTAAAAACTTTTTAAAATTAAGCTAATCATCTTATTATATTTTAGTTTCTAACTAGTTTCGCGCTAGTGATAAAATCAGCACGAAGGTTGCGAAAGGCGACTAGCAATATTGAAAATTTTCTATGACTGTCCGATCAGATCAAGCTATATACCAATCGAAAGGCTTAGTCCTAACTTACAAAATAGCATACTATAAATTTTATCAACTCACCTGGTTTTACGAGATTTTTATATATTTTTTTTATAGCTAATCAAAAATACGCGTCGATTGATACCTCAATCTTCCTAATCCGACAACTAGTTCAAAAGATAATTATATTTGAAATTTTAATTGGACTTCTCAAAATGAAATGAAAAATCAGTTTGTCTGTTTGCATCAAAGCGCTAAAGAAGCTCAGATGTAATAATGGGGATTTATTCCTTTTCGAAAATCTTGAAATATTTGTTCTACGACATTTATAATTTCCCGCTAGTTTAGCGAAAAAACCCTATTTCCCGCAGTTTCCTAACCGTAAAAGCTACAGATATGTCCTATATACAGGTGGAAAGGCTTTTAGGCGTACCTTTAAATTTTTTATTCAATTTATTTTATATTCGGCACTGCGCAAAAAGTAATTTTTATGTACAAAAAAGCTCACCCTTTTTGCGCACAGTGCAGAATTCCAATTTTCAGGTATTGTTTTTTTATATTTAATATATATTTTTATATTAAACTTAACTTCGTTCGTCACAAAATGGGATATCAGAAATTTTGGGGCTAGAATATGCTTTCGTCACCAGACTTTTACCTGGTGTAGACGTATTTTTTTGCCTTTTAGTTCCAATATTGGCACCCCTTTTAAAAGTTAATAATAACGAACATCCTTGAAATGTGTCCCACAACGTCTTCTAACTGATGTTGCACTTTGTCAAAAGTTTCTCCTCCTATTTCCCAAGTCAACGAAATAACAGTAAAAATGTGGCAATAGCAGTAGAGTGCAATGCCACGCCTTGTTGCCACAGGGGCAAACACATCAAACGCAGCTGTTGCCTTTACTGTTGCTTCAGCTTCTTCTCCGTTGCGATTTTGTGCGCATATTTTTGTCTCAACCTTCTTTAAATTTAACGTCAAGCATTTTTTATACACTTACAAACGATAAGACAACTTTTTCAAGAGGTTTATTACTCAAAAATAATAATTTTTAGGAATATATGTTCGCAAATTCACATTCAAAATGAAATTAACTAGAATTTAAATGAATACTTCTTCAAAATGAATACTTTACTCGAAAAGGACAGAATTCCTAAGAATACTAAATATATTAGATAAAAAAGATTTTTTAGCTTTTAAATAACTTTTTTAAAGATAAATAGATATGGTAGAAAATCCTAATAGGGATAAGTTTTTATAAAGCTCTTTTTATATTATATCAAATATTCAGAGTGGTCTTGCATAATATTACTGTGGCTTTGATTTAAATGATATATTTACATTATATTTTTGACCCAAATTAATGCTAGGAAGTATTCTTTGAATGCTTAATAGTTTAATGTCTTTTCAAATAGTATATTTTTAGACCCCGTACTTAAAAAAAGTACAGGGATCTATTGGGTTTGTTAATTATAAGATTAAGTTTGGAAACTCTGATTTGAATTACAATCTGTAATTTTAAAATTACTTGAATCGATAAATTTTTTTTTATTTTCAGAAGATTCCTCTTAAAAGCAAAGTATTATATTAGTTTTAGATTAGTTTTAGAGAGCGTATTTACTCTTCGACAAACTGATGTTTAAGGTGTGCTGTGCATTTTTCCACATGGTATGCGTTTCAAAGAAATCGCACGAAAAATTTGTCAACATGTTTATAATCGTTGGTTGTCGTCGTAAGTCGTTGTCAGCCAGCCAACAGTTGTTGCCTGTCACAGATGCCGGCTTAATTTATAAAGGACTAAACAAGAGTTGAACCTACACCTTAAACCTTCTGTTTGTGTGGATTGTACTCTATAAAGGACGGGTTTGTCTCTTTCATAAGTACATATATGGGTTAAATGACTTCCTCGTTTGGCACGGCAGCAAAATAAACAAAACATTGAGGGCACTTTAGACACACCCCCCATTTTCAATGACGCCTTCGTCTAACCACTGTGTCCATTGGCTTTATTTAAGCCGGCCATCAGTGGCAGTTATTCTTGCAAGTGGGGGATCCAAATGAAGAGGGACAGAAAGAGGGAGAGTGTGAAGCATAAACTATCTTTATGCCCTTTTCGACCCTTTCATAAGCACGTTTTTATCTGCTTTACACATTTGTGCGTTGGCTTTGGCTTTTTTGCTTGCTGAGAAATGCTTTCAGCTTAACAATAGAACCTCTTCCTTTAAGAAAAATATACCATATAAGATGAAAAGAGTAGAAAAATAAAGTATCAACTGCTGATTTTGTCAGTTTTCTTTCTCATTGATTTTCGATCATAATAATTTGATGTGTGTTTTATGTGCCGGAAAGCGGCTAAAACTCATATCGGGAATTCATTCTGGTTGCCAGTCAACATCAGACAACATCAGCAATTGTCATTGCAATGCATTTGATTTGATTTTTATGCCTTGTCGTCATCTTTTTTATGGCTTTATAATGTGCGTCTTATCTGCCCTGGGATTATACTTTGCACATACATAGCTGAGCAGCTGGCATTAAACTCGGAATCCGTTTCAAGTTGTGTACGTTTATAACAATGAAAAACATATGCACATATCGTATACAATAATTTCATTTAATAACAAGGGGGCTCCGCCCCCTACTCGCTTCGCTCGCAGTGAGGTGCGGCTACAGTCGAGCACGCTCGACAGTAGGATACCATGAGCCCAGGTACTCTTTTATAAATGTTGATTTTCGACCAATTATTCCAATGGCAGCTATATGATGTATGGAACCGATTTGAACCAAATCTAACCAGAATTTACAAAACCAACATAAATGCATATTCTATCAGTTTGGGTAAGATATCTCAAAAAACAAAAAACTTTTTCATACTAAAACTTGATTTTCGGCAGAACGACTGTATGACAGCTATATGATATAGTGGGCCGATTTGGACCAAATTTGGTCAGGATGTATAATACCACCTCAAATGTATATCGTGTGAGACTGGTTGAGATACTTCAAAAATTGAAGAAGCTTTCATACTTAAACTTCATTTTCGATGTATCGTTCCGATGGCAGCTATATGATATAGTTGTCCGATCCAAAAATAAAAACAAACTTGATCTGCGTACGGTATCCAGGAACCTACATACCAAGTTTGAAGTCTCTAGCTCTTATGGTTTCTGAGATCGACGCGTTCAAACAGACGGACAGACAGACGGACATGGCTCAATCGACTCGATTGTTGATCCTGATCAAGAATATATATACTTTTTGGGGTCTGCCACGCCCCCTTCTGATTTTTGATGAAAATTTCATTCCGATCGGACAGTAAATAGCCAAGATATTTAAATAATAAATTTTGCTGTTTCGATGATGGAGCGTTGACAGTAATTAAAATTTGAATAACTTGAAAACATGAAAATTGAATAAACATAATATATAACAAATTGGCCTTCTATACATAATGGGCTTCAGTGGCGTAGTGTGCCGAGTTTCAGCGCCCGTGATATGGTTAGTCATCCGACCGTGAGTTCAAACCCTGGCAGGGACATATGATTTTCAATTCATTCATTTTGCATTCAAATTCAAATTGTATTGTTAGAATTCTTTGTAAATTTAATGTTATTTACATTTACTATAAAAATTTATGTTTTTAATAAATTTATCTTTTAATTTTTTACGATTCAAATATATTATTAAACTAAATTTTGAGCTTCAATTATGTTACTATATGAATTAAGTGTTGGTTAATTTATTTATTACAACATTTTGCATGTTAAACGTGTAGTTTTGGTTTTATCTCTGTTAATGTTTTACATATGCTTCACAACACCAAATAATAATGTTAAGCTAGAAACTTCTTTTGTTTTGTCGCGTGCTTAAATATGTATGCATGTGTGCACTTAACAGATCTTAGAATTGTGTATATGGCTGTCTCGCTCTCCCTAATGCTTTACGCATATGTATGTCTATTTGACTTTACATTGGCTCGTCTTCAATTCTTTTTTGCGCGTTGTCTTCGAGTGATTTTGAAATTGACTTTGCGATTTAACGAGTGTAACTGAATTAGATAAATGGTGCGACTAGTGTTCATAAATAATGTTTAACAGAAGACCCTAGGACGGCATATAAACTATAAGTTATTTTAAGTTTATTTTAAATATTATTTAATTTTTAGCAGTGGCTGCTTTTGGAGTAAGTACGGGGTCTCCGACAGTCGAGTATTTTCGACTGTAGCACCGTCCTACTAGTTTTAAACTATTTTGTTTGTATTTAAGCTATCAACAAGCATCGATATTAATTGAAACTATCGATAGTCCAAAGAGATTCAATCCCAATTGATTTTATGGCAAAAGGAGATTGATGTAGGTTCTTTACGCCATGACAGCTTAGAAGTTAGGACTGCCTCAGGATCCCGTAAACGGACACGCAATTTCGGCAAACTAATTTGCAGACAGACCCATTCACAGACTCGCATACACACACACACACCCATCTATATGCAAAAAGATGGGAATGTTATCGTGTAAAATCAAATGTTTCATCGAGGCACACATTATGCAAAACACATGCCAATAACAAATCAGCTAACAGCAACAACAGCAACAACTACAATTACAAGAACTACAACATGACAACTGGATAAACAAAGTCAAAACATCAACAGCTGACAACTTCAGTTATTCCGCTTGAGTTGTGACGCATTTTGGCCAAGGGACGCAACCGGGCAGCAAATTCCCAATGCCCAGTAAAAGGCAAAAAGGAAAATCTTAGGGGCGAGTCAAGGCAGTCAGACAATGAAAGGCGTTGGCAACGCTTTCATTTCCTTTCGGCCCGTCCGTCAATGGCATTTTGGCCAACACTTAAACGCAAATGAGATGATGGCCGAGTAGCCAAAGCAAAAATCTAACCGCTGGCGAAGGCACAAAATCTCATTAAATTAATGCAAGCCTCAGGAGTTTTTTTCTGCTCCCAAAACTAATTCGTGGAAGTGAAGCGTCTTTCGCGAAATTGTGCCAAGATTTGAAATGTTTGATAGGCCAAAACGAAAACCAAACTGAACCGACATGAAATGGTGGCCCAGCATCAGCCGAAGGCGTCTAAGTATCAGCTTAATTTGTGTGTATATAAAAAGTCTCTTGGTATATTGCAGGATTTTCTCTATGACATGCAAAATAGGCGTCTAACAGATCTGAGGATTTAGATGTTTCGTGTCTTGGGCATAGGACCGCACATATTGGTCTAATAACGGATGTAAATCCAAGTATCTCATAATGTACGAGAGATAGCTTATCCACTTCAAGATGCATTTAAGCAGACCAGAAGCTGGTTTAAATTGAAGAAGGTAAAGTAGAAAGGGAATGAAGTGCAAATAATTCAAGACTTTATATTTTGAAAATAACAGACACCAAAATTACTCTGTAGGTTCTTCTTTACTTTTTTGTATCGTACCAGTAAATCTTAAAGCAACCATAGAACGATCGGTCGAATATCAAGTTTTAGTATGACAAACTTTTCTGTTTTTTGAGATATCTTAGGCACACTGACATTATCAGTTTTTTCCATAGTAAATACGGAGCCCTCGACAGTCCGGCGATTAGTTTAGCTTATCATACTTTATAGCTTCAAATTCACATTTAATCATAATCAGTGTTGAATTTCCGCTATTAAGGTTAAGAAACACAAATTTAAGATGAGCAATTCATTGGCAAAAGGTTAAATCAGTAAGACTAACAAAAATACCAATAAACAGTAATCAGTAAGACTAACAAAAATACCAATAAACAAAAGATAAAAAGTTTTTAGTGTATTTATACACAAACAAAATCAATATGTTGAAGGACATTAGACAGTTTATTATATCATTTTTCAGCAACCTTAATCAATCAACTACAACACCATCCCATTTTACGAAATCCCCCAACATGTAGATCTACCATAAAATCCTGAGCACGTGTTTAGACTTAAGCAAAATTCTGTGCTTTTTAGCTTGTCAACGCACACACAACAAAAGAATTTGTTGTGCAAAACCACAACGAATGCAACAAGGTTGGAAAAAAATATAAAAACGGTTAGCCAAACATAATATAATAAAATTATTCCCAGCTACCCAAAAGTTTGCCACAATCCTCAAATCGCGTTGTTCAGACTGTCCGGCAGAGATTTAAAGTGACTTTCGTAATGCAGCTCACTCGTGTTTATTTTTCTAAACTAAATAAAAGTAAAATGGATGAGCCACAAGAACAACAAGAACAAACAGAACTAGAACAATAATCGATGGACATGTTCACGGCACTTCCGCTTATATGGTACATATGTGCTATATATTTTAATATATCCATTGAAAGCGGTATATTGTATAAACGGGAGTGTATGTAAATTAAAGATCATTCACAATTTTTCAACCCTCAATTATTATTTAAATTAGATGATAAACCCATAAGTTATTTAAGGTGCACTGATTGAATTATTTTATAATTGAAATTTAAATTGATAACTGTGTATTAAAAATATTATACAGAATATAAACTGAAAGTAAATTAGAATTATGAAAGAAATTCACCAATTAAATATATATCTATCTACTATCTGCCTGCGTTAGTGATAAAGCTACAATGCCATTGGTAAAACTCTAGTGACGAAAGCATAATCTAGCCCAAAAATTTCTGATTTCCAATTTTGTGACGAACGATCTTATTATTAATAAATATTTTATATAAAAATATTAATTATTAAAAAAAAATATTGAGTGAGCTTTTTCGTACATAAAAATTAATTTTTGGGCAGTGCCGAATATCAATTTTTTTTTAAATTAATATTTTTATATAAAATTTTTATACGTAATATATCTGAATTTTAATTATAAAATAATTAAATCAGGGCTGTTTAAATAACTTATGGGCTTATCATCTAATTTAAATAAAAATTGAGGGTTGAAAATTCTTAAATGATCTATGGGATTTATTTCTCTTAAAAAATCTAAAAATGTTTGCTCTTAGTTATGTATAAAATTCAATTTCGTTTGTCACAAAATTGGATGTCAGAAATTTTGGGGCATGAAAAGACTTTTGTCACTAGACTTTGGCCTCGTGAAAAAGTTTTTTGGGTATATTAACATCTGAAGGGTATCTCTCAGTCACCCATTCATTTGAGTTCGTACATTATCCTTGTGCGGTTTTCGGTTCTTTGGGGCTTATATTTTTCCACATATCGAATGTGCATATGCTCCGATTGCTTCAGCATCGGTGCGTTTTGCTTTTCTCTACTTTTTCCGCGATTCGCTGCTTAGTCATGCCCATGAAACGCGCAACGCGTTGCGAAATTTTCTAACGGTTGACAACAAATAAATACGGGTATAAAACATGCCGTTGACGTCATCAAACACATCTAAATGTTAAGCTTATCCTTAGAAATTATGTATGAATTGAAATTAGGTAAGAAATCTTATGAAAATGGTAACGAACATTTTTATACCCGTTACTTATAAAAAATAAGTATAAGGGTATATTGTGTTCGTTGGAATGTGCGTAACAGGCAGAAGGAGGCATCTCCGACCACATAAAGTATATATATTCTTGATCAGCATCAACAGCCGAGTCGATATAGCCATGTGTGTCTGTCCGTCTGTCCGTCTGTCCGTCTGTGTGAGCGCCTAGATCTCAGAGACCATAAGAGATAGAGTAACCAAACTTTCACACGTAGATCAGAAATGCGTTGGAGCAGGTCAAGTTTGTTTCAAATTTTGGACCCGCCTCCTTCCACGCCCGTAATTCGCGAAAAACTGGTCATCCGTCTGTATAAACACAAGGATCTCAGACACTATAAGAGATAGAATAACCAAATTTGTCGCACAGATTTCCATATACCTCACGCAGATCAAGTTTGTTTCAAATTTAAGCCACGCCCACCTCCGCCCCCGCAAATCGCGAAAAACCACCTCACCCACAATTGTTCATATAATACGTATTTTTTGGTAATAACCGATATCTGTTATTATTATCTATTATCCCACTGAATCGCAACAAGATCGGACAAGTAGAACAGCAGTTATTGCGTGTCTAAGTTGTTAAATCAACAGGTGCCCCCTAGAGTATGCGATAGTTTTTGTATTGTTAAACCTTTTTAGAACGCTTCAAATTCTCAAATGGTTCTGGCAACGCAAATATGACATTGGGCTTGAATCGCTAGTCGGGACAACTCAAATGGTACTGATGATAGGGAGTGGCATCTCTTGAATCAGCTGTACCATGTCATGCTTCATGCTTTTATGAGAGTGTTGTGTGTTGTTGGTTGAGTCATGTCACCTGTTCCACAGAGGACGACAGGTGGCTACTTTAGGGAGTATTCAACTAAGTAACAACAACACACGATGGCATCCAAACTTTTTTTCATTATTGAGCCTTATAATTCTTAAATGGCTCTAGGGACAAAAATATGACATTAAGTTTAAATTGCTGGTCAACTAGCAGAAACGGTTCTGAAGATGGAGAATGAACATCTCTTGAAACTGTGCTCCTTGCATTTATGCAAGTGTTGTTGCTTGTTGGAGTGACATAATCGACAATAAACCAACAAAAGACACAATTTTTGTTTTTTCATAATTAATCTCATACAATAAGCCAGAAAGGCTTAAATTGATAAGGGTATATTGTGTTCGTTGGAATGTATGTAACAGGGTGAAGGAGGCATCTCCGACCCCATAAAGTATATATATTCTTGATCAGCATCAATAGCCGAGTCGATATAGTCATGTCCGTCTGTCCGTCTGTCTGTCTGTATAAACAAAAGGATCTCAGAGACCATAAGAGATAGAGATACCAAACTTTCACTAAAAGACTTTTATATACCCCACGCAGATCAAGTTTGTTTCAAATTCAAGCCACGCCCCCCTCCGCCCCCGCAAATAGCGAAAAACATTCTGAACAAAGAAATCTCAGAGACTAAAAGAGATAGAGTAACCAAATTTGGCACACAGATTTATATATACCTCACGCAGATCAAGTTTGTTTCAAATTTAATCCACGCCCCCCTCCGCCCCCGCAAACCACCACACCCACAGTTTTCAAGATAGTACGTTTTTTATGATTATTAGCGTTATCTATTAGCATTATCTATTATCCTACTGAATCGCATTAAGATCGGACATGTAGAACGACAGTTATGGCGAATTAAAGTTTTCAGATCAAAACAATTATTTTCTTTAAAGTACTTTTCAATATATTTAAGTAAGTAACGGGTATCATATAGTCGGGATCTCGACTATAGCCTTTCCCGCTTGTTTATTTTAGATAGTTAAAAATAATAATCATAGTATTATATTTCTGATTTTAATTTTCAAAATTCAAACTTTTAATTAATACGATCAAATCTATTAATATATGTAACTCTTGCAAACGAATTGCCATTTTTTCTTGATAAATTTATAATAGAAGCGTCTACTTAATGCCCAATATCATTAGCATTAATTTGATTAATTTGACTAAGTCAATTCGCCATTTGTAGACCAAAGTACACACACACATGTCTGCGGATACAATTGCTACCATATATAATTGGACTGCCCCACAATAATATTACACTGCCTTCAAATTGGTCATTAAGTCAATTTTCATGCGCGCCACATAATAATAAATAAAATCGAAATAAAAAGAGAGAGAGAGAGAGGAAAAAAGCCATAATGAGTTTATTGATTTGGGGCCTGTCCCACAATTTGATGGCTGTTCATGTACGCGTCATGGGAATTTAATATCAATTTGACGCCACATAAGATTGAAATACGAGTATGTGAGGGCAAAGTTAAGCGAGAGTCCAAATTTCAAACGGCACTGTATCTTTTAAGTCTTATATACAATTTTGTATCTCATTAAATTGTAATAGCATCAACATTTAAACATATTTGTTACAGATTCAAACTGTCAAACATTTAAAAATTATATAACCAAAATTAAAATGTTTAAATGCTATTTAGATGCTATTTTTCTTTAAGAATATCTCGATGATTATATATTTTACTATCAATTTCTTATGCTTGATAAACAGTGCAAAAGAATTAAGAGTTGAGGTTAATTTTATATGTTAAATATATTAACTATCAACTAAATTTAGTGTTTGAGAGGGATTAGTATAAAAAAAGGAGGTTAATTTTGAGCACAGGAATAGTTATATATAATATTGCTGCAGATTAAATCAAGCAATCCATATTTTGGGCTCTCTGTTCGAAAATATATTTGCTATAATTTTATTTGAATTTACCTGAATTGAATTTATTTCGAGAGAAATAAATAAAACAAAAAATTAAGAGAAATTAGAGCATATTTAAGTCGTATATTTGTAGATAGTGTTTTTGCATTTTTGGCTACAAATGACAAATCCAAATGTAAACAAAGTGAAGAGGCGAGCACTGGCTTTGCACCATGGATGTCATTAATATTTATCGCTTTGGCCATCATTGTCAGACAGCCACGTGTCACATTCTGTACTACTTTAGTGTTTTCCCAACTATTTACGATATGTACCTAGATATATAGAATTACGTACATACATGTATATGTTAGTTGCTGAAAGTGCGTCGATAGCGTGTGCTTTATGGCCCAAACAAGCAGTACACACAGACAGAGATAGATAGAGAAAGATGAATTGAGCTTGGCAAGCTTAAAGCTAATAAAGTTAAGTTAAGCAGCTCATGAAGAAAGACATGTTACATTGTATTGACACATAAAAAAAGTCTTAAGCCATGTTTGACATGCATATTCTATGCTCTGACTGCAAATATATATATACATATATATGTATTTGTACTATTATTATTATTATCAATTATTGTCAGTCTTCATGTTCTATGATTGACAACGACAGTTCAGCCTTTGTTTAATTGTAACAAATATCTACGAGGTAGCATTAAAAGCACAGAAAAAGAGGGAGACAAGTGCATAGAAAAAGAAAGGGAGGAAAACGTATTGTCAAAAATGCTGACAAACTTTTAGTTGTGAAAATATTACACATAAGTATTCTTCAAACTTTTGTGTTGCTTTAAACTTGTGCTAATTCGCAAACTTAATATTATTCTCGTTGTACGAAAAGTGTTAGCTTTATAAAAAGAGATAAGCATATATTTTGGAATAATCAATTTATTATTTTTAGTTTACCATATTTTCGAAAAAATTATATTTTCTAAGCAATATTCTAAATACTGTTTACTAGTGGTTTATTAGCCAATAGCCCATAACTATCTGAAATTCTCAAGTAAGTATTTGTGCACTGTGACTTTTCGACAAATTATTTATTTTATTTCTTCTCTGCATTACTATTTAAACGTAAATCCAATTATTATTAATTTACTTGAATTCATGACGTTAGAATTTCTTTACAATGAGCACTGTGATTTATGAGTGTTGACACACCCTAATTTTACAGCATCTCCTTGTTTAATTAAATTTCTGTAATTCTCTGTTTCATTTGTTTGGTTCTGTCAACGCTGACAGGCATAATTTATGTATTTAATTTGATTAAAATGGAATTTGGGTAATATTATAGTAAGCATGCAAATAATCAGGTGGTCACATGAGCTAGCTGCTTTGCACACAGTGTAAATTGTTGTAAATTGGATTTTCCAATTAAAAAGTAAATAATAAATTAATTAAATCAATTTCACATACAAATTGCTTAATTCAAATAGATGTTTTTTGTATGTTCTATATTTAAATGAATTGCCGACTCGAGTATTTATCAAAATGCAGCCACAGCAATGTATCAATTTTTGATGGGGCTTGCCACATTGATTATGCCGCACATTAGCATAAATGTGAAAACCTTTCAACTACCTGGGTTATTCCCAATCCACAGTGGGTTGGGAATGAACCCTAGATCATCAGGGTCACCAAACTCGATGCCTTTGCCATCTGCAAAAGTACAAAATATTTGCATCTATTGCAAACTGTTGTTCAAGTTTTTGATATTGTTGTCGTTGCTGCTGTTCTCAAGTATTAAATGTACGTCTGCTCTCAAGTGAAAAGGTGAATGAACACAGCATATCGATATTTATGTAAATATGCATAAATAAAATGTGCAAAGCCCATAAAGTACAGCTACGTGACCGAAACGATAGAAAATCCATAGAACACTTTTCTGCGCCTAGACTGAAATGGACCAAAGTTCAAATTGGCTTCGGCCTTAAAGCAATTTAATTTTATTAACCGACTGGGGCCTTAAATCCCTCCACCCATCGATTGCGTGACTTACTATAAGAGGAAAAGGGACCCTAAAAAGGCAAACGTCGAATTCAGCGAGTGCTTCAAAAGTCACTGAGTAAATAATTTAGAGCATTCAATTATGTATAATAATGTGGAATATATACAAATGAACGACTTTGAAAAATATAATACATAAGCACAATGTACCCTGCCACGTTCTGCGTATCAATTTCAACCGAATTTTCCAGTTTAAACACACTAATGTAGCATACTTATGGGACCTGAGTTGAATGGAAAGCTAACTTTGAAAATTGTTATAAGATGTTGCGATTAAAGTACATAATTAAATCAAAAGACTAAACTTCACGAAACAAATTTAGATGAAACTTCTTGTAAAAAAAAAATCAACTTTTTTCAGATAGTTCAAGAACTCTTAGCTCCGGATTTTCAATCGGTTTGATAATATATTATATTATAAATATTCTAGTGCATGTAGTTTTTATAAAAATATATGAATATTTGTTAAAATTTTTGCAAGCTGAATGACTTTGAGTTTAAATGATATGTTTCCAAAAATTTATATTTTTTGTATTAAGCAATATAGCTGTACTTTCTTTTGCGATTTTTCTTTCGATATATTCCTTAACAATTAATTATTATGTACATATCACTCTATATGCCAAAGAATTTGTCTGAAATAAAGTTTAAATATGTAAAATGTAAACTTAATATAGTAAATTAATAAATTTGATTCAGATATAAATATCTAAATAGAATGTAAATCAGTGACAAGAAATAGCTTGCCTCTATTATTAGACCCCGTACTTAAAAAAAATTACAGGGGTCTATTAAGTTTGTTTTGTCTGTGATGTGACAAGAGAGCAATCTATAATATCTGAATATGCAAATGTATACATATTTATTTAGAAATGTAAACATGTGTAGATGAACTTACCTCTCTGACAAAGAATCAAATCATGTTACCGCCTTGTCGTCTTCACAGAGTCAGCCACTTGGTGATGTTGTTGTTGTATTTGTATTTTTGTGTTATGGTTTTGTTGTGTCTATGGTTATCTCTTTTATCAATTTTTACTGTATTTGCACAACGTTCTTGTTTTCGTTATATTTACTTAGCACACACCATCCATCCTCTGGTTCCCTTTTCACGGTTGTGACACTTTTTGTATTGCTTTTGAATTTCACTTTCACTTTCACTTTGTTTTAATTTTATTCCTTTTCTTATTTTATATTCTTATTATTGTCTGTTATAATTCAATTTGCTGGCGCTTCACAATTCTATCGAAAAAAATATGCGTACAAATATTTAAATTTTTAAGACATGTGAGCGCAAAAATGTTGTTTGTTCTTCTGTGTGTTCTTGTGTGTGATCTTGTGTGTGTGTATCTATGTGTGCATACTATGTATATGTGTGTGCGTGCTGTTTTGTGTTCAAAGTTAATTTGTCCTTTGTTTGTTCACTGAATTTGTCGCATTTGTGTAGTTTATTATTGGCTTTTAAATTTTATATTTTCGGTTCGCCAATATTTTTGTGCGCCTTGAGGATTCTTTCGTCTTGTCCATATTTGAATTATAAATAGCATAAATGGGGCTTTGCGTATTTGCGACTAAAGCCAAGGTTTAATTTTGAGATTTTGCAGATACATTTTTTGGGCTTTCTCAACTAATTATAGAACTCACTTTGAGTCATTTCGTCTCAATTTTGTAGAATTATCTCCCCGCGTCAAAATGTTATCTAAATCTTTAATTTTTTACGAAGTGAATTGAAATTTACCAAGCGTAACTTAATATTAATAACTAAATGTGGCTTTGATTATTTATCTTTTCACTACTATTTTTTGATCCAGAAAAAGCAAAGATATACTGGGGACAGTTATATTTACTAAGGATTTATCAACTAAACAAGGGGGCTCCGCCCCCTGCTCGCTTCGCTCGCGGTGAGGTGCGGCTACAGTCGAGCATGCTCGACAGTAGAATACCCTGAGCCCACGTACTCTTTTATAAAAGTTGATTTTTGTTTGTTCCTACGGCAGCTATATGATATATGGAACCAGTTTGAACTAAATCTGGTCAGAATGTACAATACCAACATAAATACATATTCTATCAGTTTGATTAAAATATCTCAAAAAGCAAAAAACTTTTTCATACTAAGACCTAATCTTCGATTGAGCGTCTCTATTGTATCTATATGATATAGTGGTCTGATTGAACCAAATTGGGTCAGGATGTAAATTACTATCAGTTTGGTTCTGATATCACAACAAAAACTTTTTCATACTAAAACTTGATTTTCGATGTATCGTTCCTATGGCAGCTATATGATATAGTGGTCCGATTTGAACTTTATTTGGTCAGGATGTGGAATACCAGCCCAGATACATATTCTATCAGTTTGGTTCTGATATCTCAACAAACAAAAAACTTTTTCATACTAAAACTTGATTTTCGATGTATCGTTCCTATGGCAGCTATATAATATAGTGGTCCGATTTGAACTTTATTTGGTCAGGATGTAGAATACTAGCCCAGATACATATTCTATCAGTTTGGTTCTGATATCTCAACAAACAAAAAACTTTTTCATACTAAGCTTGATTTTCGATGTATCGGTCCTACGGCAGCTATATGATATAGTGGTCCGATTTGAACCTTATTTGGTCAGGGTGTAGAATACCAGCCCAGATACATATTCTATCAGTTTGGTTCTAATATCTCAACAAACAAAAAACTTTTTCATACTAAAACTTGAATTTCGATGTATCATTTCTATGGCAGCTATATAATATAGTGGTCCGATCCAAAAATAAAAACAAACTTGATCTGCGTACGGTATACAGGAACCTACATACCAAATATGACGTCTCTAGCTCTTATGGTTTCTGAGATCGACGCGTTCAAACAGACGGACAGACAGACAGACGGACAGACAGACGGACATGGCTCAATCGACTCGGCTGTTGATCCTGATCAAGAATATATATACTTTTGGGGGTCTGCCACGCCCCCTTCTGCCTGTTACATACATTCTGCCAAATGCATTATACCCTTTTTTGCCCATTTTCAATGGGCTCAGGGTATAAAAAGTGAGAAATTAGTTACTAAATTCATATTTCTTTTACTCTTTCTTTACTCTGCTTTTGGCTTTAAATTTTCTCTTATTGTAAACAGAAATTAAAAAAAAATGAAAAAAAGGGTCCGATATATAGTCTGAACAAAGAAATCTCAGAAACTAAAAGAGATAGAGTAACCAAATTTGGCACACAGATTTATATATACCTCACGCAGATCAAGTTTGTTTCAAATTTAATCCACGCCCCCATCCGCCCCCGCAAATCGCGAAAAACCACCACACCCACAGTTTTTAAGATAATACGTTTTTTGTGATTATTACCGTTATCTATTAGCATTATCTATTATCCCACTAAATCGCATCAACATCAGACATGTAGAACGACAGTTATGGCGAATTAAAGTTTTCAGAGCAAAACAAGTATTTTCTTTAAAGTACTTTTCAATATATTTAAGTAAGTAACGGGTATCATATAGTCGGGATCTCGACTATAGCCTTTCCCGCTTGTTTGCTCAGTAAACGATATTCCCACTCAATTTTGCCCGAGTTATAGAAAGTTCGAGTTATAGAAGTTCGAGCTAGGAAATTCGACTGTACATACATACATTTATAATGTAACAACATAAGAATTCTACAAAATGAAACTAAGTTTTTTTTTAAGATTCTATTTCTTTAGTAATATTAAATATTTTCTATTTATTTAACTCCTTTCGGCAGAAGTTTGTCTGGTTTTTGGTGGAAGCTGGCAATTAATGTGCAACTTACCACAGTGGCAACTATCAGGTACGCTCAGACTCGCATTACTGTTAATAATGAATGAAACGAAAACTTTTTGCAAACCCAAAAAGTTGCGCCTTAAAAGTTGACAGTTGGCGAAAACTTTTAAATGTTGACCGCTTGCCCTCCCCACCACCCTTCCTTCGCTTATAGTAAGCAAATATTTGTACAGATTAAGTAGAAAAATGTATGAATATTTATTAGCTGCGAACTTGGAAAGAGCTTAATTGAAGTTGTTAATGTTAATAAAAGTCGAAACCTGTTGCCTCATTAACGCCACTCATCGCACAGTTGCCTATAAAAGTGTTTGGTCCGCGAGCAAAGTTAATTACAATATTTTATGGACTGGCATGCGAAACAAATTAAGTTCTTTCCCTCAGAATCAAATTGCCTTAGGTCAACCAAACGTGATCAAACAAATAGTTAAATGCATAAAAATTAATATAATTCGAACTTTATTTAAACAGGAAATACGAATATTCCTCTTATATGTTGAAACACTAAGGTAAAAGCTATGCGGAGAGAGGGCGAGAGAACAAACATATATAAAGATGCACATCATTTTAATAAAAGATTTTAAAACTTTTACTATATGTTTATGGAAATATGTTCTGCAGCAAAATAATCAATCATTTTTCAATAGAGAGAGCCGGAAACGAAGGAGGGAGAATGTTAGGGAAAAAAGTCGAACAGAGTGACAGGGTGAAAAGTGTCAGAAGTGGTATTTCTGTATATGTATCATTAGCTAGGCAGTAACTACAACAATTTTGGAAAAAATTTTATATTAATGTTTTAGATCTAATCATTTTGTAAATACTAAGATTTTACCTTTTTTTATAATTTAGATACAACTAATAATTGTTTTACGATTTATATTTCTAACCTATTATTCCAGAGGTGATTTGTGAACTTTTTTTCAATAGTTGTTGAACTCCCTAATTATTTAAACTAAGGAATTTAATATTATTATATTATTATAACTAAGGAAGCTGAGATTGTATATTGTATAGTTGAAAATGAGAGTATGGACAGCAAACATCCAGTCATTAAACTTAATATAATAACTGTTTTGACGGTTCTTATCACCAATTGCTTCTCAAGCACCTTTCAATTGCATCAGTGCTTCTCTTTACTTTTAAGCTTCTCTCTTTGCTTCTCACAACCTTAAAGTTCACTTCATCATCGCTGTTTAATCCCAAACAATTTTTTGGTTGCGAATATGAAAGGAAATTGATTGACATGCTTTGCTTTCGAAATAGCTTAAAGGAATTCTGCTTAAAGAGCACATAAATATTTTTTTTTTTGTTTTGCAGGGTGCTAAATACCTACTTATAATTTATGTTGTAGGTGAGACCCTGTGAGACACTTTAAGTGAAGACTTTA
Organism: Drosophila phalerata; assembly: GCA_951394115.2. NCBI lineage: Eukaryota > Metazoa > Arthropoda > Insecta > Diptera > Drosophilidae > Drosophila > Drosophila phalerata. The sequence continues at coordinate 9,077,169 of OX596008.2, forward strand.
GTTTTTATTATCCTTTTTTGTATGGAATGACATAAGTATTTCCAACAAACCAATAGCAATTAATTTATTTTGCTGCAATAATTGTATCTATGTCATCTATGGCCTCGGTTACTTGGAGGGTTATTTTTTTTAGCAAACATTGTTTCAGCGCCTTTTATTACTTTCAGCAAGGTCATAACTACAAGAACAACCTGTAAATAAAATCTCAGTGATATCGTGCGCTTCCCTGTTACGTATAGATGCGTGGTAAAACGGGGAAGGGTGAAAAGGCCTCGAGAGGGTAGCATTTTTTTTTCGCCTATATATATTTGGTAGGCAGACACCCACGCGGCGCCTTTTGCGCATCTCGGCAATGTTATTCAACAGCGTCCAAAAAGCTGCCGTTCAATTCAAAATATTATTAAAAAATCATATATTTTATCAATAGATTTTTGTGTTTTTTTTTTTAAATGACTTCGCCGACATTTTTTTATCGGGTAACTGTTAATGAAATTCTGATGGAATTGACGCCGCCCGCAGAACTTTCTCATTTCTTCACAACAAATTCGACAGCAGCAGCAACAACAGCACACGGACACATACACTCAGGAGCGCACACACACACACCCACAATAACACTCACAAATGAAATTGTTCACATGGTAAATTTTCATATACGAATTAAATGTTGCTCCGTTTAGTATTTTATCGGACAACCAACGCACTCGCAACTCCGCCACGAACTGTTCCATTATCCTTTTGCCAGAGTCCTTCTCAAAGTTCTGCTGTCGCTTCGGGTCGCTGCTGCGTAGCCTTCGGCTGCTGAACGAACGAGAGTCGAGCAGTTGAAGCTCTCACGCAATTCACCATGTTGTTGTTGATGTAGTTGTTGTTCTTATTTGTTATCAGTTTGATTTAATTTGGTTGCAAGAAGCAGCAGCAGCAACAGTATGTCCTCGCACAATTTGTCTTCACTTGGCCGAGTGTGTATGCTTTCCATGTGTGTGTGTGTGTGTGCTCGTGTCTGCTCTCAAGGATATCTTGTGTAGATGTGTGTATTGGAAACTCACCACACCTTTTCCTGTTGCTGTCGTTGCCGCTCTCTGTTGTTTGTTTGCTGTGTTTTTCCCACACAGAGGCAAACACCTGTAGTGTGTATGCTGCCGGAAAGCTTTGCAGTCTCAACAGCCACAGCCAGTGTTGCCACCTTTTTCTTCAATGACACAATGACATTATGGCATACTATTATTCTTTAATTGCTCATATATTTAATCAAATTTTTATTTAATTTTTCTGCCCACAATGCTATTGCTACAATTATACACAAAAAATTTAAATTAAATCATATACTTTTTATTAATGAAATATATAATAATTAATAAAATCATATGCCAATTTAACTAAAAGAAATTAAATTTATATTTATAGAAAAATGTATGTAAACTTTTGCTTACAGAATATTAATTCTAAATTTAAATATACTATGTATTTAGCTTTGGCTGTTGGCTTTTCCTTTGAATCCTAAGAAAAACCGTATGTTAATCATACTTTAAATGATATAGGTTCCTGTACATATTGACGATGATTTTATGTAATAGTAAAATTACTTATAAATTGTACATTGATAAATGCGTGGAAATATCTTCAAATATTTCCAAGAATCGATAAAAAAAAAGTAAAATAAAATTCTGAAGAATATTAAGATATTTCTGTGGAAGAAAAAAAAATACTAGCTATTTTATTATGAACACTAAATTTAACATCACTTGGTCATTTTAAACGGGTACAAAGTATAAAGAGTAAAAACTTTTTAATATAATGGGTCAAGAAAATAATTTCTTGTCCCAAAAAAAAATATAACAGAACCATAAATAGAATTATAATCCAATAAACATTTCAGAATATTAAATCCAAATATTTTATCATCTTTAAAAACGTAAAGAATATGCATAGTTCTCAATATATTTTTTCCTAACTACAAATTACAAATTTCCAATGGAAATGTGTATACAATACTATATTCGGATTAAATGCCACCTAAGTGAAAAACATGAGCAGTCTGTTGCTATGCAAAGCATAGGAGTATGAGGCACTCATTTCAACACTCATACTCATACTAACATTCACACTTACACTCACACAGACACGCACGAGGTATTAAAGGCCAGCTTGCATGAGTACATACATATGTATATATACATATATATATACGCTCGATTGGCCATTGCATTTTAGCTTCAATTACTCAAAGAACAACCTGTTGGCATTTGTCCTCAACACTGAACTCAGAACCAGCTTTCACCTTCACTTCCTCTCCTATTTACTCAGTCTCTTCCTGTTCATCTCCCATCTTGGATGACTCCTCCCATTTGAGTGCTGGCTGTCTGTCTACGCCTGTTTGGTAGTTAATACAATTTGCCACAATTCGAAATGAACTCTTAAAAGTGCTGTGACATTTTTCTTGGTCGCTGGTCACGTTGTCGCTATGGCCAACATTGCTACTTATAGTGTTCAGTTTGTCCAAAGGACATTCATGATGCGGGCCTCAGCAGAGAGCTGCAAAGAAAGCGAAAAACAGTTGCCGTAATTTGCAGGTAAAATGTGGCCTGTTGCTCGTGTTTGCCCTTTGGTCGGAAATGTGGCAACAATGTGACAACATCTCCATCTCCATCTATTCATTACCTATCCTTTTACTCTGCCCTCTTCGCTATAAAGTGTCCTTCCCGGCAAGTGGCATATGTGCAAACGAGCTGGGCGTCGCGTCATATTGATTTATGGCCATCGAGCGGAGTCCAGAGGAGTGTGAAAGGAGTAGGTGGAGTCGATACATGTCTTTGTTGGTCAACGTATCCGTTCATTTGCCGGACTGTAATATTAACCTCATTTTGTGTCCCGCTCTATCGAAAAATAATCCACACACAAACCTTTGTACAGTGAAAACGAAAATCAATTTTATTTGACACGCTTTCACTATAATGAAAAATTAATTGACGGCTTTAATTTCTTCATCACTCGTCCTTTTTCCTTTGCTGCCATGAAAATTGAGTGAGCTGCCAAATGCAATAGTCAAACGTACTTATAGATTTATATTATATACTGGGCATGAGTATGAAGTGAATTTTGCACAAATTTCCGTAGTGCTAAACGTGATTGAAAGCGGAAATTGCGCCATGTTCCTTCTTTTTTTCCCGCTTCCGTTTGACAGCCACAAATTGTAGGCACGTCATATCCTCTCAGCAGAGGCTAACTAGCTCTGACTGGTCCTCGTCCCGATTCTGCCCTTCCTGACAGACTGGTAAATCGTGTTATTCAATTGACATTTGATAAAATTGCGTTAGGTATCCTCCTCCCGTCCATTCGGGATTCCCTTCCCACAACCCACAGCTGTCGCCCAACCAACTCTGACCGCTAAAGTGTTGGACAACGCGCGATGATGCGATTAACGGAACATCATCAGCATTCAGATCTCGTAATACACTTACTACACCGAAACATCTCCGTCAAGTTTAGTCAAGGGTCGATTGAATTGAGAGGATAACTGAGATTTGAAGTAAGGACTAGCTTTGATGCAGGCTAAAGTTTGGGTGTGATTGGATAGATTAATTTAAGATAGTAAAGGATACATTAGATGGCATAGAACGGATGGGTTACATTTAAAAAGATAGTAATCGCATAAAATAGGACAGAAGAGCTTAGTATATAATAGGATACGGATAGATAACGATAGTTTAGGTTACCTTAATAAAGTCTTATATAGAATAGAATTGCTTACCAAGTATAGAAGATCGTATATTAAACAAAATCAGTGAATTTTCAGCGAGATCACAAACAACTAAGACTATAAATAAATAGTTTTGAATTATGAAATAAATAAATGAAATTGAATATATTTGAAGTAACTGCTTATTTAAACACATTGCCAATAAATATATGCTAGCGATAAATATATTTACTTTGCCATTCAAATAAATACAAGAGTATTTGCAATTCGCCTCAATGAAGTCTTCAAATTTGTTGTACTTCGAAAAATCACTGCAAATAGTTTAAGTTGTGGTTATAAAAAAACGAAGAGAATGTTGAGCAAACGTGTAAATTAATTAAATTTGGGGTGAGTTTAGGTCATGAGGCCCTCGCTGCGCAATATGGACGTCATGTCAAATTGCAGCAGGACGATCAAATAGGATGTGGCTGCACTGACAGTCTATGAAGAGAAATACAATAAAAAAGACTAATAAAATTGAAAATATCTGCAAATAGTTACCGAGAATATGAATGTGTAGTCGAGGGCAAAGAGTCCGATGCCGTTGAACTGAAAGTATCCCTCCCAGTGGAGGAACTGTAAGGTGAAGGACTTCATTTTGTTGTAGAAGAGATCATTGCTGAGCATAAAGGCTGGTTTCTTTTGCATTATCTCATGGACTATCATTGCCGATTGCTTGGAATGATTGTTGGCATTGCAACAGAGACGCAGCACAATATAGGCCACAACCATTGTGGTAAAGCTCCAGATGACATACAAATAGGTCATGTAATCCAACACTGCACTCTTGCCACTAACGATGAAATTGACCTTCGTCTCGAGGAATATGCCAAAAATAGTGACCACAAAACAGGCAGCCATATATGGGACACACTGGGGTCCAAATTCTCCATTGGTCAGCACACTCAACGATAGAATTTTGTCGTGCAGCTTAAACAGATCCGGCAAATTGGCCTCCGAGGTGCTCCTGAAAGGATATATAGATGTACCAACGACTATATGAATAGAGGACACGTAACCAAAAGTTGAGTGCTCACTCAGTATTCTCGTTCGTATTGTCGTCGTTGTAATCAAAAATATCATCGTCCTCCTCATCACTGGTGTTCATTTCATCGTCATCCTCATGCTCCGACTGTTGCGGCTTCTGACGTTTCATTTCGTCTGCCAGTTTTTGTTCTATGCCAAATGCTGATTTGGTTGCCGTTGCCGTTGCCACAGTTGCCCCTGCCCCTGCCCCTGTCTTCCGCTCTTGCTTCTTACCCTCGCTCTCAATGTCGAAGACTGTGAGCGGGGCATGACGACGACGTGCCTCCTGGTTAATTTTCTCGAACAGCGTGTTAATTTGCTCAAAGCGATTTGAAATGACAGACACATGATAGATGAATTCCCCTTGAATGATGCTTCCAGCCAGATATGGAAAACTCGATACCATGAATGGTATTATCGCATACTCAGCAAAGGTGCTGAAAGAAACCGAAAAAGATTAAAATATATAGCAGAGAAACAGAAGATAAAATGCCTCCATTTGTTATGATTTAAGTTTGACTTTATCATGGTCTCGTTAAATGCTTGAAACTATCTTTGTTCAAAGTATTCACTTCTTTGAATGACCCAATATTTCTGACAGTCAATTTTTTGACGAGCGACATTAAATCTAGTACACAAATAATAAAAGAAGTGGGTATAAGGAATCGGGACCTTGTTATATGTCCGATAAAATTATTATTGAATTGGTGAACTTACAGAGTGCTGTATTATAGTTTTTTAACTAATTGCTGCACGGACAGCTATATGATATAATACGCCGTCTTGAACTAACATAGGTCAGGATTTATAGCACTAACTTACATACATAGTCTATCAGTTTGGTAAGATAACTCAAAGAACAAAATAATATTTTTATACCAACGCTTGATTTTTAACCGATCGATCCTATGGAGCTATATGATTTAGTTTACGATCTTCACCAACTTCTGTCAGGATCTATAAAACCAAGTAAAGTGCATACCACTGTTGCCAACTTAGCTTTTTTCCCTTCAAATATGGCTCTTTTCAAAGTCACACTGCGGGAAAAAAACGAAAGCAGCGGGCAGGGTTTTTTTTAAATATTTTGGGAAAACATTGAAGATTAAAGTTTTGGGCTGAAGTGTTTGCCTACAAGGATGCCGGAGGACAAAGCAGATTCATAACGTTGTTAAAACCAGCTGAGAAATCGAATGAATCTCGCTTTGCTAAACGCGATTTTATGTGTCAGGTAAGAAATTAAATCTTTTTGTATTTTTGAATCAATAATAAAATGTATTTTACTTGCAGATATGGGTAGCGTAGATCCAATAAATGTTGCCTGGACTACAAATTACAAAAGTTCTTTAAGTTAGTTGGAACATTAAAATCATATGACCAAGAACGCACTGTTTTTAAAAATATTTCGACTTGTTTCCCGTCAAAAACAGTTTTTTTTCTTGAAAAAAGTTGGCAACACTGGTATTTGTTTGGATCAGATATCTCATAAAACAAAAAAGTGTTTCATACTAAGACTTGATTTTCGCCTGATCGGTTCTATAGCATATTAGTTGCATCATGGCAGTCCCTATAACGTACATATAGCGATAATTGTAACTAAAATTGTCAATCACTCTATTCGTCGACTACTATAACAACTTGGGAATTATAAAGAAAATTTGCTTACAAATTGAGCACACGCATGTTTGCATTGCATTCTTTGGGGTTGTTTATTACATTAGAGTGCCATATTAAAAAGCCTGATCCTACAATTCCCAATCAGTTTAAGTATACCTAAAAATAATCTGTATGTGGTTTACGATATATCTTCACTCTGGTTTCTCTTCATTTGTCGAATAAATCTTTCGCCTTTTACTAAAGATTTCCGTGGAGAGGAGCACTCTAATGAGTCTAAATTGAAATTTTTGTTTCGAGCCTGGCAACGATAGTCGCCGGGCCATTTAAAAATACATTGAAACTTTCAATTTGAAAGGATTGAATGGGCTTTTCACGACTTAAAGTGTAACAGTGTAATGAAAGGATAGCAAAGCGATTGAAGACTGCAATTTTTTTATTGAATATTTACTCGTTGCATTCGTTAGTAGTTCTGCAAACAGTGTTTGATTTAGCAATTTAACGTTTGCGAATGCTAGAAATTTTGTCGGATAGAATATAGTATAACAATGTTTCTATGCAGAAATGCGTTTTTTCGGATATTTATTACATTTCAGAAACACACCAAAATATAATGTAAATTTGAAAAAAAAAAATTTGTTTGGTAAATAGTTTATGGAAAACTAATTCGGCATCGGTAGTTTTTACACAAAAATAATACCTTTTTAGAAAAGAACACTTTATTTTCTTTTGAAAAAAATTTTTTTCAAGAAAACGAATGCTTTTTAGTGATCAAAATTTCATTATTCATTAAAGCTAATCAGAATTCACTTTTACTCATGAGAGACGCTTTAACAAAGTTGACCAATAGAATATATTGCAAATGACTGATAATAATCGACTTCTCCTAAGTACCATATTAACTAAAAAAATAATTTCGTTAAAAATTAAAGTTTGTTAAGTTAGAAAATTATTTTCTATTGGATAGACTCGTGTAAAAATTGTATTTTTTTTATCATATTAGATACATCCTTTTTTAAGTACATATACTGTTTACACTGCATCTCTAGATACAATAAAAATTTGTATATTTCCGTTTCATAGCTATATTTAAATTTAAGGAAAATACTCCAGTGATGTAAAGGTATAAAAATAAAATAAACTTATTTTATTAATTTCATACTTACGCATACAATTCGCTGGCATCGTAATACAAGGCAAAGATGAACACGCTAAAAACAAACAGCCAAGTGAAATGGTAGGCAACGCTATGCTTTACGGCCTTAATACGATTCTTGTCCAATTCGGCAATGCGACGACATTTCTGTATGACGACATCGATCTCGCCAATATGCGTTTCAAAATCCACAAAGAACTGCTTGCGGCGATATAAACTCAAAACAAATATGGATACATAAAGGAAGGCGCCCAAGTGCATAAAGAGATTGTTACTCAGGCTACAGACACTCTTGCATGCATCCAAGAATGAGAGTCCAAAACTCTGAAACAAATTGATTCCGAAATATGCAATTAAATACAGACACGGCACTAGATACATCATCATGTAGTCCACCAGATAGTTCGAATGCAATTGCTGGCGATTCAAGGGTATAAGTCCAATGGCCTGCATTATAAGGTATTTCGAAAGTTATACAAATTAGAAATTGACAATAATATACGTCTAGGCACAATTAAAATGCCTTACCATTGAAAGCCAATTCATAATTTGTATCATTTTAACTGAATTTATTCAAATTGTTTTCCGTTTGATAACTGTCTGAATGCGGCTCGAACCTTTCACTAAACTGACACGACTAAAGGGTTTAATATACACCCAATATTTGAACGCGTTGTCGGCATAACAAAAACAGTTTCATTGTGTATATAATGCGCATATGTTTAAGATAAATATCTTTGGAGTTGTGCGACCCCCCAAAACAGTTTAGTGTGGGGCTTTCAATGCTTTTAGTTTATTAAATGTGAACGTGTACATGTACACAGAGCGAAATTTCCAAGGAAACATAATAGGAATTGTATTTAATACATTCGTCATACAAAACACATAAAAACATTTCTCAAAAAAGTGGAAGCTCAATATTGATTTTAGAGTCATTGTTTCTTGGACAATTCTACTTAGAATTTATTCTAGATTACGAATATTATAACCGCTTTACGTATTTTTTTACTCCATACAAATTAACCCATTTTAATATACATATATATATATATGCATATATATTTTGAAAGATATTGATATGCAAATAAATTGAAGTTGAAAAACGTTAGGCATAACAAACCAATCTTAAAAGAGTCGGTAATCTTAGCTATCGTAAATTAAATTTATATCACACCTATTGTAGGGAAAATTCCAACTATTTTAAGTGTACTAGATTTTTATAGTAAACTTTGATAAACAAATTTATCAAGAGAGAATAGTAGCCTTTATATAACAATAGAACTTACAATTCTTAATCCATTTTGTGACACTCTTAATGCTTTTTAATCTTTCAATTATTTCAATAGTGAAAATTGATTGCTTTAATACTTGCTCAACTCGGTTTTTTGTTTCTTTTTAAAGAATTTATCACTACAGGATTAAGTGAATTGTTTTATAAACAATTAGAAGGCACTGTAAGCAATTTACTAACACTACGCTACGTTATTTGCTGAACTCGATCAAATAATTTCCACATATTTTCACCGTATTTTACTTGGTAATTAAACAATTATAAGTTAGTGCCACGTTGATGGCATCTTTGTCGGCTTTCAGCCAAATTAACAACTACAACTAGCTCTACAACACGAAGAACAAGAATATTTACAACAAGTACTACACAAGCATCGAGTGCTAAGAAAACCAATTAAAAGCAAAGCCCCTTTCAGATTTAAGACCGACACATAGATGATAAAATGCAAATTTCCCTCGAGTTGACGGATATTCTAAGCCACTAAAGAGTGTGTCCTGTATACAACGAGAAATAAGTTAAAGAGACAGAGAGAGAGAGAGAGAGATAGAAGTGTATAGAGGGAAAGAGTAAAAGTGAGAGTGAGAAGGAGCTACTTATGATTCGATGACGACGGGAAAGTTGAAGGTGTTACCATTTGCTTCGCATAGTTAATAATTGAGTTTGCAACTAAAGCACGCACAGCACAGCAAACACACAGCAAACACACAGCAAACACACAACCTGACACACATGTACAGAAATTTATATACATATACTTTCACACACACACACACACTCGCATACACATGTTGTGCCTGAGCAGAGTAAACAAGCAACTCTGAAGCTTATGTATCTGCACGTCTTAGGACCGCACACACACACAGAGAGAGAGAGGCACACACACACACTTATACACATAACTAACTGTAATGGCACTTGGGTAATACTAGCTTACATATTTGACTAGGCAAGTCGCCTCTTTTTGCCATGCCTAAATTGTAAAATAGATTTATCTCGACGCAGAGTCTAAGCGGCTTTATCATTTCTGCCTTTAAATTTTGATAGCCCCCCTTAGCTTCCCATCCTTCCTTTTACACTCCCTTGAGTTCCTAGTTCAAGCGCATTAGTTTAGTAGGCTTGTAGTTATTGTTATTGCATTGCAGATATCCGGTAATAAACACGCCCTATTTTTTCCGCCCAATATTCCCAGATTTCCAACTAACCCAAAAGCGAAACTAGATGCTGCGCTTTATAGTCGCATTGGGGAATGTAAAAAAGGGGGTAATGCGAGGGAGATGGAAGCAGGGTTGCCGCTTTATTTGCTCCCACTGGCGGTATCAATAAAATTGCGGTCATAAACTGAAACCGCAATAGGCCGCTACTCACTGCCACGCCCCATAAGCCCCTTCTTCCTCCCAATCTCTAAAACTAACCTTCTCCCAAATGACAGCTCCTCAGTCAGTCAGTCAGTCACTCAATCAACCGGCAGCGCCGCCCACTATTCCCCCGGTTAGCCCCTCGGTCGTATAATGATTTTGTTTGCTCAAGATTTCCTGCAAAGATTTGACTAAATGTTTTTTTGCCTAGTCCAAAATTACAAGTCCTTCACTAGCTGAGTTTTGGGCAAAACTGTGAGAAGTTTCTCTTGTTTTTCGCAAAAAATCATGTTGATTCGGCCCAAGGTTATGAATTGTTATAATGGTCCGAGTATATTCCAGTTTTATAGTTGAACGAACAATTTCTTTGCACTTGCACATGTTGGAATCGCCAATTATAATTGTTTATCTACTTCTTCATGTGTTCACTGAAAACCAACATATTTTCCTGCAGTATGCATGTATAATTTCTGTTTTTTTTTTAGATTTCCTCTTATGAAATAAAAAGAAATTATTTCTGGTACACTTGGACCAAGAATTTCTAACGGAACTTTTTCCAAAATAGTTGGCTTTTAAAAACTAATTTTCACTGGGAATGTTATGGACGAGGAAATAAGCAACGCATTATATAAGGGCGCGAAAGCTGATATAAGAGCTGTCTAACTGACTGACTTTTGGCCATATCAACTAAGGCAATTTTACATGGCTTTTTCGGGCAACTGTTGTGGCACGTAGACATGAGTTTGGTGCCCCTTAATGACTCAGTGTGTGTCAAAGTGAAACTCGAGTCTGGACTACCATTTATGTATATCTGATTTGCCTTATCATTATCATTGTCTTCCTGAGTTCAACTCTTTACTTTGTGACTGAACCAAGATAATTATTCGTGCCGTTTCTTTTGGTCTCTTCAGCGGTTTAAATGGATTCTTACATAAATATTTCATTGAAAGCCATTCATAAAGGACGCCACACGGTGATGACAGTCGCCTCCCATGCCACAGTTCCAACCCAGCCACGTGTTATACCCCAAAAAGAGAAAATAAAAGAGAGAGAGAGAAAAAGTCAGTGAGAGAATTGAAAAAAAGCTTTTCACCACACAGCGACAATGCCGATAACTTTTTTCCTCTAAGCATTTCGACTTCTGTTTAGTTGGATGTTGTTGCAAGTTTAGGAATGCAACAACTCGTTGGCAATTTGTTGATTTTAGCAAAATGTCAAATGCCAAGGATGTGATTCGCTTCGACGATTCAGCTGCTAATGTGCCGCCAACACAATAAAATGTCTGGAACAAGGACTCAAAGCTAACAAGTTTATAAACTACCTAATTGAACCTAGAATTGCATTACATCCCATCAAATACCAATTCATTAAACTTCCATTACATTGAAATATTAAAGACTAAATAATGTGGAGGGATTTTGAAAATGTATTTAATTAAATTAAATTGTTTTGAAACTGTTAAAAAGAGCACAAAATACATTTATAATAAATTAATTTAAGATTTGTGTTGAAATTGGAAAATAATGTTTGCGTCTGGAATTGTCTGACTTCTAAAATATGTTAGAAAAAATGAATTCTCTGACATTTAAAAAACTTTGAATTTTTTTTATAACCGTTTCTTAAAAAATTAGTAAAGGGGTATATTGTGTTCATTTAAATGTATATAATAGGGAGAAGGGTATAAAGTATACATATTTTTTATCAGCATCAATAGCCGAGTCGATATAGTCAAGGGTGTTTGTCCGTTTCAGAGACTATAAGAGATAGAGTAACCAAATTTGGCATACAGATTTCTATATACCCCACGCAGATTAAGTTAGTTTTATCTGCTATAATTATCTTATGTCCCACTGAATCGTATTAAGATCGGACAAGTAGTAGATCGGCAGTTATGGTGAATTAATATTGTCAAAGCAATAAAAGTAAATTCTTGAAAATACTTTTATATATATATTGAAATAAGTAATGGGTATCCTAAGGTCGGGATCTCAACTGTAGCCTTTCCGAGTAGTTTATACAAAAATATTTTCTTACATCATATTTACTTATTTGTATTGTCTTTTATTTAAAAATATTTAAAAAATTTGTTGCTCAATGATGTCAAAGAGCTGAATAAAATTCACTGCATTTTTTTCCTGTTGCATTCCTTTGAGTTTTCTGCAGCAAAATTCAAGAATGCAGGTAGCTTTCTTTATTGTTATTTGGCCATTGTCAGACAAGCTTTGGACCCAGCATATTGACATTTAGGGATTTTTGTTTTGTGAATTATTAATAAAAAATTGCATGAGAATGAAAAGAATGTGTGTATAAAAAGCAAATACATATTTTTCATCACCTGCAGTATTGCACAAGTTTCTAAAGTTGGGCTTGAAATACAATTTATTTTATACGTGTATTATAACCCAACTGTTCGCTCTATGTAAAGAGATATTTTCTACATTATAAGTTAAAAATGTCATCCAGTGCGTTGTAGATAAGTTTGAAATAGCCTTTACTGATAATTATCAGATTATAATCACATGAACGGCATGAAGTACATTAATATTTAAAGAAAAATAATATCGTGTGTCAAAAAGTAAGATATCAGATATAATAGGGGCATGCAAAGAATTTCGTTTGTTTGTGCAATGACTGTAAAAGCGTAAAAGAAATCAGAGTTCATTCAACTAGCAAAGACACAATCCAATTAAGAAATTGATCTTTGAACTGACGCACAAAAGTATGCTGCACTTTATATTCATACGCTCAAGCAAAATAATGAAAGATCAAACGATCGATGAATTCGATTCGATGCGTGTTCGAATTAAACATACCGAACAAGAACAACAACAACAACAACAACAATAGCAACAGCAAAAGCAATAAAAATAAAAATAACAACAAAGCACTGTTGTTGGATAGGTGGGCGCTGTTTTGGGCTGGGTGTAGTGTGTAGTGTAGTGTAGTCGTGGGTTAATCGCTTAGCGCATCGGACGTCGCGTTCGTTCTTCGTTGTTTTCTGTTGAATATTTTGCTTAAGTATTTCTGTCGTGTCGAATTAAAGGTGTGACAGTGTGTTAAGTGCGTGGGCGAAAATGTCCCTGTCTCGTATTGACTGCAGCAAGGACACAAAGGATGGCAAGTTGCTGCTGCCAATATATCCTCGCGTTGCGCCTTTGCAGAAAATATTCATTGATGATTTGACGGCGACTCAATCGATGGATCGACGTCGTCAATGGCGTGTGCCCTGGTTCATTTTATTGATGTGCTTTATGCAGGTAGTTCGCCATTCATGATGCAGTTGCTCCACATTTCACACTTCACACTTCCCCACCCAGCTGCCAGTCAAAGGCAGCCAGACGCGGCGTATACATAATGTGTGCCAATTGCTTTGTGTATCTCTTTCTCCTTCAATTGTCCAAATCTAATTTTCAAATCTAAATAGAATACTTCTCTGCACTTGCCAGTGAAACTTGCGGTTTTTAATTATTTTAACTTTTTACTTTTGTTTATATTTCACCCGAATGTTTATTGGCTATTTTTTGGCTGCGAAAGATTGTTTTTTGGAAACGTAAATTATTTTATGTGTGTACATAATAATTGAATTCTTTTTCTGAAGTACATTTCGACGGCTTATCAGCTGTTGAAATTATTTATTTGAACCTGAATGACTTATTTTATGAGGTTAATGAGTTCACTGGACTTGTAATCAGACTTTTTGTGAGAGAAACAAAGACTAACTTTCAATCATTTACGTACGTTGTTACGTACTGCTGATTCATTTTATAGAGAATTCTTTAAATGTGCAAGTATTTATATATTTAAAATTGAATGTATATATATAAAAACAAAAATTACACAACCATTGAGTAAATAATATTTGTCACATGTGGAGACTCACTTTGCTTGACTTTGATTTGAAATCAGCGTTATATAAACTTATTTATGTAAATTGTTTATTGATTTGAAGAAATTGATGAAGCAAAATTAAATTAATAGAGAAAATCAAATTAATAAATCATTTGAAGATGTTTCAAACTTTGACTTCTTATCTCACAAGAATTTATTTTGTTTAGAGATCATTGATAAATTATCCATTTTAAAAGTTTACGAAATTTAATGTCAAATACAATAGTTATCTTCAAGTAGGTAGCTCAAATAACCACGTCTCACAAAGTATCTTTGTATCTATGTTTTCATACAGTTCCAGACATTAATCTGAATATTTAGGAGAGAACAAAAAAATTTTTTTTAAGTTTTTTTCGGGACTATCACACTCAAGTTTTCCAATTCATTGGAGCTGTTGGATTTTGTCTTGTAGCAAGTGCTTAGGGTATGTGAAATTGTGGATACGTCTTTGCCACAACCACCCACTCACCATTCACTCACCTGGGAAGTCTCACAAGTGTCTGTGCTTGTGGTTGTTGCATCTGCGTTGCATGATTCGACCCGTTTTGTGGCACGTCTTAATATTTGAAATGTTTGCTAGTTACGCACAAAAATGTTGAGATCGTTTGCTAATTTTTAGTGCTGTTGTTATTGTTGTTAATTGAACCCAACCCACAAAATGATATTCATTCCATATTACACAATCTCGAACTCGAATCTCAATCCAAATCACAATTCCAATCACAATCACTAGCGACGTGTCTTGAGTTTATTGCCATTTTAGTCAGTAGACAACTTAAAATGTTGCAACTGGCATTTGTCATATTTGGTGTGATGCATGCTGCCACCGTTTTGGTGTTGTTGCCTCAAGACTCAAGATGTTGCCGCTGACAAAGCATCAACATTTGTGTGGCAGCTCTTGGCACTCACACTTGGATATCTCACACTTGGCCGCTGAGCGAAAGTGACAGATTACCTGGCATCCATTTATTCTCTCATTTTTTGATCAATGACACTGTGCAACAAGTGAAGCCTAATGAGATAATTTTTAGAAGTTAAAATTAAAAGAAAAACAATGACGTGTAATTTTATATTTATGAGTACGGTAAAAAGATCAAAGACTATCTTGAGTCTGAACTAGTTAAGTAAAAATGCAATATCAATTAAAAAAATTATTGTGTACTGTACAAAAGAGTAAAGTTTTCAATGAATGTAAATCAAATAGTTGTAAATGAGTAACTCTTTACCTAATTGTTTATTGTTAAGGTAAATAAAAGATTATACTCAAGCCTAAGGAAATCAAAATACTTTTATAAATATGAAACATGATTCAAATTTGGATTTATTCGATTTACTTTGTAGAACAATGAAAAAATAAAGATGATCAGCAATCTTAACAACATTATGTTAGTAATTTTTCTATTTCTCTATATTTATTATATATAAATAATATCCTCTATATTCTCCAGTTGTCTGGGGTCAAAAGCGAGTTGAATTTAAAAAAAATAGGAGTGAAAATACTGAAAACATGTGAATCGGTCAGGATTTAATCTCAATTTGATGTCAGAGCTCTTATAATAAAACAAACAATAAATCTGATGGATATTAAAATCTAAATTATTTTAAGTATAAGCGTATAGTCAATCTCAATAATATTAACTGAGTTTGCCCGCAATCTTGTGTCTTAGTGTAATGGCTGATTGTCACTTTAAGGTCAATGTTTTTTCTTGCACATTCGCAGATATCGCTGCATCTGATTTCCAATGAGTGCATGCAACGGCGTCTCATCTATAGGCCGGAATCATGCCACGAATATTGGCGCTACTTTACCTATATGCTGCTTCATGCGGACGTGTGGCATTTGAGTATTAATATGTGTCTTCAGGTGAGTTGCTCTATCATCCGCACTCAGGGTAATTATCTTATTTCTTATTAGTTGTTATTTGCTGTTTATTTTATTTTATTTTATTTTATTTTTTGTTTGCTTTGTCAGTGCTTTATTGGGATCTTGCTGGAACTGGAGCAGGGTCATTGTCGTGTGGGCCTGGTTTATATTGCGGGCGGCATTTGTGGGGCATTGGCCAATGCCTGGTTGCAGCCGGAGCTGTTGTTGTTGGGCGCCTCCGCGGGCGTCTATGCGATGCTGTGCAGTCATGTGCCGCACCTGGTTTTGGTCAGTCAACTGTGTCCAAATCGAAATTGCAACCGCAATTAAACATGTTTCTATTTGTTTTCATTTTGTGTTTTCTTTTTATTATTTTAGAACTTCTCACAATTGTCGCATCGCTTTGTGCGCATTGCTGTGATTTTAATATTGTTAGTCAGCGATGTGGCATTCACAGTTTATCATTTTTGCATCAATCACAATCGCAATCCCCGCATTAGTCTTGACGCCCATCTGGGTGGCATTTTGGCCGGTTTTCTTTGCGGTTTCATCTTTTATCGGAGACTGCAACGCACATCCACAACAAAAACAACCACTTGGCATTTTTTGGGTACTCGAAGTGCGTAATATCTAATTAATTCCATTGTCTATATATAGACACACTGTTATTAGCTTTAAATTAGTCTTAAACAATTTTGAATTCCACACGAATCGCCGGAAAAGCAAATTATGCAATCTTTCTATCATTATTTTGTCCCATTTTTTTTTTTTTTGGCAATTCAAGTGATTTTTTTGGTCACGTACTTATAGGGCTATTCATAATTATTATTATCATTCTTTGCTATAAGAGAACAACTGTTTGAATAAATGTTATTTTACACCTTCGAATCGATTTTAAATTCCATCTGCTTCAGTTTTATGACTTCGTTGCAAATTCTCAGCATATTATCCACAAATTCTCGCCCGTTTAATGGCTCATTAAATATTTATGTTAGATTTTAATGATAATTCAACTTTGAAAATTCAATTTTCAAATAATTTTTAATTTTACATTGAGATACTTAAGTGTGCAGCTTTAAGTTTGCACAGTTACAAATTTAAAATTCATCGATTCACGGATTTCCACTAATGGCATCTCAATTCGATTTTAATTAAACTTTCAATAAATGTGAAGTGAAATTACAATAAATTCATTGCAAATATTACATGCCTTCACTACATAGGGGTTGTTAACAAGGAACAGAATTGAAAAAGATTAAAGTAACATAATGTCTCATTCTGCGTCCAAGGAGAAAAGTTTAAAAAGCGACTAATGAATATTCAATCATTACATCAAGAAGAATTGTCAACCAATTGGGACATATCTGAGAAACAGGGGAAATAAAAATTTTAGTGACACCAATTAACTACAGTGTACAAACGGTATAAGAAAATGTATTTAAAATATATACAAATGTAATATATTCACAAAAATGAGCAAAACTAGCCAAATTAATTCAAATAATTTTTTAAAATACTATAATGCTATATTCTAAAAAATGTTAAAGCAGAATTAAATAGACAAAAATAAATAACAATTTTTTAAACTGTTTTAGATTAGGGTTAAGTAAATATATCGTAAACTGTTTTTAACTTATTTCATTCCACCGACAATGATATTTTGTCTACGTCGACGACATTCTCGACAACAAACGAAACTGACACCCTAAACGAAACAACCCTTAAGTGAACTACCCTAAAGTAGGCACTGCAAATATTGATGTGCACAATTTACGTTTTCCTTATAATTCTCAAGTTGTTCTAGTAGTCGACGAATGGAGTAATGGGCATTCTTATTTTTATAGTTATCGCTTCTCGGCCTTTTGGCTAAGATCAAATGTGTAGTATCTGTTCTTATCAGCTTAACATCTGATAGTTCCTCCATTGGAGGACCACAAATGTTAAACTGATTTTTGGTATCAGACGGAGTGCTAGGAGCTTGCTCCACCTCTGTCAAGGGTTGGCCCGGTATTGCAGTACCGCCGGGATTTCAGCCCAACTAAGTAATAAATTGCAATAACATGTATGACCAAATGTTGAGTCAGTTGAGTATAGGCAATCTCGGTTTAGTTCAACAATCTAAAATTTTTTATATCCTTGTGTGTTCTACAAATCTACCAGAGCTGAAGTAACACAAAAGCAATTGCTGATGTTGCTGGAAAATAGAAACAAATTGTATTTAAATGTCCAAAAAATTCTTGAGACTTGACTAAATTAAATATTTATTAAATTGAATAAAAATGCAAAAAAGGTATGTTTAAAAATATTAAATATCTAACATCTTAGGAACACCAACATTTTAACAGTTTTTTTCAAAATCATTTCTCTTTAAGTTCTCTAGAGATTTCCGTGCTCCGTGGCATAATAGTTAGAGTTTCCGACTTGCCACAAACAGAACTTTTCAGTTCGGGATTGCGGGTTCGAGTCGCGCTCTAAACAGTCATAAATACAAAAAAAAATTAAATTAAATATACACAAAGTCGTGAAAAAACATATAGTTTTAAATTCGAAGATTTAAAATAAAAAACAATTAGGTATGATGGGAGATTCCCTATTTAATAAATCCCAGCGAAAACAAAATAATCTTAAACGGTTTTAATGGGACAGATTAAATGATTTCCCAGAAATTGACACTCAAATAAATTTAATTTTATAATTAATATATTTTTATTTTTAAATATTTCCATTTAGACTTTGAAGATAAAATTATTTATCAGTATTCAGTTAAATGCATTCCTATAAGTGTAAGTGTAGTTTAGTTAAATGTTAAATATCTATAATACAACTTATGATTAATAGATAGAGCTAAAGTTACCCCTAATATACTAAATCAGCTAGGTGTATTTCTCGTATGGAAAGGAATGATATATAGAGCGTAAGCTAAATGTTAACTACTCGTAAATGTTAAATGCATAAACTATAAGCTAAAATTAAAAGGAGGAAGTCAGTTAACACAGACACGAAAGCACACACGCATACATTCACACAGGATAGGGGTACGGTGAGGATCGGTAAGAGGAAGTGGGTGTTAGGGGACTGAAAGCTGGCTTAAATTAACAGTCTAATGGGCCACACTTGACGCCCACCTCGGTGCATTTGCATTCTAGGCATTGATTGGATAATTCTACAATAATGCGACCGACGCGATACATGCGGCCGTAAATGTTGCAGCCGGCTAATTTTAGCATGCCCGTGTGGTCCATTAAACTATCACCGCCAACCACGCCTCCAACACCGCCGCCTCCGCCTCCGCCTCCACCACCAATTGAACTTGCATCAGCTGCTGCTGCAATCGGAGCAGATGTCGTCCGTGTTGTTGTTGTTGTGCTGCTGCTGGGCGCGTGCTGATAATGATGGAATTGCTGCGGTCGTTGTTGCAACTCTAGCAACTGTTGCTGCTGTGGCTGCAACATATGTGGTCTCACCTCATAGCTGGCGTTCATGAAGGGCAACTTGTCGAACGGTGACATTAAAAATGGACGCAATGTACTGAAAGCAGTTGTTGCTTTCGTTGTTGTTGTTGTTGCTGCTATCGTTGTAGTTGTGGTAGTTGCTGCAGTTGTTGTTGGCTTAGCAATTGCTATCGGTATAGTTGTTGTGCCTTTGGTTTTAACACTTGTCAACGCAGCGGTTGCCACTGAGTTGTTCCGGTAATTGTTGTTGCTGTTGCTCGTGCTGTTGTTGCTGCTGCTGGCGGGAGTTCGTCGCGTGGCCTGTTGACCTTTGAATCTACTGGGCTTGGTTGTCGTTGCTGTTGGATTATTGCGTCTGTTGCCGGTTGCCGGTTTGTTTTTTGTTTTGTTTCCCTTTTTATTGGCACGTGTTGTCATTGCTGGTCGCGCAGTTGTTGCTGTTGATGTGGCTGTTGCTGCTGTTGTTGCACTTGTTGCTGCTTTGCCGGGTGGCAATGTTTTAAAGGGCGGTACTGTGCTGCTGCTCTGACTTACACTGCCCAGCAACTCGTCCAGCAACTGATCCAGTTTATTGATTTCGTTTTTGTCTATTAACGGTGTTTGTTTTGTTGTCGTTGCTGCTGGCGTTGCTGTTGTTGATGTTGTTGTTGTTGGTGCAGCTGCTGCCGTTGTTGTAGCTGTTGCTGCTGCTGCTATAGTTGCTTTGGCACCGGAAGAGTTTGTGATGCTGTAACTGACACTCTCAATATGTTGCAGCTGCTGCTGCTGTTGTTGCAACTGTTGTTCCTTCTCTAATTGTTGCATTGGCTTCTTGTGCTGTTTGTCAACAATAAGTGCGTCCAGATTTGGCGACCTCTCTGTGTGTATTACATCTTTAAAGGGATCCGGAGTTGTTATTTCTGTAAATAAAAAGAGAATGATTAATTTGTTTCTTAAATTAAATTCGGTAGGGGTATATATTATTTACTAAAAAATAATAAAATGAATATTTAGAGATTAAACAGTTAAAAAAAATAGAAAATGGAATTAAATAGTCTCTCAAAATTATTTAACTGAAAATCCACATAATATATTGGGGATCTGTGAGAGTCTACTTTGTATTAAAAATTGGGTCGTAAAATCTAATGAAACTTAAAAATTCTTTCTCAGCTATGCACTGATCTAAACTTTTTTGACGAGTTAGTGGAATATTCTTTTTTCTTATACATGTTAGAAAGTTATTTGAGAATATCTTGGAGCTTTCTCTTTTGATTTTATCTAGATCTATTTATTTTACTTGTTTCTGATATCAGTGTATATTTAATAATATTCTACATAAGTAGTGCCTTAGTTTAATCACGAAATGTTTTATTATTCTAGCCCAAAAAAACAACAGCATTTGCACTGCTTCGAGTCGAGACGCTGAACACCAAAGTTGTGCGTTTGTACATTTTGTTTTAAAGCTCACTTCCCAAATCTGGTTGGCCACCCTTGCTTTAGAATCTAGAGTATATAAATCTAATGTTTAGATAGTCAACATTCATCTGAAACTTATTCAGAATATTTTCATACACAATTCTCTCGCTTCCTTTCCTTAACCCAACCAACTTACCAATTGCTGAAGTGTCATTGTCACTTGACTCTGTTGTTATATCGATAACGTGTTGGGTGACATGATAGCTATCGCCGATTGCAAGGATCACATTGGATGTCACATGATCCTGCAGGACTTCCCCATCAATAACAAGCGGTTCCTTGGGCATAAAGCCGCCCTCCGTTTCGGTGGGTGGTGAG
This sequence comes from Drosophila phalerata, assembly GCA_951394115.2. Lineage (NCBI taxonomy): Eukaryota > Metazoa > Arthropoda > Insecta > Diptera > Drosophilidae > Drosophila > Drosophila phalerata. The sequence continues at coordinate 9,098,324 of OX596008.2, forward strand.
AAACCACTGTGTGCTGGTGGCACCACCTGTTCATCGAAGTCGTACTTGACATAGTCCGCACTTCCCTCATATTGTCCTCCCAGATGCACAACCGGTTCTGGAGGTGATTCAACTGCCGGCACCTCAATATTGAATTTGTATTTATAGGCAGCCTGGTCGTTGTTGTTATTGTTGTTGTTGTCGTTGTGTTGGTGTTGCTGGGGTTGTTGCTGTGGATAGGCTGAGGTTATCGATGGATAATGTGCAGCGGTTTCATCGTAAGAAGCATCGTAATCGATATCCATTTTATCGGAGGCTATCGGTTGTTGATAATAATTGCTGGGATTGCTGTAGCTGCTCTGGGATTGCAATTTGGGTGCGGTATTCACAGCATCCGTGGGAAGAAAGGGTATAATCTTGAGGTTGGGCAAACTGGGTGGTAAAGTGGGTGCGGTGCTGTCATTGTCATCCAAAGGTTCCGCTTCCAAAATGGTTGGATTCGTTTTGATTATCAACGGTTTTACGGAGCTAACGATGTGTGGAGGCTGTTTAGGTTTTAAACTAGGCCTAACAGTGGTTCTGACGGTACTTCTGACGGTAGTTGTGGTGGGTTTCGAGGTGGTGGTCGATGCAGTTGTCGTTGTCGTTGTAGTTGTTGTTGTGGTGCGTCGCGTGGTCTTCGGTTTGGGTTTCGGTTTGATTGTCGTAGTTGTTGTTGTGGTTGGCTTGGGCGTTGTTGTTGTTGTTGTGGTGGTGGATGTTGTTGTCGTGCTGGGCATGGTTCTATAGGTCACGGGCTGTCCATATTTACTGGTGACCACAACCATCGGCGGAGTGACCGTCAAGTTCGCCAGCTTCGAGTTGATGCGGTTATGCAGTGGTTTATTGCTTGGCAGTGGACGGAACATGGGAGGTGCATGGTGCACCTTGATGGGTGGCCTTGTTGTCGTCGTCGTGGACGTTGTGGTTGTTGTCGATGTTGTTGCTGTCACATTGTCATCCAACATATCGGATAGACCATCCAGGAGCACGTTAAATAAATCAGGTGTTGGCTTTTCGGTAGTACCACTCGGTGGTTGCTTTGATCCTGCCCAATTGCCTGAGTTGGTGAGTACAATTTGTTGTGCTTCCGCTGGCAATTCACCCACTGCAATCTCATCGCTGCCCAATTGATCATCGAAATCATCGGCGATGCGTTTAATGCCGCCCAAAGTGGAGCTGGTCATGTGTGGTTCCGCTTCCGGTTGAGCTAAGGCCGTGCTGGCATCCACAAATGACTCAGTTACCATTGAAGATGCCTGCAGAGGCTCCTCATCGTCGGGACCAAGCAGCAAGTCCACCCAGGACAAGGGTTTCTTCACAGTTGTCGCTTCTGGCGTCACTTTGATTTCGTTTTCTGTGCTGGGACCTAAGAGTAAGTCCAGGAAACTCAGATCAGTGGTGCTGCTGATTTCATCAGTGGCCACGCCCACTTCTGTGATGGGCGTAGGCGTCGCTGCTTTCACCAGATCCATGTTGCTGGCCAGCATTTGATTGTTGTTGCCATCGATGAACTCGAGTCCCTCCCTCAAGGTATCGAGTATACTCTTCTCGCTGCTTGCTTGGAGGGCATCTCCCACTGGAGGCTCTGTGGGATGACGATCTAAGGGATAATGCTCCGCCATGGCATTATGTGGCATTGTCGCTGCTGCTGCTGCTGCTGCCGCCTCTGCCTCCTGCTCCTCCTTTCCAAACAGCAAACTGTAGAGATTAAATTGCCTGGAGCTCTGGGAACGTCGATAATCCCTCTGACTGCCGCAATCGTAGCTGGATGGACAGCACTGTCCCTTGGGCACTACGGGAATGCAATTCTTCAGGGCTGGCGAACATTTCTTGGGTGCACAACGACGCGTTCCACGTATGCAGAAACAAATGTCACACGGCTTGTCCACATCCGAGCGCATCTTCTGACCCTCCGCATAGAACTGTGATCCCACGGTGCAACCCCGATTCCTCTGCAGACGCTGTGACATTCGTTGGAAATGCTTATTCGATGTTTTCCGATAACGCACTTCTTGAGAGGATTTTCCCGATGTCTTGCTGCTGCAATCGTAGCGCACCGGACAACAGGTGGAGTCCACAAAGATGGGCTTGCAACCCTCCACGGGCAACATGCATTTGGGCTTGACGCACTTCTCGGTTCCACCTGAGGGAGGAAGAGAAGAGAACGTAAGGAGATTAATACCAAATGTCTTTTAGAATTGCTTGTGTTTTGTCACTTGTCCCTATGTTGTGTTCCAATTTACTTAAATTTTCTACTTTATTTAATAAACTATTCTTACTTAGCTCACTTTTCCTATTTATTGTCCACACTCACTGTTCGGATCAACAATCCCTGCAACAAATGTTGGACCAATCGTTCTCTTTTTGATTTTTTAGATACCTCCAGAATATTGCTTTATTTATATTTACATTACACATTAATAATTTAATTTATTTTATAATTTAAATGTATAATTAATTATAATTAGCTTGACAATAAATAAAAAAATATTTCCACTCGGAACTGCAATTGAATCTCACGGGTATTTGCATAAAAATAACCAGCCATTTACATACTCCCTCTATTTCGCAGTTACTAAACTGTTCCCACTTTCTGTAAAACTGTTCGTCTCTACGTTTTTTTGCTTTCCCTTTAAAATTACTGTCCAACTCATTCCTTTAATTTGTATGTATATTTATTTATTTATTTAATTCATGAGTTTTATTTAAGGCACTAGTGCCTAAGAGGTAGAGTAAGTAGAGGTAGAGATATAGGTTGAAAAATTATTAAAATTTCATTCCTTTAGAGCTAACTCTCCCCATAACAATTTTTCATTTACTTCTTCCACTTGATATTTCAAGTAGTTACTAAAATAAATTGGTCTTATTAACTATTCCCACTCACCGTCTTTCATTTTTATGCACTTGCAGTTCCTTCTTTATTTTTCATCTTTCATCAAGTGTTATTATTAACTTACTCTATATATCACCTAGAGTTCTCATCGCACTCACTGTTCTCAGATTAAGTACTACTTAGTTTTAATATAAACTGTGCCCATTCTCACTTGTTGTTCTCTCCCACTGCACTTACTTACTGTATCTATTTGCTGTTCCCACTGTGCCAATTAACGGTTCCCTTAAACTATTATCATTGTCTGTTCCCCTTGCTGTTCCATCTCTTTTTAATCCGTTCGGAAATTTATTCTGTTTCTTTCACTTACCTATGCAGTAGCAATAGCTGCACAGATTCGACGAGGACATTGCCGATCCCGACTTGTACACCGTTCCATTCTTCACACAAACTAAAAAATATATATGTATTTAGTGGTTTAAAATCAATCGTGTGTATGTGTATCTTCACTCACCAAATAGATCAACATCCGAGTCATCGGAGCGTCTTTGTAGCATATTATCATTGACCACACGATCGATGGACTCGCGTTCATAGTGATCCAGGTAGGCGATGATGCGTCGCTTGGTGGGAATCTTATAGAATGCATCCAAACGAGCACACGATAAATAGGGGCAACAGGTGTTCTTCTTTTGAACAACCACACAGCCCCTTGGAGGTGGCATTGGCATCTCCGGACAGACTTTTAGGCGACAGACGAGCGTCTTGCGATTGCACTGACAGTTGAGGCACTTTTCCATGCTGGGCACCACCGATTTGTCCGCATACCAAGTGCCATTATGATGACATCCTAAAAGAATCGATATCCTCATGATCAGAAAAAAACAAATTTCAACTTAGACATTAAGAAAAAACTATACAGAGCTAGCTTTTAACTAAATTAGTCATAACTTGAGGAAGTACGGAAAGAGCTAAGATATCTTTCACATAAAATAGTTTTAATATGTATTCATATCATAGGCTAAATTTATTTAATACATTAGCATTAGTAGTGCTAAATTTATATAATTAATTTGGGAACAAATGCAATCATAAGATGAAAAAATATTTGAAATTATGAGTATTTTCATAATTAATTGCTTAAGCAGCATCAAATATTCCATTAAGAAAGTCAATCTGTTAAATACAACTTTTCAGTTATTGAATTTAAATTGAATATGAAGGAAATATTAAAACGATACATTGATATGATCAGATTATTTTCTTAGAATATCATTTCTTTGAGCTGTTCTAAACTCCATTAATCTTTTTAAATCACGCTCTCTCTAAGCTCTGATCAAAAATATAACTATATTGTTCTTAATGGAAATTAATCTCTTGCATTGCAAATAGGAATGAAACTAGTTTTAAGATTTTAGATAAAACTAAAGCAAACAGCTTTTGTTGTACACGTTTTCCCTCTCCGCTTATGTCTAGTAAACTTGTGTTATCAATTGTTAACTCACCTGTATTCTGCGTGATAAATGCAGTCAACTGTGCGGGCAATACGAAAAGTACTGCCAATGTTAATATGCTGACTAAGCGAAGCGTCATCTTTGCCCCACTTCCTCCTCCTGTTGTTCCTCCTCTCTCTCTACGGGATTGGAAGCCTCTGTGCTGTGGTTCTACCACTCGGTACTGCGAGTTGCAACTTCCAAACTGGGGTCGTCTAATGCGTGAAATGTGTGCCACGCAGCGGCAACTTTCCAATGACAAGCGAATCGAAGCGTCTTCTGCCGGTAACTGGAGGCCAACTCATGCTCCGGCGTCATAAACCGAATTAAACTAGATGCAATTACCCGCACAATTGTTTAGACATTCAGAGCAAATGATACAGGTACGAGTATTTGCTGTACTCACAACTTGGTTAATTCTATAAGACAGAGAGTGTGTGTGAGAGATGGTATGCGTAAGAGGGTTAAAGCCGGGTTCAATTCAGGTAAGTGACTGCTAACTTTGCTGCTAATGTTTTTATCTTATGCATGAAGAGCTTGTAGGTAAATCACATACTCGTAATTTAGCCAAACGATAGAAGCAGACAGAGGTCTCGACTCTTGCGAGATTTCTATATACTTATGAACTTGTTGTACGACTTCAAAGTCAGCTTTAACCTGGAGATAAACGAGCTTATAGAAAACCTTAACTGTTTTTAATGGGTATTTTAACTGTTGTTTTCTCCATAGCAAAAGTCATTTAATGTGAATTTCATACGTTTTTTAGTTTGTGACGCATCCAACAAAAGTTGTTAGATATTAGATAAAAGCTATTTATCGCACATTATGGAATTAAAGATCATTGCACTACAAATTGGTTGTTGTCTAACTTTTTTAAATACGCTCCCGAGAGAATATAACATTTTCTCTTTTTGCTGTGTTTTAAAATGTTTTTCACATATTATAATGTGAGTTTCATTTTAATTTAAAATAAACAAAACTCAAGCAAGTTGTACTTTGTTGTCATTAACGCGGATTAAATCCTGAACTTTATTACGTTGTTTACAATTCATACACAAAGCTGGCATAAAAAACTAAATAAATTGATACAGAGACAGACAGAAATGGGGCAAAGGAAATTCTGTGGACAGCTTATCAAATTAAATCAGCCTGCGACACGAACCACAACTATAAATAATATTAATCTACAAAAAAAGCTAACAAAATTAAGAAGAAAAAGTTTGAAAAAAAAGAAAGAAACTGGTAGTCAGAATCAGCACAAGCAATACTCGGACTTGAGTCTCATTCTCAGTCAGGTTGCATGCGAAAAACCAAACAAACAAATAAACAAACGTGAAAATCAAACAACGCACAGTGGAACCACTTCTCTATTTATTTCATATCTTTTGAGCCAATAAGCATATACATTTCAAAATGTATAAATCATTTGATAGAAGTCTTCTAATGTTTTGATATGACTGTTAACACAGTGTTAGTCACAGTTCTGTGCATATTATAAGTGTACATTTTTCCAAAAATCAGATCAATCGTATTTAATTTTTAGCAATACTGTTTAATGCATAAAATGGTTTAGTTAACCAAATTACATGATGTAAAATAAATATTATTATTTGATAACTTTGTATCTGAAGAAGGAGAAGCAAGATCGCTTGTAACTGTACTCACTTCATTTTTGCCCCGTTTGCTCCACTGTAAGAGAAAATGGCGGTCATTGCCAGTAAAAGAACCAAACCGTCGACGTGTCTCCGCAACAGAATAGAACCAAACACGATCTCAGCTCGACCATGGTTCGTCAGACCAAACAGACCATCAGACCAAGCAGACCAAGAGACTAAAAGACTAAAGCACCAAAAGACCAAGAGACCAGGAGACCAAGCACCGCATCCACTTTCATTAAGAACGTGATTAGCAAACTTGCATGCAAATAGAGAACATGACACTACAAACAAGAATATCGATATATATTTGAATTTATGCGAATTATAGATACTCTAACAGCTAACAGACTAAAGACTTATAAATGTTATTCTAACAAAAGCAATTGATTAACAATTTTGTTGAGATTCAAATACTGCAGAACTACTTTTAGGGTGTTACCAAATATAAATTAATATATATTAAAAGACTATAAGTCTGGAAATATATATGTTAAACAACCTGTTTTCTTTGTAAATAATCTAGAAAAGCAAAGTAAATAGTTAATTTGTAATTTTCTAGAGATTCAATAATAAATAAAGAATTTGCCTAGTTAATTTTATATTTAAAAACAAATTTATTCATAATAATACACTTTATTTACCACAGAAAAAAATGTACCAAAAGCTCTAAAACATTATTTTTATTGGTGCTACGAAACGAACGACAAGTCGACTATACCCTGAATGAGTTGCAGAAAGTGTGACATGATCAAGAAGTGCGCTTAATTGGAGCTCTCATGGCATGGCATACAATCTGCTCAGTAGTTCACTTCGTTCTCATGACAACTTTTAATCAAGCCATTATCCTAATGTCAAGCCCCAGAGCAAAACAACTGAAACTTTCACGCAAAAAAGAAGTAGTCAATGTCAGAGTCACAGTCGAAGACAACGTCAAAAGAAAATCCAAAAAAAGCCGAAAAAATAAGTTTCAGTTTCACACAATAAATCACTGCAGTTGACTTTTATTTTAAGTGTTGTGGTGGATTTTTAATTGAATTCACTTGGTTTTCATTTGCATGGAAGCCACAGCGAACTTGGCAATGAAAGTCATGAAGACAGAATGGTTAACTTCCAAAAAGTGAATCAATTTTGGCTCAAGACAAAATTCTCTTAAGTGTTCTCTTAAGAGATTGATGATAAAATAAGAAGAGAATAGAACTTTCTTTGTAGAAGTTGCTAGTTGGTGAAAATGTTGTTAACTTAATTACAATGTCTTAACGCGATTCGCATTGGGGCAGCTCTCAGTGTAATAATTCCGGTGACTAAACATAGAGGAAATGTAGAAAATGTAGAACACACTCAGTCACAAGTGTATGTATGTACAACGTGTGTATATTTAAACTACAGTGGCTACAAACTTAACAAAGATACCAAAAACAAAACCGAAGCTGATTTCAAGTCTGAAGAAAGCCGCTGTCTGAGGCTGTGGGAGCAATTGTCTTTCAAATGTCCAAGAACTTGTCTCAGGTGCCATAACGAGGCCAACAATTACGCCCCAACAATATAATTTTTCGACAAAAGCTCACTCAATACACTGAGAGAAATGCTAGACAAATTAATAAAGTAATTAATTTTAATGGCTTTTTTGTGTTCGTTACGGAGCGAAAGTCAATGAATTAACTCACTGAAGATTGGATTATTATTTTAGGAAATTACAATTTTAATTTACATTTCAGCAACCTAGTTAACTGTTGTTAAGATTAAGTCAAAGATTACTGTGAAGGGAAATTTAAAAGAAAAGAATTCTCCAATTTGTCAGCAAGTATTTGTCTAAGAGAGATTTTGAAGTGATGATGGCAAATTGAGGGTTAGGAATAAGTTAGATTGCTCGATAGAGTTCGTCTTCATTTGAAAAGATATTGGCAAGCATATGATTAAAGAAAAACTACCGAGAGAACCTAGAAAGCGCATTAAAGATTGTAGAAAACTTTAAAACTCACAGGAAATTAAAACGGATTTGTTGGAAATCGCTTTGAATTATTAAATTCATTTCATTACATTCCGAAAAAAAACACATGTGAAAAAAAGCACATGCAGGGGTGTTACAGCTAAAGAAACCTACCGAAAATCTCCCAAAAATGTATGAAGATTTTCGGTTGGTGTCGCTTTCTGTGCCAGCCAGATTAAAACGATATTTTACTTGTAAAAAATATTGATGTCTGTCAGTTAATTTATATGTTTGTTCATAAGTGAGAACAATGGAGGCTTAAATGAAGTGTCAATTATTCAATGACTTTGATAATTTTCACTGGTATTTTGCTTTAATCACTCAGCATTGTCTTTGTTCATAGCACTAAAGAAATCAACCCAGTTAGTTAAATCACGTTGTCATTTCGAAATCCAATAGACACAAATCTTCAGAAGAAGACAATGCATAGACGGTATTTATATTAAAAAAAAAGTTGCACGGCAATAAATTCTAAAGCACGACATCAATTCAAGACAATAAATCGGCTATTGAGCACTTGTATCTAGTATCTGACAGATACTTTTGTTGTTGCATTTCGTTTCGTTTCTTTTCGTTTCGTTTTGAGTATTTGACACAGTGGCTACGCCCCACTGACAGATTTTTGAGCTTTGCTTATAATCTTTTTGGGGGCTGTAACGCTGATTTGTGAAAGGCAAGTCAACTGGGCTCTAAGCCTTGTCTCTAATCAGCGCAACTTGGCTACTGGGCATGTTCTAAGTTATAATTTGTGGCAAAAAAAAAACTTTCACCAACTCGGAGCAATACCCACCCAACTCGATAATAATAAGCACAGATTATGTAAATCTCAGTCGAGCAGAAATAATAGAAAAGATTTGAATACGTTGATTGTAGCACAGCTAAGCCTATTTTCACTTTTGCAAATTAGCCAAGAACACGGAACGGAAATCGAAACCAGACGCAGTCAACTAATGAATCAACGATCAATGAGTGGCATATGAATGAACTATATTAAAAACTCGGTTAACAGCATGTAAATACCCCATGTTATACCCCGTGAAAGTAGTCGTAATTAAACATGATTAGTTTAAATGAAATCACAGCAATCTTGAGAAACTGAAGAGCACTAGTTCTGAAACTTGGTATGCATGTACTTAATAATTTAAATATTTATAGAATTATTAATACATTTATATAAACGATTTTTTTCAAGATATTTACAATCAATATTTGCATCAATCTTGAGTAATCAAAAACCTTTAGCTGTGTAATTTTGCATGCATTTACTCGTGTTCCCTATGTAGTTGAAGGAATTCTTCAATTATTTGCTGCTAAAGATATTATTTCACTTTAATAATTGTTTTGTAGGGTATTTACAATGCTCTCAAGCACTCCACTTGACTTGAGCATTCTTTTCTTGTTGTTTACATCTCATCTTCGAACTTGGCCAATTCATATTTCTGCGGTCTTATCGAGTGAAATTTGTGCCAGTTGTTTTTATAGTGTGCCAAACAATTTGTGGCCCACGCGTGCTCACTAATTTGGCCATAGACGTTGGCCATTTCGAGCAGTACGAAGACACACCTTGCCATAAAGAAGAAAAGTCGAGACTTAGACTCGTAACTCTTGTACAACTTTGGCTAGCTACATGTGTGGCTTTTTAAATATTCTACGAACAAACAACAACTACAACGACAACAAGTTAAGGTCTGACAAGAACTTTACTCTGAGCAATTTTCATGTCGAACTCAATTGATGCGACTTTTGCCTGGCTGTCTACTTCATCCTCGAAGTTCCCTCTCGACCCCTTTGGATAGACAGACAAATGCCTGTCATTTAGTGGCAGGCAAACATGTTCCCTCAAAATCTTCCCCTCTCCCTTCCGGCAATGCCCACCACTATCAATCCAAGCCGCAACGGCAGCAGCAACTCCTCGTCCCAAGTTATTAAAGCCGCGAGGGCTCAATAAATGGGCGTCGTTTATGCACCTCATCATCAGCGATTGCAGTGATCGCATCGAACATTTCGCAGCTCTTTTTTGCATTTCTTTTTGTTTTGTAATTCTCTCCTTTTTTGCCAAGCGGAAGTTGTAAATAAAAAGAATTGAGCAATAGCAAAACAAAAGAAACTGGACACAGGCCGAAGTTCTGCTGCCCTTATTTAAGTAATATCTGATCAGTCTACTAGACTATTTGATAAAAGAATTTTATAATTTGTTTTAACTAGATTTATTTCATGTTTTAATTCAATTTTTATCATTGTTCAGATTTATTTTATTACTTTGATTTCAGAATAAATTTTATAAAAATACTTCGAAACTATCTAACATAATTTACAACTTGGTCTCACTCTAACTTGTAACATAATTTTTTCTTAGTTAGCACATTTAAATATAAATATAATGATTAAAGCTGTGATTGCCAAGTAATGAAATTATATTAAAATCATAATCGTAACGAAGTCATTATTTTTGTTTTACTCGTTAGCAGCTTTGCATCTTTGACCAATCTGTATGCTATTGTCATAAAACTTAATTGAACTTCTTTGATCCGTGAGATCTTAAGATGCCATGCATCAGCTGCCAATGTGAGTATAATATATACGGAGGGGCATGACTAGCATGCAATATGTTAGGTAATTGTCTTCACTGGGCACGTGTTGTGCCTAATTAGCTGTCTGAGATGTGGGATTGGAGGAGTTGAAAGAAGGTGGCTTGAAGTTGAACCTGCATATGGATATCAGCTACAGCTTCGACAACAGCTGGGCAGGTGAAAGTCAGTCGCCAGGTAAATGAAATTAGAACAACAGCATGGCAAACCAATTACAAAGGAAAGGTAAACTTTTGTACAAAGTACACACACACACACACACACAACCAACCACGTACACGCCAACACACACCTTTCACAGAATTGAGGTATGACTGTATAGTACAAAGAGCCCAAGTTCTAAGTATCATTATGTACCAAAGCATTAAGTTCACTGGCCATTTCCTAGCTTTAACCATAAATTTGTCTGTCTTTCTGTTCTGGGTTATTAAGCCAAATTGTTGTTGTTGTTGCTGATCGTGACTCGCGTTCGCATTACAATAAAATTGTCAACATGACAGCCCCGATTAATATAGACTTCAATTTATCAAGCATAAATCATGAGTTCAACCAAAGACAAAAGACTTGGAACACAAACTTCGTTGCCATTTGATTTTAATGATGTGACTTGTGGAAAACCGGGGAAGTTGCAAGTACCAAGTCTCCAAGTCGAAGCCAACGACCGAGTCAGTGCCTCAGGTAGCTACAAGACTCTTCCACAAACTTACTTCTAACTCTTTTCTTCGGGCGGCAAACTTGTTTTGACTTTTCGACTTAGAATCGAGTCGTTGTATGTTATTGTGGCTCGTTTCGTTTCTTTCGCCTTGAAACAATGCATTATCAAAATGCAACTTCGATGTTCCCAGCCCAACTTTGTCCATTTCCCATTTCGAATTTCGCACGAATGTGCTTCCACTACAATTTCCGGACACATTTGTCAAACACAACTTAAAACATGGCCAAAAGCCGTTAGTAAACTGCAAACTGTCTAGCTAAATTTGCGTGTGCTATGCATTTTTATTATATGATGGCTTTTCAGAAATACACACATGCATACACACACTAAAACAGTTCCATTCAGTCTATAAATGGGGTTCGTTGACAGCTCTGATAAATAACTGACTGGACTCTTCTGGTCAAGTCAATTCAATCCAAATAACAATAACATTTTTCATATCACTGTCTAACAAGTTATGTTCATACTTAAGTAGTATTTCTGATGCTCTTGGGACTCTGCTTATTAATTTATTGACTGTCTACACTTATATGATTTAATAGCACTCGAGATACTCAAAAATATTCTTAATTTTTATTCGGTTTTATTTATATTCTCCATGATTTCTCAATTTTAGTCTGCTTTCTAAAACACATAGATTTCTAATGGAAGTCCAATCTTGTATGATCATTGATCATATCTATGTGCAAAACATGAAATGTGATATAAAATTCAAAGGCGGAACGAGTTTTTCTTTGTAAATATGATATGTATGTTAAATAAAATTCAAAGGGTGGTCATAATATACGTTAATGCAAGTAATTCCCAGCTAAGAGAATAAATGGTCTTACGGGTTGCTGAGCACCATCCATATAAAGTGTTTTCTTGATTTGTGAATCTATCTGGAGCGAAGCGAGTATACGCATATGATAATTTGAAAACTGTTCTTCTGTTATTAATTTTTTTTTCAGTAATATTATTAAAATTGCTATTAATTTAAATTAGTTAAATTTTTTGTTAATAAATGTTTTTAAAGTTTTAAAACACTTTATGTCATAATATTTTTATAATTTCAAAGTTCTTATACAGCCTAAGCTTCTTAATATAAAATATTTATTTTTTCAATTCAGATACAAAAGTTTCATGGTTGTTCGTATATGTCTATGAGTTCAGCACTGCAGCATATACAAAAGAAGTTCTGTATAACTCTTGTACTTGATTTATATCTGCAAGATACATGCACCTGGTTGTCATCTATTCCGTTCACTGTTACAGCACACAGTGCCAAGACGGTTGTTGTGCACTCGCTTGGAACTGCATGCACTACACAACCCTGTGCCAATCCTCTCCACATTCTCCCCACCTTCTCCTCCTGCTTCACTCTTTTACTGGCTGGCAAGTTGCTTTGGCCAGTTCCTTTGGGTAACCGCGCATATACATATGTATATATGTGTGATGCTGCTTGGATAGAGTAAAAAACAAAAAACGAAAAATAAAAAGAAAGAAAAGTCGAGACCAAACAAAACCCCTCCTCATATGGCAAGTCTTCTCTGTTGTTGCTCCGATATCTGATTACGTGCGGCATTTTTATCTCGAGTTGAATTTCGGTGCGCTTTGTCTCGACTCTCTTAGGCATATCAGATGTGGCAGTTGCCAAAAAGGAGTTTGAGTCTTTGTCCAGCCTATTAGGCTGCAAGTTGACCTTGAGGTAAATATACTTTTTGTTCTTGCCACTCGTGCATAAAGATTTGCCACAATTTGTGGCAACGTGGCATTGGCAGCTGTTTCAGATTACCTTTAGGCCCATTAATTTAATGACGCTTCCGTCGCAGACCTTGCCCCTGTCCCTGTTGCTGACCCAGCCTCTGTCTCATAGCCAAGTACCGCTAGTCAATTGTGCGCAATTAGCAAATTCTGTACTTAGAATCATGGCAACAACTATTTAACGATTCAGGTAACTAACTAACGAAGCGACTAACTAACTCGTAACATAAATGTCGTTCACATTGGCCTATAGCTTTTATAGCTTCCGCTTTGCATTATCAAATATTATTGGAGTCGTTGTGGTTGTTGCTGCTGCTCGTTGTGGATTGCATGTCGACACGTTAGCTCATTCCGTTCTGTCTCTCTGCCTCGTTTCCTCTGCACTGCTTTCATCTATTCCTCTTTAAGACATAAAAAACACCCTTTAAGTGCGCGACGGCAATCTAATGATGATCATTAAGAATGCGCTGTAATCACAGTCGCAGCAACATCTACAGCAGCAACTGGTTGCCGCTTTGTCAACACCGACGACAGCATCAGCAATAACAACAGCAACAACATAGGAACGGTAATTTCTGAAAAGATTACCGTGAACATTTTCACTCATTGCCAATGCAACCTACATTCACATGCGCCTCCACACACACACACACACACACACACACACACACACACACACTCTCACACACACGTCACTCTTTTTGTTTTTGTTGAACCCTTTTGTTGTCTTTTCAGCTCTCTTGAGTACGTTTTCTTAGTCGCATTCTGTGATCATTGTAACGGCTTTGATTAGACGTAGACCTCAAACCGAACTACAAGCCGAAGTCGTAGTTTTTACTCAGCTTTTGTCATCGCTTTTGGTTGCCATCTTCTTTTGTGGCACACAGATGCCACATTTTTGTCGTCTTGTGGCGCTGTCGGCACTTTAACAGTTAAACGGTTAGTTTACATCATTAGCATGACAAAATGAGATAGTAAGATAGAGAGAAGAGAGCGAAGAAGATCGAGTAAACGTAGAGAACAGTTTTGAGTTTTTCCATCCATGTTTCTGTCGCTTAATAAATAGCCAATTTTCTTCCAACCTTTTTTCTTTTGTCTTTCGTAGAGCTGTTATTTAATTGCTTGACAGATTATTTTTTTCGTTTAGTTCTGTGATTTCGAAGTGACGACAAGCGTTATTTAATAAAACGGTAGGTTCGGGCTAAAAAACAATTATCATACCACAAAAATCTCAATACTATTGAAATATTCAATGTTCACGAAATCTTATTAAAATTGAAATTCTTTTTATACCCACGTTCTCATTCTGAAGAAAAACGTATTTTTATAAATCTATTTGCTCATGCCATACCTTTTCAAAGTGGGATCTAAAATAACTTTAACTGATATAAAGAAAAAACAGTTTTACACCGATTAACACGAATGAATAGACTAGGTGTACATATCCGCAAGAACTTTATCTATTAAATATTGTTCCCAAATACTAGCATTATAATATTCATTCTCTTCTCCCGTGCTATTAAACTCTCGTGACAGACAATTAAAATTTCTTTATTTGAAATAATTAAAAGTGCAGGAATATCGTGAGAACTCCAAGAAGCAACCAATTCGCATGTCTATTCCTTTTCCTTTGCAGTAATCGCTACTGACGCCGCTGCCAGCGCTTAGACCAAACAATTGCCCCCCAAGTTCGTTGCCTAAGTCATTTGTTTGCTTGTCTTTTTCTTTTCTTTAACTCTGTTGGGTGAGTGTGTGTGTGTGTGTGTGTGAGTGTGTTTATGTGCAGCGAAGCGAATCGTTTTGGTCTGTCGTTCTGCGTCTCAATTATTTATTTAAGCTGCCACCCAGCGCTGGGTTCTATTAACATTGTAAACAATACCGTTAACACGCCACAACATGTTGCACAAACAACGCGAAGAATTTGCCAAGCTCTTGCCGACTGTCTGCCTCAACCTCAACAAATTTCAGTTGCACTCTCCTTCATTGCACCTTTTCTTCTTGCAATGCGTCAAAGATTCTTACACTCTTGTTTATCTGTGTGTGTGTTTTGTTTGTGCAACGCAACCACAACAACAAATAAGTAAGAATAACATAAACGACAGGAAAAACTGTTAGCTGAAATGCGACCACGTCGCAAAAGCGGGAAAAACTCTTGGAAAACACTTATTAAATTTCAACATTTTGCATGCCAAAAAATACGAAAAAAAACTGAAGAAAAAAGAAAACCGCAGCTAAGAATTTCTTGGGACAATGATCTTGGATGCATTCCGGAGATTGAGGGGGATGCAGGAATGAAGACATGACCATGCTAATGAGTTGGTCAGTTCCATCCAGTCTTCAGTTTACTCTAGCAGATTCTCCAGTATTTCAAAAGTTAACATACCTATATAGTTGTTGTTGTTGTTGTTATTGTTGATGTTATTGTTTATCCACTTGTGTGTTTGCCCATTAAGTTTTATGTTTGCTTTTGGTTGGCTACTTTTTTGTTGCTTTTGTTTCCACACGCGGCAACTCAATTTCAGAATTCCCGAAACAAGAAAAAAATCGCAGGTGTGTTTGTGTGTATTTGCCTTTACTGTGGCTGCACTTCACTTCACTTCACTTTAAGGTTCTCTCATCCTTAACCACAAGATCTTTGACTTTTATTTTTATGTCCAACTCTTTCTACCTTCGTCTTACGTCGAACGTCTCTCGTTGGCGTTGTTGTAGTTCGTTCTGAACGCGTCGCGTGTTGGCCACTAACTGAAGCCCCCATTGTGTTGGCGCGTTGCTTTTAAGAAAAGCCCCAAAGAAAGTTGCCTGCATACAAAATTCTACCACGGGCTTTGCCTCAGCTATAGATTCTTGTTTGAAAGCAAAGAGAGTGACTCTCTTAAATATTTTATTCTTAAGAGAGCAAGCATTTGTTAAAATTTTCAACGCTTTTGGAAAAATATGTCACTTAAAACACTATACAAATTTAAAATTTGGTTTTTAAATTATTATTATTAATATGATTGTGAATAAACTACTAATTTATCTGCGCTGAGAAAAATTCCCGAATACGCACGCGTACATAAGTACAAATGAAACTTTACTAACACAACTAAACCCGTAATATTGTGGTCGTTGAAAATGCCTAAGATTTAATAACCTTGCAAAGCCCTGTACTACATTTCTGTCTGATTGTCAGGTCTGCATCTAATAGAACAACGCAAATGCACAATTTGCGAGGGATCACAAATAATAATTATACTAATTTATTTTTAAATAGAACTAGTCGGAAAGGCTATAGTCGAGATCACGACCATCGTTATTATTTCTATATATATTAAAGTAGAATCACTGCCTAATAAAAACCACTGCATACTTTTAGGTAATTGTATTCAATTAACTATTGATAGCTTCGATGACTACCGAGCTTATTGTAAATTCCATAAAAACTGCATTATCTTTAAAACTGTGGGTGTGGTGTTTTTCACAATTTGAGGGGGCAGAGGAGGCGTGGCTTAAATTTGAAAAAAACTTGATCTACTTGGGGTTTATAGAAGTCTTTGAGTGAAAGTTTGGTATCTCTTTCTCTTATGGTCTCTGAGATCCTTTTGTTCATACAGACAGACAGACGGACAGACACACATGACTATATCGACTTGGCTGTTGGTGCTTATCAAGAATAACTATATACTTAATGGGGTCGGACATGCCCCGTTCTTCCTGTTACATACATTCCAACGCACACAATATACTCTTTTACTTTTTTTTTAAGGAACGGGTATAAAAATAAAATCAATAAGAAGGATACAAGAAATATAATAACACCATAATGATTGCATTTGCAACTCCGCCATGATTTTTAAGTTATTTTTTTAAATGTATTTTCATCAATTATATTTAAAAATCTGACTATTATCAATATATTACTGTGATCAAATATAAATCACATGCAATTATTGGGTGCGTTCATGATGATGAAACTAACAAGGTGGAGTGCTTACTCACCACAGGAGCCAAATTTTTCACCACATTGAGAGCATTTTGACAGAGAAAGACGACAGTGAAAAGCATGCTACGTCCAGTGCTTCCATTTTAGCAATTTTATTGCTAGATGTAGCACTTTTTTAATTGCAAAAGCAAGAATAATTGTAAAATTGCTATTCGCTATGAATCTAGCTATTTATACCCTAAGCCCGTTGAAAATAGGCAAAAAGGGTATAATGCATTTGGCAGAATGTTTGTAACAGGCAGGCGTGGCAGACCATCAAAAGTATATATATTCTTGATTAGGATCAACAGTCGAGTCGATTGAGCCATGTCCGTCAGTCCGTCCGTCTGTTTGATAGCGTCGATCTCAGAAACCATAAGAGCTAGAGACTTCAAACTTCATATTTAGGTTCCTGAATACCATACGCAGATCAAGTTTTTATTTCTTTATCGGACCAATTTATCATATAGCTGCCATAGGAACGATACATCGAAAATGAGGTTTAAGTATGAAAAAGTTTGTTGAGTATTTAGAACCAAACTGATAGAATACGCATCTGGGCCATCCTGACCAAATTTGGTTCAAATCGGACCATATCATTCAAACGCAATAGAGACGCTCAATCAAAAAAAGTATTAGTATAAAAGTTTTTTGTTTTTTGAGATATCTTAACCAAACTGATAGAATATGCATTTATGTTGGTTTTGTACATTCTGCCAGATTTAGTTCAAGACGAGTTAGATCGGTTCCATATATCATATAGCTGACATAGGAACAATTGGTCGAAAACAAACTTTTATTAAAGAGCACCTGGGCTCAGGGTATTCTACTGTCGAGTGTGCTAGACTGTAGCCGCAGCTCACCGCGAGTGAAGCCAAGGCTTCTTCTTCAACGGTATTTTTTGATTTTTGCTTGTTTTGTTCTCTTCATAAGTTTTTTATTTACAGTTATAGGATTCATGGTCGGCATGTTCAATATAGGATTCATTGCCTTGAAGCACTGCTTTTGGTAACAATCGCCTCCGTTTTGCGTTGCTGTTGGATGCATAGTGAAAATCATATTCCTTAAATTCTTCAAAGCAATCCGCTCCCAAAAATGACAGAGACAAGTGAGTATTTTCGGTCTCTCTCTGACCAAGACCCATTTTTTCGTTTCAGTCATGATCTCGGCCTGAGTTTTTTACTGACCAAAAACACAAATCGGTCCTACTTTGACAACTAGATCATGATCAAATTTTCGGGCTCTCATAAAATTGGGGTCTTCAGATTAGCAAATCGTAAAAAAGGTTAACAAAAAGGGTCTTTTACACATATATATATATATTTTTTTTCTGTTTGCATTATCTACGGTATATTAGGGTCCGTTCATAGCTCACTGGCAGCCTTAAGCTCACGGATATCAATCGATTAACAGGAATTGGGGTCAGGGATAGTTTTTGTGCAAGTCTTACAGCATTTTGTACATAGTTTATGGCGTTTCGACCAAAATTTCAATAAGACTTTTCTGATATAGACTAAAGACCCTATATTTGATGGAGCTCACCAAATCCGAAAAATCCGACATTGCTTGAGCATTCCCTTATTGACATAAGACACAATTGAGTGTGTTTTCTCTCAACCTTTTTGGGATCTGTCCGAATGAAACAGTTTGCAAGCTCTGCATTTAACTCCAGCTGCACCTGTCTATAGTTTTTAGACCCCGTTCTTAGAAAAAGTACAGGCGTCTATTGGGTTTATTTTAACGAAAATGTGCGTAACTGGCAGATGGAGATGCCTCTATATTGCAGGCATTCCTCTATATTGTTTCTTTTTTGAATCAGACCACTAAATCATAAAGCGCCCATAAGAACAATCAGTCGAAAATCCGGTTTTAGTTTGAAAAACTTTTTTGTTTTATGAGATATCTCAACCATACTAATAGAATATGCACTTCACTTGGACCACTATATCTTAAAGCTGTCATAGGACCGATCGGGCAAAAATCAAACCATAGTTTAAAACACGTTTTACAATACAGTATGCACTTTACTTGGTTTTATAGATCCATAGGAAAATGACCAAAATCAAGCGTTGATATAAAATTTTTTTTTTCTTTAAGTTATCTTACCAAACTGATAGACTCTGCTTATAAGTTAGTGCTATAAATCCTTACCTATGTTGGTTCTAGTCGGCTTTTTATATCATATAGTTGTCATTGCAGCAATTAGTCAAACAACTTATCCAGCACTGTGTAAGGTCACCAAATCTGCTGTGGCCAAGCATCTATGTATTTTTGTATTTTTTCCAGTCCTAGCTTTTCCACAATGAGTACGGGGTCTCTGACAGTCGAGTACGCTCGACTGTAGCTCCGTCCACCTAGTTTCTTATTTCTATCGTTTGTGATTGTGATGAGTGTTAATTCATCACCAAAATAGTACGCTAGAATTCTCGTATTGTGTAGCTCTTTTATCGATAAACCAAATCGCATATAAAATAACACAAGATTTGAAATTAAAAGAAACGAATAGAATACCGTGAAGTTTTTTTTGATTTTTGGAAGATATGCAATTAATTTTTATGGAAACTGGCTTGGAGAATTCCTTAAACACTGTCATATATAATATTTAATGTCTCTGCAATATTGACTTAGGTATTTATTATTTTGTCTTATTGTTAAATCTGGTCAGTTGCTGCTTTGGCTTTCATTAGACCCCGTACTTAAAAGTGCAGCGGTCTATTGAGTTTGTTTTAAGGAATGTGTGCGTATGTTTACTTTTGTGTTATACACAAAATGTATGTTGTGTGGAAAACACCACACACACCACTGTCAAATTTTCATCATATAATTGACGCTGCCAAAAGATATTCAGCACATGTGGCACATCTTAGCACCATATACCGGAGGGCAGTTCTGGAAGCTGCAGAATGTAGTTGGTGGCACTTGTAGGTGCAAGTGATAATTGTTGTTATTGTTGACGCTTATGTTGCAGTGAAAGTGAAGAAATCGCCAAGCTAAACACCTGATTAATGGCCAGACCGAGTCCCGAAGTCTGATGGATCACGGCTGAGGAGGGTGCTACCTCTAGGAGGCTTATCGGCGGCACCGAGTTTGCGCACAAAAACTCTCCCATGCCGTCGGCACTCAGATCTAGCTGCTTTTGACTTGATGTATGCGGAATGGCAGCAAATTCAGTCTCAGACTTAATCTGCAACTCTGCGTATGTCTGAAGAGTTTCCGCCTCCGGAATTTGTTCGTCGTCCTCCTCGGGTTGCTCAAACTTACATTCGTTAATTACAAGGAGCTGATCCTCTTCCGGCAAAGTTGGTGGCATGCCAATGGTATCCCCGACGCTTGTAATCTCTACCGGCTCAATCTTAACGATTGCCTCCGTCTGTGCTAGCTTATCCTGACACTTCTGTACAATTCGATCGAGGTCCGCACAGCGAGTTAAACGAACTTTGCAGCGATTTGTTCGTTTTATTTTCTGCTTCGCCTTGCGATTTTTGACTTGCCTTACGGCAAAGGGAGGACTGCTCGAGTCCCTGTCGGGGGTAGACTGTTTTTGGGGCTTTGTTGTGCATGCTCGTCGTCCTGTGGCCCGCAGTACATCATTGGCATAATACATTTGGGATATATCTTCGTTAAGCATCTCAAGCTCACTGCGTCTCGCCTTCTGCTTTGATGGAGGTGGCGGTAGAGGAGCAATTATTGGAGGAGCAGTCGTTGGAGTGGCAGTTAACGGAGAAGTCGCAAGTATTGGAGTAGTATCAGCTATTGGAGATGTTGTAGCTTTAGGGCTATTCAATGAACTAGTTTTTGGGTGGGCGCTTTTAACTGGTCTTCCCCTCTTACGTTTTACAGAAGTTGAGTTAGAAGTAGATGGAGGGTTACCAGATACACCAGTTGTAGGTTTAGCATTCTTAAATGGTCTTCCCCTCTTCCGTTTTGCAGGAGCTGAATTAGAACTCACTCGAGGACCTATTTTTGGAGGAGCAGTCGTTGGAGTAGCAGCCGTTGCATCTTCTACGTCTGTTTCCACTTCGGATAATCTATTCGCTGCCCTTGGTGAGGTTGCGGTATGATCTGTATGTGATGAATCTAACTGGACATTATCGATCTGAACCTTTTCAATATATGATATTGCCTCATCCGCATCATCTAACTGACGCTGTTTTTTTGCTTCCTCCAACTTGCGTTGCTTCTCAGCTTCCTCCAATTGACGCTGCCTGGCTGCCTCATCCAGCTGACGTTGTTGCTTGGCCAAACGATATTCCCCATATGTTCGAGGCTCATTATAACCACCTTCACCATAGGGATTGGCTGAAAATTGTAAGTTATAGTTGTTGTTGCCGCATGCATATGCATTGCCTGATGATTCTTCTGGATGATTATAATCGGGCCCACAACCAAAATTTCGATTTGTTATTTTTACATTATTAAAATGATTATTGTTGCAATTGAAACCAATTCCGATGTTGTTATTGTTGATGTTGTCGCTAAAATTCGTGTTGTAGTTCATATTGTATTTTCCATTTCGACAACGTGGATCTCGCAAATTATTGTAACGCCTCGCAATAGATCCATAACATGGTGACACAGGTGATGGTGCTGCCTGCAGCACTGTCGTTGCTTGTTCTGGTTTTGGCGGTGATAGACTGCTATTTAGGTAGTCATGAAAATTCGAAGGCAACGGCGAGATGTGAACAGTGGCAATTGCTGTAGTGTCAGTGATGCCACTCAGTGCAACAAGTTTCTTGCGTGCCTCCTGAAACGATGAATCCATAGTTGGTGGTGTTAGTGTTGGTGGTGGTAGTGTTGGCGGTGGTGGTGTTGGTGTAGGCGATGATGTAGGTGATGGTGTTAGGGGTGGTGATAGTGTAGGTGATAGTGTTGGTGATGTTGGTGGAGGATGTGCAACCCTCGATCGACGCGAAAAACTCTCTGAATACGTATAGGTATTATTCTCACAATCGTCTATCACAATCACTTCAGTGGGATTCCATAGCTAACAATAAGAGTAATAAATACATTAACAAAGACGAATAATTTAGTTAAGATAAAGAGAAAAATAATAGAATAACATAAAAAAATAAGGTATAAATAAAATAAAAAGGAACAAAAATAAAAACCTCAGAATCTGTGGCTATTGATGGTTCCACATTCGTAAAAATTACCCGATTCTGTTTATTTTCTGCTGTTGGGGTAGTATCTTCACTATCGTCTATCACAATCACTTCAGTGGGTTTCCATAGCTAAAAGAATGTTTAATAGTTACATTAGACTTAAGAATTATTTTTTTTATTTTATTTATTCATTTGTGCTTTCATCCTAGTGCGACAAATTGAGGAGCTAGTCACAAGTGCAAAAGAATATAAACTTTAAATTTACTAACATTTAATCGAGTTACAGTTACATTTGAATTTGAAATAAATTTGAACTTAAATACTAACATTTAAAAGTTGTTACAAATTCAGTATAGACCATTAAGTAGACAAATGAATTTTCTCTGGATATAATTTAAATTTAGATCACTTATTATATGAGCATATTATATGAGCAAAACAATACCGAAAAGAGAATAAAATGTATGAAATAAAACAGTACCCTGTCGGTAATAGCGTTACCATATGGTAACAAGAAAAAGTAAAACATAAAATTACCGAGAAAGTGATTTTTGTTTCGAATTTTTTACATAATTAATAAGTGCACTCTTTTACCTTTCTAATGATGTGTGTAGTTTAGTACTAAAATAAGTTAAACGGTAAAAATTTATTTATATAATGAGCAACTTAATGTCATTTTTCGATGAGCTAACTTTGAGAGTTTGTTCCCATCAACTTTTTATCAGTTAGAGACAACAATTTACTCAAAGAATATCAAATAAAAGTTAATCTAATGTTAATATGTTGTCTAAAAATTAAGTTTTAGTAAATGTATATTGCCATATGGTAACGCTGGGGCTATTCGGGTTAAATTTAGTACATAAGTTGTACTAATTTATTTAGTTTTTGTAAGTAATGAGTTTCTTACCGTTTTAAATTCCGTCATCAGATTGGCAATGACTGTCTGAAACCTTCTTATCTTTTCGTTAGAGAACTTAATCAAGAACTCGGAAGACGTCATACTAATTTGCATCGTGAGAGGATAATAATTTCGGTATCAACATAATAATACATGGGTAAAAGTCTATTAGCACGTACCAACTCCAAATTAAAAAAAAAACAGTGACAAGTTGCACAAGCAACAACAAAAATAGGCTATTTTGTATGGAAACTTTAAACATTTAAAAAAAAAAACTAGTTGAGACCGCACCCTAATTTTTTCGCCTAAATTCATGATAAATTGCCCTCTATTTGGGGGTCTTTTTTTTTTTTAATTTGGAGTTGGTACGTGCTAATAGACTTTTACCAATACATGTAGTAATAGCAATAACTTACTTGCTCTCCAGGATATTTGCTAGATCATTTAGTTTCTTCCATTTATCGGGGGGCATGTAATTCTTGTAAGTCTTCTCCACATTCCTGACAAAGGGCGCAGAGTCGCGCAGCTTTTTTAGCTTGGCCATATTAAATTTCGGATCCCCGTCCTTAGTCACCGCTACATCCACAATCTCGACCTCAGAATCACTCATTTCCTTTAAATTAATAACAATTTTAATTAATTTAAATTGTTTTACATATGATCCTAATACTTCTAATACAATTTTTTTTTATTTTTTTTGTCTTTGCATATTTTTTTTTAACATATATATTATATTGGCTTCTCTATTATAAGGTAAGCGACATACGACATACGACACACAATAAAAAAAAACTTCAGAAAATTTAGCTATTCGTCGCTTGTTTCAAATTTGGAAATAGGGCTCGATATGTACAAACATATATACAAATACATGTCGCTACCCGGCAAACCTAAAATTTCCTTTCCACGATTTTCCCTAACATTTTCTTTATGTTGTTGTCATTTGTTAACGTTTTATTGTTAGTGGTGTAATAATTCTGACAGTGTCAACTGGCCTCGGCATTTTCGCAACATAAAGTTGGAACCAATTGGTACATTAATTTTAAACAAGAAATATTTTACGGCAGAGTTCCACGACGTCTCGTTTCTGATAGGAACACGTTTAGCAATGTATAGGGAAGCTTCCTTATTCCTCGTTCCTAGGAACTCACAACGTTAAAATCCTCAATGATTTTCATAAAAGCGGCTCAATGTATCCTTAATGACAAGGGAATGTTCCTCAATTTTTCCTTGAGGTCTGGTTCTGTAGGATATGACAATGCACATGGCACACCGAATAAATAAACGACATATAATTTACATATAAAAATATAATTTTTTTTTAATTGCTCCAACTATTTAGCCGGATATTTTTATGAATTGAAAATGCAAGTTGCATAATATTTTAAATTTTAAAACACGACACTGCATTAAAACACATTAAAAAGAATGGTTCTGTTCACTCGAAACGTCTGAAACGAATTGGAGAATCAAAACAAACGAATATACACGAAGTGTATTCGTTTACTCAAAATGCTGATTGGTATATTTTTTATTGCTTGGCAGTGCACCAGGCGGCTATTTAAGCTGCATAAAGACCATGATTTGATGGTAGTATAATTAAAAATAAATACCATTATGAATTACGCTCAATCCGAGATCCGAGAGCGAGAACACGATCGAATCGGAAAAGAGAATTGCTGTTCAGACACTGAGCGGCTCCGTCTCATTTAATTCGCAGACTGCGCAGAAAACTTTGGTTGAGCATATGTATGTGTGAATGTATTTTGTGAGCGAATACCGCTCTCTGTCTCTTTAATGCTTAACGCAGGGCGTAGCTGCAAGGTCCTATGCTCTTAGTTATTTTGTTTATTCACTTAATTTTAATACTGGCCCATTAACCACGTGACCCGGTGCAAATCGCGCCATTTGCCTATTAGTTTTCAACAATTATTTAATTTCACTATTACATTAAATATTAAATTAATTAGCACCTACCTTCACTTTTTGCACATCAAAAATATATTTTTTTTTTTTTCTAGGTCAATGCGCTACGACGTCCAAATTTCAGAACTCATGAAAGCGTAAAAAAATGTAAGTAAAGCAAAAATCATCAACCGCTGTCGATTTCAGAGTTGTCAACAACGTTTAAAAGTCGCACTATTTTCGTATGTCGAGGAGTCATACGATAATTTTTGTCTGTTGGCAGCCCTGAAAAATTACGTATAAATACAAGCCACATAAGGGAATAGCAAATTATGGCAAAAGGGAGAAGAAAATATTATTTATGACAGCTGTCTTGCCAGATTACTGTATTTCAGGATAGATCTAGCATATTGGAAAATGGAATAGCTCATAAAATTTACATACATATAGCGTAAAGCTATATACTTTATTCCACCAATAAACAGCCACGAAATATTTCATAAGTTAAAAATGTTTCACGCTTATTTGTTTTTATCGACTGATAATGTCTAATCGATACTGACATCGATATGTTCTGACGTATATACGATGTCAAATATATTGCGTTGACATGGAAAATGTTGCAACACTTACAACTTGGCACAAAAATATGTTATGTATGAATATCCAAACAAAACCATTAATAATTAAGTGGGGAAAAATTTGTGAAACCGATATTATTTGTTGATATTTTTTTAAAATATCAATATCGAGAAAAAAAATAATGCAAATATCGATGTTATTAATTTCTGGGAGCGACTTTAAAATTGTCGTGTTTCCACTTTAAATTATTATTATTAATATTTGTGTTTCCACTAATTGTAAGTATTTTACTTTGTCAGAATATAATTTTGTTTGGTATTTTTAGGTAACTTTGGTTGGCTATTACTGCCGTTCTATTTGTCCGATCTTGCAGTTATAGATAATATTAATAGTTAATGTTAATTTTAATAAAAAAACGTTTTATCATTAAAATTTAATAATAAATAAATTTAAAACAAACTTGATCTGCGTGGGGTCTATAGAAATCTGTGTGCCAAATTTGGTTGCTTTGTTTCTTGTTCCTTTTGTTCATACAGACAGACTGACGGATAGACACACATGGTTATATCGACTCAACTGTTGATGCTGATCAAGAATATATATACTTTATAGCAGGTATGCCAGCATACGGCTGAGCACGCACCAATACTCACAAAAAAAAAAACCAAATACATTGAAGCGATCAGTTTTTTTGTGGCACTGAAAAAAAGTTAGCTTACATTTTAAACAGCGCGAGCATAAGTAAAACTAAAACAAAAAAAGATTTCTTTCAGTGCAAGCTCGCCGACAAGGCAACAACAAATTTCATTCGGATTAGCGGCGCGTCGCGCGCCCAACAACAAAGCCCATGAGAATAAGACCGCAAGACAAAAACAAATTGTTGAAATTGTTGTTGGTCAGTTTGCACGCGAGAGCAGCGACCAATAGAAAGAAGAGAGAAGGTTCTACGCAGTGCATACACACTTAATTGTTTGCATGTATTGGCTTTTTGTATGCTTGGTGACGTTCGTTTTCCTATCTTGTGGGCAAATGCAAAAACAAAACGTACCCCGTGGGCGTAGGGCTGGGCATGCCTGCTTTATGGGGTCGGAGTTGTCTCTTTCTACCAGTTACATACATTTCAACGAACACAATATACCCTTTAACTTATTTTTTTTATAAATAGGCAATTTTGTATGGAAAATTCAAAGAATAAAAAAAAATAGATCTACATAAGTTCAGCTGCAGAAGACGATATGCTTAACGAACTTGGGAAGTTCTTAAAAACACTGTATTAAATCAATAAAAAATATCGTTTCACTACTCTAACGGTTTTCTTTAGCTACAAACAAAATTATCTTTTAAAAGCTAGTTTAGCTTTTTGATGAAACGTAGAGTTGGCAACACTGCTGTCACAAAACTTCTCTCTCTCTGTCAAAATGCTCTCAAAGTGGTGAAATAAAATTGGCTCCTGTGGTGAGTGAGTATTGGTAAACGGACCATAGATGTGTCAAATTGCATGATACAACCATAAAAAGTTAATTTTGTATGAACATTTCAAAGATTTGTATTTCGAGGTAAGTCCGAACTAATAGACAAATACCCACAACCCTAAACACTTACCTGCTTTTATGCACTTATTTTCATTTTAACTTTTAGTTGTACACTTTTAACTTTTTCGCACTCCTTACACGTCCATTTCGGGCTAAAATCAAATCGCAATAAAACTTCTAAGCAGCTCTGTCGCTGCTCTGCGACAGAGATGAAAAAGAGTTGCGATTACAGTTATATCATGCAGCTGCGTGTAAAGCAAAGAGCGCGATCTTTACAGTTGGCACAGTGTGTCAAAACATGAAATTAACACAATAAAATATTAGTTCTTCTGCGTCGGCTTTTTATATATTTATTTTTATACCAACAATAAATATAAGCCAAATAGAAATACCGGCGCTTTTAAATTAACACTTTAACACTATAATCAGGCATGTGCTGGTTTTCACATACGATTTGATCGGATTTCAAAAAATTTAATTTTTTCGTTGCATTTGGGCTAAACATTTTAAAATTATATTTAATATATTTATATTTGTTAATAATTTATATATATTTAATTTTAAATTTTATATTAAACTTAAATTTGTTCGTCAAAAAATTGGATATCAGAAATTTTGGGTATGTTTGATTACAATTTTAAAATGCATTTATCATGCATTTGGCAATTTTTTTCATCAGTGTGGATCGTTTTTTTCATTAAACACATTTTTTCAAATATTTACAAATAGTTGCAACTTCATTATGTTTTTTATTTTATTTAAATTAAATATTTTACATGTTTCAGACATAGTGAGTGCAAAAATTTAGATATCTTGGTCAAAATGATTTCCCTAAGCACATATTGAAGTACATATTCAGGGGTGCCACAGAAATCTCCTCCGCTTGAATTTCATTCCGCTGTACTTCAGAACAATACCCAAAATAGTTTTGGCAGAAACGAATCTGCTCTCAATTCGCTGGCATCCGATGTCAGGGTCAGCGATACCATACTCTTCAATCAGAGAAACGGGATTCAATTTCACTAGTGATGTCTGTAGCACCCCTGATTATTTGGTTACTTATACATACATTTAAAAAATATATACTTTGTGTATTTGTCAATCAATTCAAATGATGACTATAAACTATTTGCTTTTTTTTTTCTCGTAATGTCTTGTGTTTCTCCCTGCTACTTATAGTTTAGCTTGGTGCGCATATATACAATCCATAAAGCACAGAGCGCACACTTGAGATACATTTTTATTTATTTTTTGTGGAGAGTCGAGGAGTTGTTGGTTGTTGCCGGCAATGAAGCGCCGCAAGTAAACAAATTCCAGGCATTACTCCCATTACTCATAATGGCAGCCAGTCGAATCCTCATTCTCATGCTCATGCCCAGTCTTAAGCTCATCCTTAAGCACAGCTTCAGCGGCGCACCCGCCCATGTCGTACCCAAAAGCTGTTTTAAATCTCTGATTCATAACACGAAAATGGCAAAGGGAATGGCAAAGTCAGCAGTCAGAAGGTAAAGAAAGAAAGGCCTTGCCTGAAGTTTCATCTGACCAACTGGCGGATTGGTGAACCGACTTCTCCCCCAATTCCCCTTCAGGCTCTCTTTGATCATCGTCATCGTCTACACGATTGTCCATCGCATTGAAGATTGTGTCTGGCGTTGTTGTTGTTGTAGTTGTTGCTTCCTTTGTCTTTAACTGGAGGATGATCAAAATTGAACCGAAACTCCACTGCGGAGGTAGAATGGAGATGAGGTTGCGGATGAGGCGTGTCCGTGTTGCTCGTGCTTTCTGCCAAAATATATAGAATGAAATATTTATCGCCATTAGAGCCTGATTAGCTGCGGGGCGTGTTATTGCCGTCTTTTCTCGTTGGCGTGAAAGATTCTTATTCTTTCTCCCTCTTTTTCTTCTCTTCTGTTCTCTTGCTCTTCTCGTTTTTGTTGTTTGTGTTTATCGATTGGTTTTTGTGCACTTAATAAGATTTTGCTCTGATTGAAAACTGATATGTTTATTCAATTATCTTTTGGCTCACCAGCATGTCAATAAAAAATTCCGATCACCTTGACTTGGCCAATTAGTTACTTTTAACCAATATTAAAGGGTAGTTATTTAAACTTGTCATCCAATGAAAGTTCGTATGAGTATAACAAATTCGGATGAAAACAACAGTCATCGTGGGCTTCAACATAACTAGATGGCACTTTTAAGTGGTTTTTGTGGTCCCAGAATTTTATAAAAAATTTTTATCATTTTTATGTAGCGAGTAGAACAAATCAGAATATTTCGGATACACAAATTTCAGACGATTTAAATAAAAATTAAATTAATATTGTTAAAAAAAATCCACATGCGGCGCTTCAAGTTTAACTCCGGGGGCAAAAGTTTACTACCACGATTTTATTTAAAGCAAATCGAATTTAATTATTCTTAAGTCTTAAGTTTTCCCTAAGAATTACAACAAAAAAATGCAGAAAACTGTCAATCTTTCCAGTATTGTCAAGAGAGAGCGCCTAAAAATGCTTTAGAAAACAGACAAAAGGTGGCGCCAAATAGTTCGCAAACAGGCAAGAGGTGGCGCAAATGAAAGTTTTACAAAATTATATTTTGTATAAAACTGATCTTTGGAAAAATAAAAATATTATACAATTGTTTTGTTTAATTATATGTATATATATTATTATGCATTAAACAGCCAGAAATACGGTTTATTTTTAATTTAAAAACTAAAGAGAACATTTTGGCATATCAAAATTGGACAACAATCATTGTTTTAGCGAAGGTTCCAACCTTATACGAAAAAACACTGCTTGAATGGCTTAGCACTGTTTTTTTTTTTTTATAAAAAGCAGTGGGCATGCTTCACTTTGCACTGCTTGAAGTCACGGTCGGTTACATTTTAAATTTTGAATTGAAAATCATTTTTTAAGTGATAGGGGGGGCATAATGGGCATGAAAATCAAAAATTAGAAATTAAGCAAAATAAAGGTAAACAAAAATTATGTGGAAAAATCAAAAAAATTCTAAAAAAAAAAATACCGGGAACAAATTTAAAAAATTCTAGAAAATAAATAAAAAGTACAAAACGAAAAATACCCAGTTTCTGACTGCACTGCTTGCTTGTGACTCTCACAGCAAGCAGTGCGTTCCAGTTTAACTTATTTTTTTTTTAAATTTAAATTTAATTTGAAACAAGAGTTTTTTTTATCTTGTAACCGCATAAAATGGACCAAAACTTCGTTGACTTCCATTAATTTTGCGGGTTTAAAGTGAACAAAACGTATGTTTTCAGATCGGCAAACGATAGGAAAAAATGCATCACCCCTCGCTCAGTTTGTGGCATCGAAAAGCTTCTTTCGCGAGCCTTTTTGCGGATCTAAAACGTGTAAAACGCTCAGTTCATATCCGTTTCCTGCGCGTTGATGAGCTTGCTGCCGGGTGTTGAGCGGAACTTCAGTTTTTTCCCGCTTGTGATCCGCTTACCGACCTTTCCTAAAAAACGATAGTTTTGCGGAACTTCAGTCATCGCGCATTCAATCCGCAACTTGTCAGACAGATTCTAAGCTTATTTTCGAACCTTTTGCGACAAGCTCGCTCAACGAATTTCACTTTTTGGTCCACTGGGCGGGTACATTATAAATTGTCAGTTGAAATCAGTTTCCAACTCATTTAATATGCAAATTAAATAATAAGAATTAAAGCAACACGCAAAACTTTTAGTGTCAACATGATATCAGACCCTGTATTATGACGTCTACAGTGTTTGCATAATATTTAATTATGCCAATTTACGTAAATAAGTTTTTATTTTGCAGTAAGTGAATATATTTTATATGTATAAAATGCGCATCTTTTAACTGGGCAAAGAAATGAAAAACTTTGCCAGCTGCAACTTTGAAAATAAACATTTGGCATTGTACACTCTGCGACATTTGCCACTTGTAAGTTTTCTTTTGTTTTTCTTGGACATTTTCATTTCTCACTTTTATGCACCAAATTTTTCAATTCGCAAATCAGAAGTTTTTTGTCGCTATTTTGACGCCTTCTGTTAAATTATGCATACAGAAAGAAGCCAAAAGACTCTATGCCACTTAGTGGCAAGTAAGACAAGAGATTTTTGCTTTCTGTTTGATTTTGACAAAACTTTTGCCTTGCTTTCCAGCTGTGGAAACACTTTCAACACTTTTATTCATTGTCTTTGCTGCAGCAAATTGATATCCAAAATAAAGGATTATCAGCGGAAATTTTAGTCCTTTTGTGGGTGTGGCATATTTAAGGTACTCTTGTTGTTGTAGATATTCTTTAGTCGCGACGAATCCTTTCACAGTATATTAATTTTGAAATTGCTATCGTATTTGTCGTCTCTGTTCGACCCGTCTCAAACTTTTCCGACCTGAATTCGACTCGACGGCGTCGACTTTCTCATCAGCATTATCCATTTTCCGCATCAGCAGTTTGTCATTAGTGAATTTTCCACTGCTTCGTTGCGTCTGTGGTTGAAAAACCACTCGCTGAGACTTGAGTGGTTGTGAGTGGTTCTTAAGCAATTTGTCGCAGTGTAGGTGCTGACTTCAAATATCCTGTGGTTTAATTGAAGTTGCATCTAATTAATTAATTCTACTCTTGTAATTTAGTTTTTCAATAATTTGCTATTTCGTTCTCCTTAAGATTCCTTTTAATTATTTATTTATTTATCTATATTTGATTAGAATAAAATTCTAATTTATTTCTTTCAGCGACCGGTAACAGTTATAATTATTAAAATAAAAATTATATGCTGATTTTTATAAAAACTTTTAACTTGAATTTTAATTATAAAAATTTCAAATAATAATTCATTTCCATTTTTATTATAAAAATTTAAAATAATAATTCATTTCAATTTTACGGGGGTACAGGGGTCTATTGGGTTTGTTATAATAGAAATTGACAAATATTTTTTACTTTTGACTTTTATAATAAAAATTTAAATAATATCATAAAATAATATAAAATAATTTATTTTTATTATTTAATTTTTGTATACAACTTTTTTTGTATTTAATTTTATTTTAGTTTATAACTACTATTTTCAGTCCCAGATTTTTTTGTTTGCTTATTTTTTTTCATTCTTTATTTCTCTTGCATTGATTACTTTTACATAATTTTTTAAAGTTTGAAAATTACATTTTAAATTATCAGTCACTTGGCTTGGACAGTCGGATTTCATTAATATTTTTATGCTTATCTAAAGCTTATCTTGTACTTTGTATTTAGTGATTCATGGTTAACAATCAAAGTTCAATACCATTAGCATAAGATAATGTACAAATGTGCCGCAGTTGCAGCTGGCCAAATTATAGTTGTAACCGTGTTTGACGCTCTTAGTTGGCCTGGCTAAAAAGCAGCAGCTGGGCGTTACAGCCAGACGCTAATTACTACAATTTTGTCCGCCATTGTCCGGCTTACACCCCTCGAACAAACTGTGCGATAAGTTGCACTTGGTGTTAACCACGTGCCTTGGCTGCAAAGTTTGTCAACACATAGAAAAAAGTGGAGCCAGTAGCAGTATGCGCCTGTAGATACCCTATCAAGATGAATCAGCCTTAAAAGTTCATTGAACGAATAAAAATAATAAGTTTGTATAAAGTTTGAATATGAGAAAATTCAAAAGACAATTAAAAAATATGACAAATAATACTATATTTCATATAAATAGAGATTAATGGAATTAGTTTGAAACTTTTGTAATATTTGAGATAGATTTTGTGAAAAAATAAAATAAATAGGCTTCTTGTAGATAGATACACTGAATACAGGGAAACGCAAAACGATGATATCCTAAAAGTTTCTCTAAAATAAAAGACACAATTTAAGAAAATTTAAATTGCTTGGGAAAATTAAAATTCCCCGATTAGAACAATGATTACAGGGTATTAAAAAGTTTTACTACGGGACAGTTGTGCCGAGGCATAAGCGTAATTAGCCCGCGTGTCTGCAACTTGCAACTGTCGCTTTACCCCCAACATTTGCCCCTTGCCCCTTGCCCCTTGCCACGCCCTCAACCCACCACTCAACTTAATAAACCTCAAAATGATTTCAGATAAGATATACAATCCCATTGGGATTAGTCTTTATTGAGCTTATCGTAGGCATCGCTCAGAGCAATTGCCTTATCGTTGATAACTTCCTTGACTTTTAGAGCGAATATAAAGTCCAAGTGTCCCCAGGTGGGATCATCAATCTCAAAGACTTCGTGGTTAGGCAGATAGGCGGGAAGGCGTGCAATATCCTTGAGATTGGCGGAGCCATCGGCAGGTCCAGCATATAGATAGACGTTGGATGTAATCTTGGTCAGATCGTAGGATGGTGGCACCTCTGATCCATACTTGGCCATGTTCTTCTTGCGACCCCAATCGTATTGACGGAACTCGTTCGACACATGGTTCTGAATGAAGTGAATACCCTGATTGGTGGATATGCCAGCTGGATGAGTCTCTGCCACCTGTGGCAAGAGGGTTACATTCAAATTGCCCACACCACCGCCCCACATCAGAGCCAGAGTCTTGCAGTATTCGTGTACAATAGGCTCATTGCTGCACGCCGTGTCCAGGACACGTTGAATCACCTCGTTCCAAGGCAGGAAAACCTGATTCTGCAACAGCTCGGATCCAGTTCCAGGGGTGCCAATATAGGGGGCTAGGCCGACAACTAGGCCCTCGGTAACGTTGCCCATGAAGATGGGCGGGGCCAGCATATGGGCGGTCTTGATTTTAGCATTATACTCGGGACGGAACGAGGCCATCACAAAGAAGGTGGTGCAGCCTTGAGAGTGACCCACATAATGCAGAGCCTTCTGCCCAGTCAATTCCAGGATATAATCTATCATTGCAGGTAGATCGTAGGCGCCAATCTCGTGCCAACTGAATGACCAGAAATTGGGATGATTCATACTAATTTTGGTATTGTTGCGGGAATAGATATTGCCACGAGCATTGCCCAGCCAGACATCGTAGCCCTTGTCCGCATAGTTGTAGGCCAGGGAATCGTCCGGCCCATTGAGCAGGAAACAATCGGAGCAGCTGAACAGACCGTGCTGTATGAACACCACAGGACGATTCGCCTCCTTGGCATTGTCCAGCTTGGGGGAGTGTGGAATGCGGAACATGTTCAGCACATAACCATCCTCCGTCTCCACATAATGCGATTCAGCCGGGTATCCATACGACTCAATGCGTTGAGCCTGTGAATGCAAAATGAAGCGATAGAGCAAACGAATTACAGATATTCTTCACAATTTCATCTTTTTGAATACTCACCGAACTCTTGAGTCTCTTAAATGGTATATCGGCAAAAGGATCAAAGTCGTCATCTGGCACACTCCTGGCCAGGACTGCTCCGGTCACTGCCAGGATCAAAAGCACTTCCTTCAGCATTTCCTACTTTTCGAAACGGACAACGTTTGATTCTGTTCAAAGTTGTCGTAAGACTAATCCAAATGGTTTCTCTCTATAAGCATTTAGTTTACCACAATGAATCTAATCTGACGAATGCATTTCAAGTGGCTTCGTTTCTACATTTAGAATACCCTCGATAAGACCCCCAATTTCGAATTTCGATTTAGATAATCCATACGCCATTCGAGAGATTTATGTGCTTTTGATACATCGCGATTACGTTGTTGATAGCACACGGGGGGCAATCTGAAAAAGCGATTCAGTTCAATTATTGCCATTCGCGCAAAAGTTAATCATAAATATTGCTAATTATAACACAATACCAATAATCAGACTAATCAGCATTTGTCACATTCTCATGGTATCTGATAATGGTATCAGATCCGTTAATAAACACACGTTTATTTCAAACTTGCAATGTTTTTTAAATTATGTGTTTTTTCCACCCAACTCATTTGCTAGCTTGACATCATGTTTCGCTCATTCTATTTATTTATATTACAGATTTGTATCTATTAATAATTTTTTTAATATATGTATTAAGAATATTTGTATTTAGTCTACAATCTAATGTATTTTTTTAATGATTTTATGGCTTACAATATTTAATATTAATACTAAACATAAGCAATTGCAATAATCCTTTGTAATTAAATACATACTTTTGAAAGTTTCTCAATTTTTATTTCTACTCTTTCGATAAAATTTTCTCCGTTTCTCCGTTATATATATTTATGGTTTTAATTCCAGCATTTCCATTCAAATGTTTACTTTTCCTTTAGTCACTTTAATATTTTTTGACATAGATTTTCAATCAGGACATTCACTATTTGTATGGTCTCGAGGTGAAGCTGTGACGGTGGTGTAATTTGTGGCAGTGGGTGTGGGAGTAGCCTTTGTGCCACTGTATCTATCCACCGTCTGATGGGCGCGAAGTACACGTATCTCAACGAGTTGCGCCTCAATTGCGACGTTTTTTTTTTTTTGGTACGTGAAGTGCAAGTGGTTAAATGTACATATATGTGTATGTGTGTGTGTGCGGCTTGTTGCGTGTGGCATGTGTGGCACACTGAGATTGGCAAAAGCCACAGACTACGAGGCAGGCAACAACAACAATAAGAACTCATCCGAGCATTCAGAACCGCCAATGTCTGCGGCATTGTCAGGACAACACTGAAAACGTGGGATATGCAGAAAAAAAGTGAGATATAGGGAAGGCGAAGCACAGAGAGAGAGAAAGAGAGACAGATGGGTACCGAAAGAAAGAGACTGATAAACCAAACGTAAATGCGGTTCATTGAAATTATGTGAAGTGGCGTAGCAAAAATGGAAATACATTTCATTGCAAATTTGCAAGGCACACAGAAAATTGCAACATTACGAATAAGCAGCACTAGCAGCAGAAGAGAAGTGTGAGCGACTAGAAATTACCCTGTAATTATGATTTTATCTTAGTACCAGGGAATCAAACCGAAACAAATATCGGTTCCGGTTTCGGTTCCGGTACGTCCCGAAACAACAATTTCTGTAAGCGGTTCTATTTTGGTTTTTTCCTTTCGGTCCCGGTATCAGTACCGGTAAGTACCGGTACAGCAATTAAATTAAAAAAAAAAATAAATAAATGTTATAAAATTAAAACATTTGAACAGATTTGTACATACACACGTACTTTATGTTTGTATTTTATCGAGATAATCCTAATCTAAATTTAAAGTTATTTTTTAATAGAAGTCAAAACTAGCAAAATGATATACATACAGAAAACAAAAACTTATTTTTCGAAAAGTGTACCGAAAGCGTACCGGTACAAACGTTTCGGTTTTCGGTTCTTATAAACAAATTTATTTCGGTTACGGTTTCGGTTCCGGTACTCACAATGAAACGGTTAATTTCGGTTAACGGTTCCGGTTCCGGTACCGGTTTCAGTATTATTCCCAGCTTACTACAAAATATTGTATTGAAAAACCTTTGGTTACCAATAATTAAATTTATCTAAAATAGAAGAGTATCAACAAAAAAATTTGGTAATGCTCCAATCATTAGCGCAAAACTTATACTAATAATAAACATTCTGCGTTATTACACACTTTTTAAAAATCAAAATATTTTCTTTATTTTAAACGTTGTAGAGGAAAGAACTATTCATACTTAAAATTTATATACAATTAAATATTTTTTTTTTATTTAATATTGATTCCATATGGGTGTTTCCACAGGAAACGACCTCTTACAACTCAAAAAATAAAACTAAATGCTCGATTTGCGTTGTACTGAAAAGAAGAAACCTCCTCAAATTTGTGATGCCGACAGAGAAAAAGCAAGAATTTTTTATTTGAATGATGACATAAGCTACCAAATGCCAGGAAGGAAAGATACAAAGAGCGTAAAATCGTTTAATTTAACTAATTTTCTTTAGTTTAAAAATAAACTCATTCATTAAACAAAACATTTCAAAGAATTTTATCAGATTTTTTTACCATCACATACTGTGCAATTTTTTACAAAAAAATACAGTTTGTTCTCCTTTGGAATTTGGTTGGAATTTTATTTAAAAAATCTCCGAAAATAGGTAACGATCTTTACTTTGGAAACACCCATATTCCATGCAAGTGTATATAACACTTGCGAACAAAAATGGTTTGGCATTATTGAAGAAAAATAATGAAACTTTTGTTTTTCTTGAAAATGTTTTTGTTTTTACATTTTATTTATAATCATGCATGTGATCACAGCTAGTTGTAATAAACGTGTATGCTCATTTTACATTTTTGTGCTTACCTTTTGAAAATTGAGTTTAAATTTCCGAGTTTGAAGTAATTTCGTTGATTACTATTATCCTTTATCGCCACTCTGAAATGGGAACAGGGTATCAAACAGTTATGAAGTGGCAACTTTGGTTGAAAGGTTGAAAATGTGAGACAGCCCTGGCAGTTCAAGGTAGTTGTAGATTCGTGAATTGTTTGCGGTCTTGTTGCAGTTGCTGATGTCGATGATGTGATGCAGATGACGTTGCAATTGCAATGACAGTTGCAATTGCAGTTGCTGTTGCACTTGGTGCAAGTTTGGCTCCGAGTACTCGATATTGCACGCCACGTAATTCAATCAAGTTGCGGCTTAATTGGCTGCTGATGGGCGGGCGACAACTGTGTTTGCCCAATAATCCCCAAATGCCTGTAAAATTACCTTTGTTTACAAGCCACAACAAAAACAACTACAACAGCAACACAACGAACAACAATTGAAGAAAATACAGAAAACAGAAATGAAATAATTGAAAACATTTTTGCACAGGCCGTGGCCAAAATCGTTTAAGCTCTCAAAAGCTCGTGACTAATCATAAATCTAAAAATTAATGTGTTGGCCAACTCAACGTATCCATAGCCAAGTGGCCAGGTATCCAAGTAGCCAAGTAGCCAAGTAGTCAAGTAACCAAAGCAAGTAACAAAGTGTTAACTGGCTGACAAGACGTCAAGAGGCGGTGACGACGAGGATGGCAACGTGTCAAGTTTATGTTAATGGCCCAAAGTCAAAAAGCCACTTGCAGACCTGCACATGAGTTGGCTAAAACACAAGCAAACGACTTTGAGCCCTCGCTTCTGTTTGGTTCATACCCGTGTTGAATGCCACACACGCTGTTGCAAGGCCAGACCACTTGTCTTGCTACCAATTATAAATTAACTTCATTTATTGATTTTGTCTCCATTTTCAATTTAACGAAGAATCTACCGCTTTCAC
Organism: Drosophila phalerata; assembly: GCA_951394115.2. Taxonomy (NCBI): domain Eukaryota; kingdom Metazoa; phylum Arthropoda; class Insecta; order Diptera; family Drosophilidae; genus Drosophila; species Drosophila phalerata. The sequence goes on from OX596008.2 coordinate 9,136,501, forward strand.
AATATGGAGTAACGGTTTGTGAACACCTGAAATCCACAAACCAATTTGTTCTCTTCACAATATCTTAATTAGAATAGGAGTAAGGCATTCGATCAGGATCCCTGGCTGATGGAATAGCTACAGGTTCAGGAGGTGGTACAATAGATCTTTTAGGTCACATAATAATAATAAGATAATCATTTTATGAATTTAAACCAATTGATATACTGATTTTATGGATTTACAAATTCAATAAAAATTAAAAGATTCAATTTGCTTCATAATAGTAAAATCTATAACATATGAAAATAAATATATTCTATTTATCTTATACAATATAAAATTTCAACTCCAAAGTAATTAATCTATTAAATAAATATGAAAAAAAAATTAAAGCTATACAGTTAACTATTTTTACCAAAGATATAAATTAATTGGAAATAGTACTTCTAACTGGCTAGAAAATATTAAGTATTTAGATTCTAACAACGATTTTCTAGTAATAAAGATTAAAATATTAGCAAAAAGTTTCAGAAAATATATATATCTACATATATACTCAAATTTGCGAGTTTTCATACTCTCATTTGTCAGCGTTTGAATGTTGTATATTTTATACATATATGAGTACTTATATTTCATATATTGCTCCACTCTACAGTTTAAACTGCTTTTGTTTTCAGCTACAATTGGCACTTGACTGCTCTACCTTCTTCTGTCTTCTTCTAAATCTGAACAGCCACTCGGGAGAAAAGTTGATCATATTTGAAACTTCATAGTCAAGCAATTTTTTAATATTATTATTTTTTTCTTTTGTTGTTGGAAAAGTGAGTTTATATTTGGGAGTAAAATCAAAATGCAATATATTCATATGAATATATTTGCTTACAAGTGTTATTCATATACATAGTCAGTATGGAGGAAATGTCGAAGAGACGACTGTGTAAGTGCTACATGGGGAATATTCATTTGTACTCGTACTCGTACAAATATATATATTTTCCATTTTGCCTGCTGGCAATTGACAGGCACAATAAATGGTAAAATATGGCCAAAAGTTACTTATGGCTTGCATATTCCTATAGATGCATCTATAAATTTGTATGTATATCTGTGAGAGATACATGTGCATAAATAATAAAATGCAACTACTATAGCCAAATTTTTTGCTGCCTTCCGTTCCTGTTTCCTCCTGCCAGCAGAGCAGAAAGTGGATGAGGAAAGGGAGTGAAAAATGTACGATACTTTTAACTGAAATCTTTGACACTATTTGATGCCATTTGCAGTTACTCGTAAATCGCTGCTGAAACGCTTTGAGTGATTTACCACACATTTAAAAAAGCAACAACAACAGTAATATGGTTTTTTTTTTGTATCTGATAACTGAGGGCTCAACGTGTGTCCATTCTGTCACAATGTCAAATGATGCAGAGGCAATATGAGAGATGTAATGTACGCTTTTTGTACCCGACATGTCATCAGGAATTCAGAAACTTTAATTGAGTTGAATTTTATCAACATATTAATTTAAATAACATTTCAGCAAATCTTTTCACATTATTTTCGCATCTGTAGGATTTAGAAAAAAATAGAATGGATTTTAATGATTTGAATCATAAACGAAATCTAATGTTTTTAGATTCTTTTTTTGAATCTAAGATGAAATTTAAAGCTAAAAATTCGTAAAAAATCTCTAATAAATTAAATTAAATCTCTAAGAATCTAAATTATTAATTCAACAATGTTTGATATATATTCCAATTTTCATTAGCTTATACTTTTTAAATTGGTTATTCTTTTTAAAATCGGTTTAAGCATTTTCAAGTAATGATGACAAATGTAAACGCCCCTCTAAATACAGCTAAAAATTGTATGTTTGACAATTTAAAAATAACTCTGCCATGGAAAATATTGAAAAGTAAGTTTTTGTCATTTTTTTGTTGCCCAATTAAATTATTTTACTCCAATATCTCGTAGACAACTGTTGAAATTGAGATGCAAGTGTTCTCAACTCTAACATATTGCAGAATATGAAATTGTTTTTAATTTAATTTCTTTTTATCTATAATCATAATTTATTTTTTGTTTGTCAAATTTCCTTCACTCGAATCTCTTGCAATTAACACATTTATTCGTTGCATATATATATATATATTTTTTTTTTTGGTAAAAAGTCGAGTGCAAATTGTTGTTTGCTTTACATTTTAGCGCTTGCAGCAAATTTATTTTAACAAATTGGAAGCGTGATTTTCGATGCCACTTGTGGCACATTACGTGTGCGAAGTATGCACCTCTGCCTTGCCACCCCTTCCCGGTTTTCGCTGCTTGCCAACCTCCCCCCCATGAGTTCATGCAAAACCAATTAGTTGGTTTCGCTTCTCTTCACAATTGCATTGCATAGTTGGGGTTTTAATTACTCGAACGTTTGTTCCATAAACGTTGTTGCATGCATCGACACTTAGTTGCAGCTGCATCTTCACCGAGTGCATCGAGTTGTACATTTCCCTTATTGTCTGAGTCCCTTTCCTGGCATTATCTCACTCCGTCTCTCAGTCAGAGCTTCACCTGTTACCCCTTGCAGCTTTACCTGCTGGTGCATGCATCTCTGAGCTTGCCTCATTTGGTGGCAGCTTCAGCATCGCTCGCTGTTGCGGCAACCTTCTTAGCACCTCCAGATGTATTCGGTTGCCTTTCACTCCGCTGACTCCAGTGGGTCGAGTCGGTCCACTAATCATGGCACAGTGCAATCGCTTAAGTGAGTGTGAAATGCACTTGAGAAATAAATGAAAACAAATTATTAGTTTAAAATATTAACAGAGCTTGCTGTGAGCTGAGAATTATTTAAATTTCTTGGGTTAAAGGGGAATGTAATTACTCGGAATTACGAAAATTAGATTAATAAACTAATTACAATTGAAATAAACATTTTAAAAAGGTAATTCTATCTGGAGTAACCTTTTACAAACCAATGGAGAGCCTAGAATAAATTTAATTTATGATCTAGTTGATTTTTGCTTAAGTTAACTTAAATGAAGAACAGTATAACAAACAGTATATAACTTTAACTAACACTAGAACTCATTTAAGATATTTTTGTAATGTATTTATATTATTAATTCGCGTTTTAAATCAGGAAGCGGACTATGTCTTATTTGCTTACCTGGAAGTCAAACCGTTTCAATTATGCTTTAGGTTATGTTCGTTTTTAATATTTTATTTTTTAATAAAGTGCTTTAATTTGGGGAATAAATCTGAATAATAAGCTCAGAATCTAAGTTAGTTGGATTTACCATGATTACACCTTATCAAAATAATTAAATTTAAATTCAATTTGCGGTCTAAGAAAAAAATGTTATTTTGGTTACTGTTTTCCAATATTTATACTACGAATATTTATTGATTTGAGTGGGTTTTTCTGGATTTTCCACAATCCATGTAACAAATGTTGGAACATCTAATAATTTGTTGTATTTCCCCAGACCTTATATTCTTTATCATTTTTAATTGATTTTATTTTTATAATTTCAGTTTTACTATTAGTTTTATTTTCATTATTTTAACTTAAATTATGTCAACTGTCAACGTATATGACATTAATTAAATAAGAATTTCCGCCAGTTACCTTGCTTACCTAGTCATAACTATATACACCTGTATATGTAAATAATATTTCTTCTCTGCCGAAACAGATAATTTTTGTATAATATTGAAAATCCTGCATTATTTCATTATGAAAATCGCCACCCAATCCTATTTATAAGAAATCTTGGCAGTCTTAAGAATAACTAACGTCGAACATCAATGCAACAATCCACAGACAACATCGAACACGTTGCGCTATCGCAACACAACGCAACTCATCGCTACTCTTATACACGCTGTCAAGCAGCAGGCAAACTCGTAAAATTGTGTATAAGAGCTCACAAGCGTTACCAGAAGAACAACAACAAAGACAGCGACAAAACTAACTGCACATTGCATGCAATTAAGAATAAGGTTAGGGAATGAAATGATGCACCTTAAAAGCAACACTTTTGTCTGTTGCTTTTGTTGTTATTGCTGTTTTTTTTTTTATTGTTTATTGGCATCTCTTTGGGTCAGGGCAATGCTCGTTTATTTGAGAATGACAGTAAACCAGGAAGGGTCATTAAATGTTCAAGGGTTGCTGCACAGCCAACTGACAATGAAAAGGCCATTCAAATCTATCAAGCGCCAAACTCATACACACTCACATAGTACACACACACACACACACACACACACCCACACACACACCTACACCTCATTAACACTTGTCTGAATGCCGAAACGATTCAATCAACTGTAATTTTCCAACTAACCGAGCAAAATATGACATATTAAATTAATGAAAATAATTACAAAAATTATTTTAAAAAAATAGAGAGAAATATACTTTTGAATGTGTTTAGAGTAACTACAATAATAACGATGCCGGCTAAAAAAAAAAAGAGAAAAACATTGAGAGTTTTCTAATTCAACAAATGACATGGTGAAAATCAATTATTTATGCATTATACACTATTAAATATATTAGCAAGATTATTATGAATAATTGTATACCCGCTGACCATGAATACCTATAAATAAAACATAATTTCTCATTATAAATAGAAATACTCTACTCTTCGTTTATACATTTTGTGACATTTAACTAGGAACTTGATACTTTAAACTATATTTAATTAAGATTTTTAAAATAAACCCAGCTTGTTACACATCATCTATCTGCGCTTAGAATTATTAGAACCATCTTTAAAAATATGTTTCGAAATACTGCAAATAATTTTGTTAAGCTAGTATTATTCAAAAATCTTTTTACATTCGTTATTATTGAGATTTAAACACGTTATAATTGAATACATTTTAACTTTTCTTTTTGAAATTTACATACATTTATCAGAATTGCTGTGCTTTTTTAGAGGAATAATGAGAATAATCGTTATGAGAGTTTTATGTTTCTTAATTAGAAGTTATTATATATATGAAATCAGATAAAAATATATAAAATCTGCATTTATTTAAGGACACACATTAGAGTTCATTGATTTTTAGGTGCCCAAAAATTGAAAAAATTAGAAACCATAGTTCTAAGATTAATTCCTGAAAAATATATATATTTTTTTAAATATTTATCATAATTATCATATCTTTATTGTTTTTAGTCAAGATTGGATTGTCATTAGATATTTAGCATTAATATACTCTATCTTTTGCAAAGTTATTATTAATGCAAAATGTTGATCCAGTGACGCTCGCACTGTATTTATTTTAATTAAGCAATTGAATATGCTGGCAGCATAGCTCAATTTGGCAATTTGGTTATTAATATCAACACGGTAACTCATTGTACAAGAGATGAGATATTATATGGCCAGTTAGACAATGGCATAACAAGACAATGCGAGACAGCGACGAGAAAGGCATCTCAGCTGCGACCTCTCTCTCTCTCTGTCTCTCTGTCTCCCTCCCTGTCTCACTCGATGTCACCCTCTTCTCGCCATTGTGCGGGTGTTATAAAACACACGTACAACGATATCAACAAAACAGAGCAACAACACCTTATACATTCCACACAAATCAAGAGTTATGTTTTATACTGTATGTTGTATGCTATATATACCTCATGCACCAAGTATCTGCCCCATGCCTCTTCCCCCTCCTCCCAACTTTTCCGACTGAATACAAACCAAACAACTCTCAACGCCAGCAGCCAACTGTTGATATGCCCGGCTGGCCAAAGAGTTTCGCATTATAATTCGCCGCTTTACTCGAGCGTTACGTGGCCCAGAGAAGTGGCTAAGAGGGCAACAGATTGGGGGTAGGGTTGGGAAGGGGTAGGCAAGGGGGCACAACCAGCAAACGGCTACTTGTGGCGCTTCGACGCTTCGGCTCATGCCAAAAGATTCGTCGGCAAACAAACAATCAAACAACGCAAACAAAAATGTCATGAACACACCGAAGTTGATATACTCTACACAAAAAGATTATATATTTCTGTGACAGATGTTACAAGTCACTGAAATTAATTTAAATTATATTTAGTGAATTATATAAAAAAAAACGACTGTTGTGATTAAAATAATATTGGATGACATTAGTTTCTATTTGATCTTAAAAACATACACAAAACCCTTTGAAATGGGTTTCCTAATTACATACAACTTTTTTATAATTTTGTTAAGCTAGTATTATTCAAAAATCTTATTATATTCGTAACTTCAAAATTCGTTATTATTGAGATTTAAACACGTTATAATTGAATATATTTAACTTTTCTTTTAGAAATTTACTTACATTAATCGGAATCGCAGTGTTTTCTTCTTTAGAAATATTGAGAATAGTCCTTAAGAGAGTTGTTTGTTTCTTAATTAGAATCAGATAAAAATATATAAAATCTGCATTTATTTAAGGCCACACATTAGAGTGCATTGATTTGTAGTTGCCCAAAAATTGAAAAAATTGAAATTCGTACTCTTCGGTCAATTTTTATATGTTTTTACCAAGAAACCATAGTTATATAATTAATTCCTGAAAATATATTTTTTTTTTCGAAATAATTAGCATTTCATCTTTACTGTTTTTAGTCAAGATTGGTATAAAAATGCAGGACTTTCAAAATCAAAATCCAATTGTTCTTAAAACAAAATAAGTGTCTCTGTTTTTTTTTTGAAACTTTAAATTGTTTGGCAGTCCCAATTGGATATGCACCTTTGGTGTAGGGTGTCACAAGCCCACAACGTTATAATTTTCAAAAGTAACAACTGCAACCACAACTAACCCACTCACTTTATCAGCAATGAGCTGGACAACGAGTGCGAGGGAAAGGGGAACAAAGAGAGAAAAGTGTGGGGGGGGGGAGGAGGGGAAAATGTAGCTGAGCCCATTCACTCATTCACCCATTCACCCATTTCACGTGCTGGTAATTACCCCATTATCTCTTGTGGCGATTAAAGCTCTTATTACCGTGCCACTAGGTGCGGCAGGTAAAACAAACTGATTGGCTGGATGCAGCATCGAGTGTTGCATGCATCAATTAGCATCAACAACCAAATGCGTGTCCACACAGAAAAAAAAAGCATATCAAATTCAATATGCAGTCAGAACACGACCAAATTGAACTCTTGGGTGAGTATCAAAATATGCGAGAGAGAAATCTCTCCCTTTATCTCTGCCTTTCTCCCTCTAGCGCCTCTATCTCTATCTGTCTGTGGCTCATCGACTCGAAAAATACAATAAAACTGGCAACTAAATGACCAAAACACAGAAAAAGTCATTCGAGCACAATTTGTATGCAGTCAGTAGAATATTTAATGAATTTACCAAACCAGAATGAGAATAGGAATGAGAATTGGAATGAGAATTGGAATGAGAATGGGAATGTGAATGCGAATGAGAACGAGAGTGTGGCAGAGAACCTGCTCTATCTTCAGGCAATACCAGACCAGTTATTCGACTCTAACTTTGTCATTCTCTTAACGAATTTGAAAAAGATTTTATTGATTTTACTAGCAAATTAGGGTACTTGAACAAGCCAAGAAAACTACACGAAAAGGCCAAGAGAACTGGGTTAAAAGGGCAGAAGAGTGAGGAAAGTGTTGAACTATTTTAAAACTATATAAAAGTGTTTGCAAGTGGTTTTTTATATGGACTACTATATTTAGGTTGGGGAACATGATATGTTAAAATATATGTGGGTATTTTAATTGGATTTTTATTCGAATCTATTGTATAAAGTCGACTTGATTACCTTTGATATTAGAGCAACCCAACATTTGAAATTTGATTTCCACAATCTCGTATCATAAATTAAGCAGGTAAATGAACTCCAAACTTTGGAGTCCAAGTTTGAAAATGTCAATGATCTCACAGAATTAAAGGTCATAGAAAATGTGTTCGAATCGAGTTGCAAGAAAGAAAATCTATTAGAAGATACGGCATCTACACTGCTGTTTTAAAACCTTATGACTAAATAAGTAAAGTTAATAAAAACAGAATTTTTATATTATCAATCCTACCTTGGTAAATCCACTTTAATTGCTTTAAAATACTATCCGGCTTTGATACCTTCTGTTGTCTGCTTCAATAAATAAAATTTATAACAAGTAAAAGGATTTGTTTGCAAGGAAAGAATTTCATTTTATGTATAATTGAATAAATATTTCGAAATTAATTTTAATTGTCAAAGCAATGAATTTTGCGGCTATAAAGAGATTACATAAAATACTATTTAACACGTTTAGCAATGTGAATATATACCCATAAATATTCATTTATGTATGCATACCTGAATATATGCAAATTATGAAATTAGTTTGCGAATTTCAAATGCCCGCCTAGTTGTCTGTGAGATTTCATGCAAAAAAAAAGCATAAATTAAAAGAAAAAACGATTTATTAATGGACTCACACTCATCCATTCAGTGACTACAACTCTCTTATTATGGGTCTTTCAAAAAACTATATGTATTTGTAGACTTTCCACAATCGCAAAGCCAAAAGTTATGCGTGTTCCATTCAAAACTCAAAGTGTGTAAGGAAATGACCAAAATAGCTGTCAATATAAAAGAAAAAACCACATTTAACAGTTGGCAAACAGCAAATGGAATGACTGAGTATACTTACACACATATTCACTTTCATTTGTAACTCATTAAATTCATAATGACAGCATTAACATCTCTGCAAGACTTTGACTTGGCCATCAATTATACCATATTTTGTAAAGTAAGTGAGACGAGGAGAAGAGAAGAAGAGATGTGGGAGAAGCGGCAACAACTTGAAAGTCATCTCCCCCCTCATTACAAAGGCCTAAATGAATTTTAATGGTTCATTGGCGATTGCGAAAATCGTTATTTAATTGTTTGACAAATGCTTGAGTTTGAAATTTGTAATTGAATTGCATTCAATTATCACGAATCGAACACGAGTCTAAACGCAATTTATAATTAATCTTAAATTCATTCAAATCTACTCATTTTTAATTGACAATCTTAAAGTTATACTACCTCCTGGGTAGTGAGCAGAAGTTGACTTTATTTATTTAATTTTCGTTCTATTGCGAGGCCCTGGAGGATTTATATGGCTATAAAGTTAGCGCAAAGGTAAAATGAAGACAAAAATTGTTCTTTCATTTTCTCTTGTTTTATTTTATTTATTTTGTGTGCTTTTCAATATAAGACAGAGCTCAAAATTTGTCAACACAATGACCACGGCAAAAAAATCGAAGAAAAGTTTCCGTTTTTTGCCGGAAGCATTGACCAATTTGTTAAAGCCATCGAGTGACTATAGAGGGGTATTCGTGTAACTGTTATCTAAATATTAACACACTCCGTGATATCATTGAGAAAAATTAATTTTTCAATCCCGATGCCAATAGCAAAGCTTAAACCAAATTTAACATACAGAAATATGTGTTTTTTCTAGGTGTTATAGATTAATAATAATTATCAGAAAATTATATAATGGTTAACGGCAAATAGAACATGAATAAACTAAAAATATTTCACTTATATTCAATAAATTATTTCTTTACAACAGAATATTATATAATGATAAAGAAATTCTCAATTGCTATTTCTTAAACATTTCTTCAAAAAGATTCTCGGAAAATAAATTGTCTTGAATGCTCTTAGACTAGAACTGTTAACACTTGGAGCCTTTCACAAGTTGAGCAACAAATTTTTTACAAGAATTTCAGCAATCGACGAGAGAAAAGAAATTGAAAACTTTTTATTCTGGAAGCGAATTGGATACTTTGACATTCTCTTTTGTTGTGCTGTGCAAGTTTAATGAACACCTTTTAAGAATATCCACATAAATTAACCCACTATTCCGCACATACCGACTACAAATTTAATTAAAACAAGTTTTCTATATTTTTGGCTGTTTTCTGAAAAATTTACTTCCAAAAAAGGTGTGCATGTATTATATCGATTATTTGACAAAATCTCTGATCCAGCATCAAAAGTTTAATCATTATGCAAAGAAAATAATTCAATTTAGATAATTTCGTAAGTTTTGAAGTTACTTTCTCTGTTTTTTCAAAAAAAATTTGATAAAAATTCGCAGACTTTCGCATTTTTCAACATGAAGTCAAAAGTGACCTCTTTTATCGTCGCGTTCTCGATGCATTGTTTTTTTTAATTAATTCGAAAACGACAAGACTTGAAAGCTTGTATTTTCTAATAAAAAATAGTGTTGTTGTTGTTTTGAAAATGTACATTTTTGACGATTTTTTTTAATTTAAATACGTACAAATTTCGCATTCTCGATCCTGGAAATGCCCATATATATCTCTGATCTTAAAAGTAATTCAGATTATTGCTATTTTGACTAGTCCCATTAGGAGCGAATACCTTTAGAAATTCTCATTGTGTTTATATTACAGGGTATTATATTATTACAAAAGAATGGGAAAATAGTAAACTGTAAAACAACTGGTGTAACTTATTGTTGTTGTCATTGTGATTGTCATTGTTGAGTGAAGCGCATCGGCAATTGAATTACAACAGTTGTTGCTGTTGTTGTTGTTGTTGTTGCTGCTGTTGTTGTTGTCGGTTAATGTTGGTTGCCGTTGTTGTGGTTGCTTGTGATGATGTCGTCGGTTTCGTTTACATTTAATATTTAAGCTCAACCCGACAAGAGTTAAATTATTTTGCGCCACACTGGAAAAGATTTATATGCCACACGAATATTTGACGACGTGTGGCACATGCAATACAACCACGTACAGCGACAGTTGCCTCTATGGCAGAGGGGTGCCTCCAAAATGAAGAGGGGAAGAGACAGGTGACCAGCTGGTGTCAGATACGTGATGATGCTTTTGGGTGGTGTTGCCGCGAAAAATCGTGTTTGCACGCGCGAATTATGCAACTGCCACTCGTTGCATTCAGTTTAAGACCGTCTATTTTTTTAACTCTTCTTATTTTTTTCAAATATAGTTTGTACAAATGTTTGTTGACTTTTGTTTGATTTACAGAAAATTGGCATTTACGTATTTCCAGTCTGTCGCTGCATCTGTGGGCGACCTTGAGCTGTGATTTCGCAAAATACCACAAAAAACCAAGTGTGCCAAGGAATGACAAAATGAAAAAAGCAAAGTAAATACAGACAAGCACATAAAACACACAGTAAACTAACGATGAACCCAAAGTCACTGCGGGATCCCTCTGTGTAAATTGCCGCAATGAACTTGAAGAGGTCTCTTTGGAGTACTTTAACTATGGAACAAAACTCCGGAATGATTTCATTCAACTGATTGCAACTTTTCTTTGTTTAGTTATCAAAACTTTGCTTTGGGAACAATTCGACCAACAGTTGATAAAAGTCAGAGTCAAAAATAAAAAGAGTCAGTGATAATTCGCAGAAAGGTGTTAATAATACAAGTATTACGAGTATATATTTTTGGTATACTTATTTGTGACATTGAAAGACCACAATATATGTTGACCCTGAAAATTCTGCAGTTTGTAAAGTCATGCAAGTTGCATAAAAAAATTCATTATCACCACAATAGGTACGCCGCAAATATAATACACAGTAAGATGATAAATTATGGAAACCATATGTTATGTAATGCAAACTTTAATCATAATTAATTTATCTTGACTTAGTCATCCAATATTGTACTATAAAGGTTTTACAAATTTGTAACAGTGCTAAAGCAACCTAATATCAATTGTTGGTGTTCCTGATAACAAGAAGCCATTGCATTCAAATGTCTAAGAAAAATCTTTAGAGATTTGAAAAAATTTTTTCAAAAATATTAAATATCCAACATTCTCTCTAGAGAATTCTGGAACACAGCTGAATTCTGAATTTTAACCAAAAATGCACTAACAGCAGATCTAAGGTAAGATTTAATATGTATTTAAAATGAGATGGACAACAAACTTAAGATCTTAAGTAAGTTCTAAAAATACATTACATAATTATTAATTCATTACCCATTCGAATTTAATTTATTTTCAAATAATTTAAACTGTTAAATTTTGCCTAATCATTCGAACATAATCATGCTTTTAAACCAATTGGTGGCGAAGAATGAAAAACATTGGAAATGCAACTAGCAAATGAAAATTATTATTGCACGATATTTGAAAATTAATTATGCTCCCAAACAGTTGTTGTTGTTGTCCAATTGAATTAAAAGCGTTGCAGACAATTGCACAAACAATGTTTGCGTTGCTCGTTTTGGTGCTTTGCGCCTCAATTAACGGCAGCCTGTGGCAGCTGCAGCGAACTTCGGTCGCCGATGGACTCTAAACGGACACCCAGAAAAAACAAAAACAATACGAATAACACTAACAAAATCTAAAAGGAAAAAATAGAAAGAGGAAACCTCAATTTTCAGTAGTGTGAAAATGCTTGGCATCGTAAATTTTGTACAATTTGAACTCGAAAGTCGTTAAATGTAACACACAGGACACGCACACGCTTGCACATGCATGCAGACACATGCAAACAGGAAATTGGGTCACTAGAGATGGATAGCCAGGGAAGGAGGAAAAGGGTGGCAATGCAATAGAAATACCTCCCCGCAATTGGATACTGCGGCTGGGTAAGCGAGCAAATGCGTTCAAGTGCCACAAGAGAGAGACAGACAGAGAGAGAGAGAGAGAGAGAGAGCAAAGGAGAAAGAAAAGGGAGTTGAGTTAGGGAGGAAAGGTGCAACTCGGCTGGCTATTCTCCATTGGGGGGAAAGCAGCTTCAGCGAAGCATTCAGCAGACACCAAGTTAAGCTTAATAAGCAAATTTAAAGTTTTCGGCAACGTTTCACAAATTTTTAATATTCTTCTCCCTTGGAAGAGACTAAAAAAATGATTCGCATAGACGTAAGTCTTCTTTTGGGAGGCCCAACGCACTTGAGCTGCCTCTAAAGCTGCCCGAGTTTTTGGGTACGTGCTTAAGAAAAAACAAGGGGGCTCCGCCCCCTGCTCGCTTCGCTCGCCTACCCCCGGCTCGCTTCGCTCGAGATGAGGTGTGGTATGTCTACAGTCGAGCGCACTCGACAGTAACTTGCTCGATACGCAAACGTTCACAACCGATTAATTCAATTTCAGTAAAATATGGTCAACATAAAATGCTACAGACTATATGCTATCCTATAGCCTACAGTTAGGGGTGGTAGTCTGTGACAGAACTGGTATTAATACTAACTATAATACAATACGTGAATAATAAAATACAGATTATATTATATATATATATTTAGTTACTCTTTTCACAAAATCAAAGAAAATACAAGTTGTTAAAAAAGTACAAATTGTAATAAAGAAAATAGTTGACAAAAAAAAAGGAAATAGTTGACAAAAAAAAAAAAAAAAAAAGTTGCACATGGGCAAGATTGAAACGGGATTCGAACTCTCGACTCATCGCCTCGAAATACACTGCTCTATCATCAGAGCCATCGGAGCATTATATTTGCATGTGGCAATATCAATGTATATCATTTTTTTTCGTTGTACGTTTTGCACGTTTCTTTTGTTTCAATTATGTCTCGCTCGTTAGAAGAGAAGCCCTACTTACACACATACATACATGTGCAAATAAAGCTATTTATAGAACCAAATTCGTTTTGCTGCTAATTCATGGTACTGATTGCAAAATGTGCATCACATAAAATTATTGATTAAGTATGTAAAGTATTCATTTAAAAAGTATGTAATTATTAATTAATATGTAATTAATTTAATGCAATGAAAAAAAAATAAAAAAATAAAAATAATAATAATAATAAATAATTTGGTTCAAAACAAAGAGTTGTTTTGATCCCGAGTCCAATGTACCCACAAATCGCATGCATTGCTGCAAGTTTTGTACCAAAATCTGGCCACTGCACGTAGGCATGAGAAATGTGAAGTTTTGATTTAATATCTTCTGTATTTGTTATCCGATTGCAATGCAGTTTTCAGGATGCATTATCAAAATTGTGTTTAGTGTGTGTGCAGATTTTGACATCTGTACCTATTAAATTGGCCTTGTATTTGGATATTTTAGTTTTTTGTCGATTACAGGATAATTGGGGGGCGTGGCAAAATTCTAAAATAAACTTGATCTGCGTGCGCAACATAGCAGTATTGTCACCAAATTTGGAATCTCTATCTCTTATAGTCTCTGAGATCCAGGTGATTATATTTTCTCCATATATCATATTTTCTCAAACTACTTCCCTGTTTATAAACCGATCTCAATGAAATTTTCAGCACACCTCAGGACTCGTCCCCCCATCCTGTGTGCCAAGTCTCAATGCTGTAGCTTTAATAGTGCTCTTGTTATTAGATTTTATATCATTTACGTGGGCGGACGTGGGCGGGGTCAAATTTAAATACAAACTTAGTATAGATCAACATCCTAGGAGTACTGTCACCAAATTTGGTTGCTCTTACTTTTATAGTTGCGGAGATATATGTGTTCAAAATTCTGTACCATAATCGACACGAATCTAATAGGCTCTATACCCATTTTTTGGGTATCGAGCTAAAAACCATTGTGTATACCCTATACTCATGAGATGCTTAAAAAGCATATCATTAAGATGTTAAAGTTGGAAACAGCTTCAACTAGAAACTAGTTATGTAAAGGTACAAGTAGAAAAGGACAAAAGTTGTACTTTTTTTAAAATCAAATTCACTTAGTGATTTCGGTTTAGAAGTAAAATAGTTAAAAAGATTCTGTCTACAGGCAATAGAAAACGATGGTTGTAACTTTATTCTACTTCTTATCTAAAATAAAATTATTATATAATAATAAAATCAAAAGTTATGGTAAATATTTAAAAAATAAATATTCGAAAGTAGTAATAATATTTTTTAAAAATATTTCTTCAAGTATTACAGGATAACTCCCAGTCGATGATTCTTGCTGATATAGAAATTATATGTTTCCTTTTTTTTGTGTGTTCATACTCAAGTGCTTTTCGACCGAAATAAGGATAAATGGCCACAGACTAACAAGGCCGGGATGAGGGATTGAGAGGGACTGAAGATGTATGTGTGTGTGTGTCTATTCCTAATATATGTATGTGGGTGGGTGTGTTGGTGTGTGTACTCAAGTATCAGGTTTATCAATTCTTTTGTTCCACTTGCAAGCCTTCAAAATGATTTT